>CM046453.1:39931913-40519483 GCA_025506515.1 Flaveria trinervia | reverse complement strand
TACCATAGCCTAGGTGCTTAGTGTAGCCCATAAAGAGCTTTATCCAGCTTGCACACATAGTTGGGGTGCTGTGGGTCTTCAAATCCTGGAGGTTGGCACATATAGACCTCTCTATCTATATTTTCTTGTAGAAAGGCACACTTGACATCAAGCTGATAAATAGTAAATTCTTGGATGTAGCATAAGCAAGGAAGATTCTAACAGCCTCAAGTCTTGCAATAGGTGCAAAAACATTAGTATAATCAATTCCTTCCTCTTGGGCATATCCTTGAACAACCATGTTGGACCCTGAAAGGATCATACATGCCAATTCAATTGGTGAGTTGACGGTTGTTCTTCTGGAATTCCCATAAGTCCAAGTGTGAATGCAGATGAAGACATTGCAGTAGAAGATCAAGTATTCACTTACGGCATTTGTTAATGCGGAAGGCAAAGAACAAATGCTGACAAGTATTTGTTCTTCCGCATTAACAAATGCGGAAGACCAGAAGAGATGCGTACAAGATTTTGTTAATCCGCATTTGCCAATGCAGATGACCGGACAAGAATGCACAGTATTTGTTCATCCGCATTACCCAATGCGGAAGACAAGTGAAGAAATGCTGATCAAGTCTAACTCATCCATATTTGCCAATGCGAATGAACAAGAAGAAATGTTGATGAAGACTTAGACTAGTTCTGATGTATAGGTCAGGGGTAGTTTAGTCATTTTGTAAAAAAGGCAACTTGTCTTCCTATAAATAGAATATAAATCCTTTACCTGAGGTGATAGAAGATAGACAATCAAAATATTTTGTATCACTCATTCTCTAGGTGCATTATTATTGTTCTTGCTAAAACCCTAGCATTTATTATAATCAATCACATTCATTTATATATACAAAGCAGTTATGAGTTTATTCTTGCATTAAATGTTTATGGATTGTTTGTTTCCGCCATTCAATCTCTGACTTGATTACCTATTCAATCCTAAGTGAGATTCTCATTCTCACCAACCGGTCAATTGGTATAAGAGCTTTGGCTCTCAGTTCTTTTTTAGATCTACCCTAGATCCGAATAGAACTTGATTGATCTGGTGATCGAGTTGCTAATAGAGTGTTCTATCACCTCTATTTAGTAAACAAGCAGATAATACTCATCAACAGTTACTATTCAAGCTCTTTCTTCAAGAACACAACAACTGTCTTCATTCTCGAAATTGTGAACAGTTGATATAGCAAACATTAACAACAAGAAACTCAGAATAGTAACAGATCTGATTTTGAAACCTGTTTTGGATGATTTGGACCAGTTGGACTAATTGAACTTACAACTCATCTAATCTATACTTAAACAAGTTAAAACCACCTGTTAAAATGGATACTCATACTTTTTCAGAACTTGGTCATACACCAAAACCTCCCATGCTTAAACATAAATCTGACTTTAAGCAGTGGAAAATCAAATTCAGAAATTACATTACAGGTGTAGATCCTAACTTTTGAAGCTCAATATGCAAGGGTCCACACATCCCTATCACTCTGTCTGCAGACCAAGCTTCCATCTACAAGACAAGAAGAATACCATTTAAGATCTGACTCTGATGATGAATATTACAAGAAAATCAAGATTGAACTCAAAGCTTACTCCATCTTCACTCAAGCACTCAAGATGGATGTACTGAAAAGACTAGAGAAGTATGGTACTGCTAAAGCAGTATAGGATGCACTGCGAATTATGTGTGAGGGAAGCAGTGAAGTTGTAGAGATTAACAAGGATAAAATTGTTAATCAGTATAAAACATTTCATCACTCCAAAGGGGAGTCCATATCTAAACAACTGTATAGATTTGTACAATTGGTAAATGACTTGGAAATCATGGGAGTCACTTACAAAGTCAAGGAGTTAAACAAGAAAATGCTACACAGTCTTCCAGAGACCTGGAAAAAAATGTGACCATGTTAAAGAACACTTTTGATCTTGAGAGTACAACACTGGATATAATGATAGCCGAGATAGAAGCACTGGAGCTAGTTGAAAGAAGAAGAAACTTGGGAGGACCCAAAGTGATCGAGGCATACAAGTTTCCATTAGAATCTCATTCTGTGGAAAATGTCTTCATTACTGAGGAGGATGATTTCATCTCTTCAAGAAATCAACTGAATACCACTGGGTTCATTGCAACTCCACCAATTAATCATTCATCAACATCATCCCAAGCATCAAGATTCACTAAAACTCCTACAACCACTCCAGATGACACAAGATCTAAAGAACAAAAGGCAACTTACAATGTCTTTGTTACAAGTTTTGAAGCCTATTTGGGAGGAAGACTCATATCAGCACATCTTATCCAGGAAGACTTAGAAGAAATGGATCCAGATGATGTAGAAGAAATGAATCTACAATGGCAAATGGTCATGATTGCTATGAGAGCAAAGAAGTTCTTCAGAAAAGACGGAAAGCTCAACCTTAATGAAAATACAAAGCTTGGATATGACAAATCCAAAGTGAAGTGCTTCAACTGTGGCATGACTGGCCACTTCTCAAGAGAATGTAATGCTCCCAAAAGAAACAACTTTCAAAGGAATTCTCAAAGCTAGCCATCCTCACACCCAAACTCAAACTTTCACTCCAATAATCATTAGCGCAGTATCATCATCCACAACAACACCAATCATATCAGAATCAACCTCAACTGACAAACCAAGCTCATGGAAGCAATCAGTCATCTGAAAATGCTCTTGTGATTAAGCAAGATGGAGTATGTGACTGGACCCTGTATGCAGAGGAAGTAAAGCCTCAATCTCAAAATCATGCACTCATGGCTCACATCAACGATGGTCCATCTCCCATGCCGTGTGAGGTAAAATCTTACTTCTTTAGTGAAAAATGCATTACTGAACTGGAAGGTTATAAAGAGAATAACTATAAACTTGTAGATAAAATAAAAGAGGAAAAGGTTAAGTCAGAGATGCTCAAGAAAGAACTAAAACGCTTTGAAATCAAAATAAAATCTCTCATACCTAACATTGAAAAATTACATGGTGAAATGTACACTCTTATTGAAGTGAAAGTGGAAATGTTTCAACTATCTTTAGTCAAGCTGCAAGAGATGCTTGATTCTCAAAAGGATCCCAAAGACATGTCTGGGATCGGATATAACTCTTGTCCTCCACCATATAATGACAAGAACACTGTCATGCCTGACTCTGTTACACTCAATGAGAAAATTGAACCTAACACTATTAAACCAAAAACAATAGTAAAACCAATCACAAATCCTCAAAATCAACCAAATGTTTACATTGAAACAAATGAGGATAAAATCATATTAGGACACCCAATTAAAATCAAAGAGTGTTCAGACAAGGCAATGAGTGTCATCAAACCCACAAGCCCCATCAATGCAATTGTTCCATTTATGAAATTCATACCTTCTGTTTAAAAGGTAAAAAGAAATTTGTGAAGTCAGTGAAACCCACTGCTAAAAGCAGTTTTGATAATGAGATTATATCTCCAAAAAAATGAAGCAAATCAAGCAAATGAGACAAGTTTTCACTGCAAAGGAAACAAAAGAGATTACTGGTTTCAACATGTAAAACTCTATCAGACCCTCAATCTTCAAAATTAAGAGAGGAGTTGGATTTGACATATGCAACAAGGCACACGTTGACCAATTTGAGAAATAGGTAAAGAAAGGGTCGAAGAAACAAAAACAACCCAAAAAATCTAACAAAAGTAATGTTGTGAAGCAAGCTACAAAAGGGGCTGATTTTGATTCCTCCCCTAAGCAAAAGAAAGTGACTCAGCTGTAAATAGGAAAATCAGCTGAGTCCCACAAATCAAAATCATCTTCTAGGAACAAACAATGTATTGTGACATATGTGATACGCTCAAGCACAAAATAGAAGAGTGCTTTTACAATCAATATTGCTCTATCTGTGACATGAACAACCACTCTACCAAAAACTACTATTTTAACAAATATTGTTCAGTCTGTGATTTGAACAATCACAATACATCTGATTGTTATTTCAATAAGAAAGGAGTGAGAATTGCTGAGAATAAACCCATCTCAACAACATCATCCGGTAAACTCCATGTCAGGAGTCATTTGGACACAAATCAATCTAGGACATCTAGATCACACAATGATAAGAGTAACACAAAAGAAATATGTAAGAGTCAAGGAAACTACCATCACATTATTAAGCAAATGTTTGACCTTCCAAAACCTAAAATGATTTTTGATAATCAGGATCGGTTATATATTTCTTCAAAAGAATAGAGATCAAAGATTTCACTACTCCTCTGACTTTTCAGATGATGTTGACGAGATGACTCCAGCAAAATATCACAAGCAATCTCCAAGGTCACCTCTAAATAGATCACAATTTAGAGGAAAGTATAAAAAGGTCACCATAATGGATAGGAACTGGAAACCCAAGACTATCATAGCTTGGGTTCCACATTCTAATTAGTTATTTTGTGCTTGCAGGGTCATCCATATAGGTCTAATAGCGTATGGTATGTGGACAATGGATGTTCCCGACACATGACTGGAGATCGTTCCCTCCTTCATGACTTCAAGCAAATTCAAGGAACTACTGTGGCATTTGGAGGAGATTGACAAGGTGGAAGAATTACTGGTGAAGGATCTATGACAAGTAGGATACTAAGCTTTGATAAAGTGAACTACTATGAACAACTGAACTTCAATCTTCTAAGCGTGTCTCAAATCTGCGACAAGAAATATTCAACTCACTTTATCGACACTCATTGATGCATTCTAAAACCAGGATTTCAGATATCTAAAGAATGGGTTGTCATAAAGACTCCAAGGAAGAATAACACCTATGTCTTAAACCTAAATTCTACAACATCAATAGAAGAAACATGCCTTCTGTCACAAGCATCATTTGATGAGTCCCAGCTTTGGCACAAACGTTTGGGGCACACAAACTTTAAAAACATGAATAGATTGGTCAAAGGAAGCTATGTCCTTTGGTCTTCCATAAAAAGATTTTCACTTTGTTAATCACTATTCAGCGTGCCTCAAAGGAAAACAACATAAATCTTTTCACAAATCCAAGCTAGTGAACACACACAATGCTCCATTAAAGTTACTTTACATGGATCTATTGGACCAACTCATGTAATGAGCATTGGAATGAAACAGTATTGTTTGGTGATCATTGATGACTTTTCATGATTTACATGGGTTTTCTTCTTACTTCATAAAAATGAGGCATCCCAAATAATACAAAAATTTATCACAAAAGTTGAAAATCGACTTGATCATAAGGTCAAAATAATTAGAACTGATAATGGAACTGAGTTTAACAATGAAGATATGAGCTTATTTTGTGCAACCAAAGGCATTGCTCATCAATTCAGTGCAGCTAGAACTCCTCAACAAAATGGGGTAGCTGAAAGGTGAAATAGAACACTAATTGAAGCAGCAAGAACAATGCTAGTCGATGCTAATCTGCTTATTACCTTTTGGGCAGAGGCAGTTAACACATTATGCTTTTTGCAAAATCAAACTCCGATTATAAAAAGAGTAACATGACTTCATATAAACTGTTGTTTCACATAAAACCATTTATTGAATTTCTTAAATCATTTGGTAGTCCTATCTCAATATTAAACACCTAAGTCTATTTGGGAAAGTTTTCATCTAAGTCTGATGAAGGATTCTTTGTAGGTTATTCTTCTGTTTCAAAGGCTTACATAGTGTTTAATCGTAGATTAAACATTATTGATGAATCGACAAATGTTCAATTCAACACTTGTTTCCTAAATCTACAAATGGTCTCGGCTGGTTGTTTGATATTGACTTATTTACAAAATCATTTGATCAATTTCACTTATCTAATGCAAAAAATCTACATTTAGGTGAAGCTTCTTCAGGTGTAGAAAGAAGAGATGACTTTCCATTGATTCATCCTACATCTACGGAATACATGAATGAAGATGTTCCTCTCCAAGCTGATCCAATCAGACAGTCATCACAAAATCAAAATGTTTCAACTAAAGGAGGTCCAAGCCTATTACCATCACTTTCAAAAGATCTGTCAACAGAGATCATAAATAAAAAACAAGCTACTCCTCTAGCTGAAACAGAAAGAACATCAAATGATGAAAGCAACCAAAGTGTTGTTGAAGTTGAAGCAATCAATGAAATGGAGTCTGATTATCTTCATAATTCCACAACAGTATAAGATAAAGGTGCATCTAACCATAATGATCTGAATGTCTCCAATCTTGATGTAACCATTGTTGGTGACTAAATTCCAACAACCAGAACACACAAGAATCATCCAATGGAAAACATTATTGGTAAAGTTAATAAAAGGGTGACAAGAAGCAAGTCTAGTATCACAAATATCTATTTGTTCACATGCTTTCTTTGTCAAACAATACCCAAGAACATCAAAGAGGGACTTCAAGACAATAGTTGGATTGAAGCAATGATTGAAGAATTGCTCGAATTCAAGAAGCAAGAAGTATGGCAACTGGTAGACCTTCCTGAAGGACAATACCCTATCGGCACCTGATGGCTGTATAGAAACAAAACTGATGATAAAGGAATCATCATCATAAACAAAGCAAGACTGGTGGCATATGGCTACACTCAAGAAGAAGGAATTGATTATGATGAAGTGTTTGCACCTGTTGCCAGATTAGAAGCAATAAGAATCTTTCTAGCATATTCTACATCCATGGAGTTTACATTTATCAAATGGATGTCAAGTGTGCATTCTTATATGGAAAGATTGTTGAAGAAGTCTATGTGAGTCAACCACCTGGCTTTGAAGATCTAGATTTCCCTCGTAGGGTGTACAAGCTCGACAAAGCCCTGTATGGTCTTCATCAAGCACCAAGAAAATGGTATGAGACTTTATAATCTTTTCTTGTTGAAAATGGATATGAAAGAGGAAAGATTGATCAGACTCTCTTCAGAAAGAGAAAAGGAAAAGACATGATGTTAGTCTAGATTTATATGGATGATATCATCTTTGGCTCAACAAACAAGCAACTCTGTAAAGAGTTTGAAGACCTTATACATTCAAAATTCCAAATGAGTGCAATAGGGGAACTCACTTTCTTTCTAGGGGTGCAAGTCCAACAAATAGCAGATGGAATCTTCATCAATTAATCAAAATATGTGGAAACTATGTTGAAGAAGTTCCACTTTGCTGATTATCAGTCTATTAGAACTCATGTGGATACTAAAGTGAAGATTGGACCTGATCCAGAAGGCAAATAAGTGTATCAGACTCACTATTGATCTAGGATCGGTTTACTTATGTATCTAACAGCCAGTAGGCCTGATATTTTGTTTGGTGTTTGTGTTTGTGCCAGATATCAAGCTGATCCTAAGGAATCCCATGTAAATGCTGTCAAGAGGATATTCAGATATCTTAAGGGCAAACCAGCTCTTGGATTATGGTATCCAAAGGAAGGAGACTTCAATCTCCATGCCTTCACTAACAGTGATTATGGAGGATGCAACTTCAATAGGAAATCCACTTCTGGCGGTTGTCAATTTCTTGGTCCCAGACTGGTCTCCTGGCAGTGCAAGGAGCAGACAAATGTATCTGTCTCAAGTGTAGAACCTGAGTTTATTGCAGCATCAGCATGCTGCTCTCAAGTACTCTGGATTCAAAACTAGATGCTTTATTATGGTTTTAACTTCTTGCACAGACAATTCACGTTGACAACATAGCAGCTGTTTTCATTATAAATAATTCAGTTCAGCTCTCAAAAACAAAACACATTGAAATTAGATATCACTTTTTTAGAGACCGTGCTGAAAAGGGGTTAATCAAATTGATTCAAGTACCTATTAAAAATCAATTGGCTGATTTATTTACTAAGGCATTTGAACATGGTAGGTTTGAATTCCTAGTTCAATCAATAGGCATGATTAACCTTGAATAAAACAAATTAAAACATCAAAAACATTTCAAAAATATCAGAAAATCACAAAAAGAAGTCAATTTTGATGAAGAAAAGAATATTTTGGGAAATGATATAATTACAGTCGCTATATCATTCACTATGCTTAATTTCAAAATTTGAGAGACTGTCATGACTTACCAGATATGTTGGTAGGCTCAACTTGGAAGAGAAAATATATGCAGTGATGAATTAAAATCTTATTCCATGGTGAAACACTCATCTTAAAGTACAGGTATGTATTGGCTTATCTGAGTGCATGTTTATGTAGTAACCTAAACACACCAAGTAATGATACTTTATGAATCTCTTTCACATACATCAAGTTTCATCTTTGTTTTGCTAAACAAAGACATGATGAAATAAGCACATAGTGTAGATGTACTGATCCAAAAGATTTCCAATGAGGAACACATCCAAATTGGATGAATCTACAAAAGCAATACATTCCAAGTGAATGAACAAAAGAATCCAATCATGGATCACCTTCCAAAGTGAAGTGAAAAGAATCCCAATGTGGATCATCATGAAAATGATCAAAGTAAAAGAATCCCAATGAGGATCAGTGAAAATGAGGTCTCATAACTTAAGTAACCTGGTAAAGAAAGTTGTGAAAAAGTTCTACAATGCATTGTATAAGGACGGTTGATCATTCCATGTTTTTGTGTGTGAGGTACATGTTGAATAATTAAATCAACCAAAAACATGATAAATATCACTTGCATCAAAATATCAACCTGGTATGAGTTTAAGAGGACAAACATACCTTCAATCATCAAGTTCCTAAACATGTCCATTTTATCATAAAGGATGCACATGTGTAATGGAAGATTGATATGACTCCAACAAAAGATATACTTCTCTTCATTATTAATAATCAAAATTATATTCAAAAGGTTTTTAATTCTTTAAAGTTTCTATCCAAATATGTATATAAACTTTAGGGGGAGTAATTTAAAATTTTTTATTAAGTCTATATAGATTTTCTCTATCTTAAATTACTTTCTTAAAAATTAAAAACAAAAAATGAAAATGCATGTGTTGATGCAGAATTTATAACATAGTATCTCAGCCTATGCAGATTCTTGGAAGCATGAAAACTTCAAGATCAGTCAAACAATGGGAAACCTGTATCACTTGTGACATACAAGTCAATCCAAGCAAGAATTGACAATCTCAACAGTCAACAACTTCATAAGAGAATTTTACCAGAGACATTTCTTCATAACAAGAAAAACCAAAACAGAAACATTATCATTTGATTAAGTTCAAAAGTTAATGCAGGTAAGTGCATTGGTTAATTCGGGTGAAGCTAACCCATGCATATAGCCAATGCGGGTAACTGTTTATTTCTAAGTGCAACTAGTGCGGACAAAGATTGTACTCTACCACATTTGGTGTGAAACAAGTATACATGAAAAATTTGTAATGTTAAAACCTATGCGGAACAAAAGTGTTCTACCGCACTTGTCAATGCAGATAAAAATTTCACAAGTGTTCAACCGCATTTGTCAATGCGAATGAAGTTACACTTTTGCATTTGTTTTATTCATCCGCATTTGTTGATTCATCATCCGCATTTGTGGATGTGTGTCTTCAATTTTCATGTACTTTCAAACAAAAATAAACAAGTGCTTAATCTCTTCTATCATAATGAATGATGATCAAGTAAATGTCGAAATTTTATTCTATCACATTTGCTACAGTGAGCAAATGTTGAACAAGTTTGATCAGCCGCATTTCCTACAGTGAGTAAATGTTGAACAAGTTCGATCAGCTGCATTTGCTACAGTGAGCAATTGCTGAAAAAGTTTAATCAACCACATTTGTTACAGTGCACAAATGCTGATGAACTTCATTCTTCCGCATTTGCCACAGTGCGCAAATGCGGATAGAAGAAAACTTAAGTATTCAAACTTCTGCATTTGCTACAGTGTGCTAATATGGATGTCCAAACTCAGAAGGTTTACTCTTCCGCATTTACAATAGTAAACTAATACGGATGTATAAAAACCATCCACATTTGCTACAGTAAATTAAAACTCTAACCGCATTTGTTCTGAAACTTGTAAAATTTTGTAAAAGACATTTTTTGACTATTTAAAGCAAGTTCAAAAGTCATTTAATACTTTTCAAATTTGAGAGACTCTATAGTGCGACGAGCGAAAACACTGTTCATCCTCATCAATCATCTTATTCTTTAACAATCAACGATCCAAGTTCATTTCACCCAATCTGTTCTCATATTAGATACTACACAACAGTATTATCAAACGAAAGGTGAAACTTTTTATATTGTTTAAACCTAATGTGTCAGACTTTTGAACTGATAATGAACTTAGAACCCTAGGTTAACAAAGAACACCCAAAATCAGATTTATTCCAAGAAAAGATGAACATTTTCAACTTCAATGAACATGCAAACTTAGTAGAATACGATTCAGTCTGAAAATCTCAAGTTATGGTCATCACATGAAAAGAGCACCATGAAACCGAAAATGTTGAAATCAAAACTTGAAATAAAATCCAATTAACAGTCAAAAAGATCAAAATTGATCTTCAAACATGAAAATCAAGTAACATGAGTATTCATGACAATATCTCAATCTAAAATAATTCCTATGGAACACTACCCGCAAATGTTCATATTTGACCCTCAAAAGTCAAAATGATGAATGCTACTTAAAGGCGTACATATATTATCATTAATCTAACTCATATGCCTCTAATGCAGAATACATGGCTGATATCTCGTGGAGCAAGCTCCACAACGTTAGTAGTTTTCTAGACCCTCATGTACTCGAGCCTGAGGGGCTCAAAGACATGATCAGATTCATCTCCACAACAAGAGTGGCTTATGCTATCACTGTCAGACCTATCATATATTAGAAACTCATATTGTCATTCTGGAACTCTGCTGAAGTGATAGAGGCTGATGGTGTTAAGTCTTTATCTGGGAGGATTGATGATGAGCATACACTGACCATCACTGAAGAAACTGTGAGACGATGTCTATACTTAATGATGATGCATGCACCAATTGAGTTAGAAGATGATGATATTACTACTTTCATTGCTAAGATTGAATATGAAGGGGGCTTGAAGGAAAATAGATTATAAAGGGATTGGTAGACTTGCCATGGAGGTTTCTGATCCATATCTTTTAGCACTGCTTGTCTAAAAAGGAAAATAGGATGGAATATATCCCTGTTATTACTTAATTAGGAATCTGTGCTTTATGCACAAATAGGCCATTCAATATGTCAGCTTATGTCTTTAATGTCCTAGTATCCTGTTGGATCTTATATGCCCAAGACACATAAAAGATTGATGTGGTTAGTATGTTATGATCCAAGTCGGGTCATACCCAATAACAAGCTATACAAACACCAATAAATGTTATTTGTTGATGAGATCATACAAATAAATATTGACACCAAATTAGAAAATGGGTTTTCTAAAACGTTGCTTTGTAATAGAAGAACATTATATGGATAATTGTTCATGAGAAATTATTTGTTTCATTTTTTAAATGAGTTAAATAATAACAAATAAAAGTGTGTTAATGTTATAAAATTAAAAGAGGTTTTAATTTTATAAAGTAATGGGTTAAGAGTGTAACATTTTATAAAAATGAAAATGGGGGGAACCCATTTTAATTGATAGATTCGGCAGCCCAAAAGGGCTTGGAGTTCTTGCTTTAGTCTTGGTCTTTGGAAGACTTAAGGACACTTCCTACACTCTGCTCTCTAACCCACACTTTTTCTTACACACACACATTGCAAAACTCTCTCTAAGAAGGCTGAAATTTTCGGATTCAACAAAGAACAAAGCTGAAATTGTCGGATTCTTGAGGAGCCAAGGAAGAGAGTTCTTTGGTGTTGCTATCCTAACAAGCTTGGTGTTTGGAAGGGCTTGCGAGTATAGAAGCTTGAGGTCTTCTCTTTTGGAGACTACACATTCAAGAACATCATCTCCTTTATCTTATCCATCTATAACATCTTGTTCAAGAAAGGTTGTTTCAATGAACTCCCTATGGTTGTTTTATGGTTTGATAGCATACTATTTCACATATATATTTACGATCCTTATTCTTGGATTTTGTTTATGCTTTAAAATGGTGATAAATTTCAGATTGTAAACAACATGTTTAAATCTTATTTTTGCTGCATTTTATAGTTTAAAATGGTTAAACTAACTTTGATTTACATGTTACAAAACCCAACATATCCAACATACAAGAAGGAAGGAGATACAAGTTCTTAATGTTCCCAAGTTTCATCCAATGTTTCTTAAACAAAGCCATCCCCAATCTAGTGGTTGATGGACAAGTTCTAGATATACTCACTATGATGCTAAGTCATATACGTACAATAAAAAGAGGGATCCTAGAAATTTTTACAGTGGAGCTCACTCTACTCTTCTACCTTGAATGATTCAACAGATCAATCCTGATGAACAAGGTGAAGAACAACATGCTCCAGCTGATAAGCAAATTGAAGAACAAGTTGCACCTTTACAAATTCCATATCCATAAAGAACCCCACTACAAACACCTTACACCTCACAAATTCCATCCCCAAAAATAACCCCAACACCTCACAACTCACAAATACAATCTTCCCATTCAAAGCCCATTACTTCTCCACACTTATCTCCTATTCACCATTCACCTATCCAATTAGCCCAACCATCTCCAATTTCTACTGAACCTGTTGAGTTTGGTGACTCTGGCAGCTCTTCAGAAAGATCCAAATCATCTTCTCATGAGGAGGATAGCCCCAATTAAACTGTCTCTGAAGCTGCTCTTTCTGAGAGCTATGCTGAATCTGGCATCAACAAATTAGATGAGAAAGATGAGATGATCTCTGAACTTCTATAGAAAGTAGCAATGATGGAAAGACTGCGAAACAGGAGATTAGGTATCATTCAAGACAGATTGTTGGAGCTGGATGAGAAGGAGGCTGAGCTGAAATCATTGAAAGAAAAATATGATTCAGAGAAGAAAGAAAAAGGATAAAGAGATTAAGAAGTTAACAACTGCTCTTAATTAGTCAAGAGAAGAAATTAATGGTCATGTTGAGACACTAGCTATTCAAACCATTGCCATGGAAGAGCAAGAGGAAATATTTGAAGAACAAGAAGAGATTATCACTAATTTGCAAAATCAAATTGAAAGTCAAAACAAAAGAATCACTGAGCTTGAGATGCTGATTGAAAGTAAGAGTAAAGCTGAGGCTGAAGCAAGTGAAAGGGATGAGGAAAGATTTAGAGTTGATGAGATACAAACTTCTTCTCAAAGTGATGAAAAAGAAGAAGATACAAGTAAGTCAAAGAATGAAGAGTCTAGCCTGGAGATGGTAGTATACTTAGAGACAACAGCTAGTATACACACTGAAGAGGCTGAATTTAATGACATGACCAATGCTATAGACAGTTTCACATGAGAAGAGTTCATTATTGATGATGAGTTTTGGGATTTTTTAGCTCATCAAAGGACTTTCACTGAACCCATAGTTGTTATCCCTCAATCTCTTGTCCCTATAGAAAAGGAGTTGAGCTTGCAAATAGTCCCTGCTGTGTAAGCAAAAGGAGATCATCAGAAAGCTATGTGAAGAGCAAAAAGAAAAGGAAGAAAAGGCTGTTGCTTCCCATGAACAAGTACAATCAGAGGCTGAAAAATTGCCTCAAGGAGCTGAAATGCTTGAACCCTCTTCTGGTCCTCAGTTCAAACCTACACCTGAAAGAGAAAGTGTTTATCTGAGAAGGCAAAGGGCAAAAGGCCCATAGTGAAGAAGAGCCTGTGAAGAAAAGCAAACAGATGATCCAAGAAGCTTGGTAGCTATAGCTGAGTTTTTAGAAGAACATGAATTAGCTGAGGCTTAAATGAAGAAGAAAACTAATTTTGTAGACTTGGAAGAAGGTGAGATTAAAGGAGGATATATGGTTGATGAACCAATGGCTAGTAAGAGACCTGTGAAAGAAGAAAAGTCTGTAGAGGAAATGGTGACCAAGGCTCAAATAGATAATCTGATAGAGAAAGCCATGTTTCTAATTAATCATGGATATGATTCTGACGAAGTTTTCAGTATGACTCATGAGTGGATGAAGGCAGAAATAGAGAAACTAAACAAGCTGTTGGACCCTACAATTGAGACTGAGTATGAGAAAACTCTTCTCCTAAAGCTGATAAGCCAAAACTATCTTCCATGAAGAAGAAAACTTCAACTCCTCAACCTTTATATCCTGATCCCTATAAAAAGTCTGATAGGGAAATGAAAGATTACCCATTAAGTCAAGGATTCACCAAGAGGAAGCTTGGTAAAATGAAACCAATTCCCTAAGCTATTGTCCTTAGGTTGATAATTGAAAAGAAGGAGAGACTTAAGCTTTGGAAGAAGAGATCATTAGCAAGATGCCAAGATCAAGCATGTCTGCTCAAGGCATGCCACTCACTCTTAGAGATCAAGATCAAGCGGAAACATGGGGATGTAACGAGACGGGATCGTCATAACACATGGTAAGCAATAGAGGTGCAACAGAAGTAATGAGGACAAGCGTGTCATGACGACACCCGACACAAAGGAGACTTGTGTCGTGTTTAGTCAATATTCACAACAACATAACCATAAGCATAACATGATAAATGATTCACATACTCAAATGAAGATAACATTCTATTGTAGTTCCCACAACCTGGAAACAAGTATCAAAAGTATGATATTATTTAATCAGACTACAACAATGTTCCAAAGCGAATGTTTGTCAAATATGTTTAGTCTCAAGAATGCATCCTAGGGTCTCCACTAAGGCAGCACACCTAGATTTGCAATTAGCAATGTCACCTAAAAAGATATGCTCAAAATGGTTAACAAAATTGCTAGTGAGCTCGCAGGTTTAAATAGTAAATAAGTAATTGATGCTACATAGTAATTGTGGTGGAATACCGTGAATACAATTATAAGTAAGCGAAATCACATGATAGTGAGCTTTACAACCAAACCTAATGACGCACACACAGAATCTTGTCGGAATATATTCACCCAAGGGCCCATTCCTGGCCACTGTTGGTACTAACTAGTATACCGACAAACAAGGGTGGGGGTGTCAACCCAGTAGTACTACCAATACCTATCTGTCAGTTCCAAGGCCGGAATTAAATGGTTGTAAAGAAAGTACCACACAACGAACTCAAGCATGCATCAGATAAGTACTCACAAAACAGTATCACGTTGACTCCAAGTATGTAAATTGTATGTAAGTTGTACAACGTGAAGAAAATGGGTGAGCATACTTTTCCCCCATGTTTGTAAATGATTGAAATGTTGTATAAGCATAAAAAGGGGCCACAAAACTCATTTGTTAAGTGGTAAGTATGAATGATCAAAGTTTCCAGATGTAGTATGCAATGAACAAACAAACACCTATTGACAGTTATTGTTAAGCATTAATGATATGTATAAAGTAAATAGCAACGTTCGGTCGGTTCGGGTTGTATTGGTTCGGTCGCGTGGAACACACACAAGCAAACCTGCGTATTAGATCTTATCCAGGTACTAGAAATCGTTGCCATTACTGATGATATTTGTGTAAAAGGGTCACTGTTATAGAGAAGTACTTAGTATATATTAGTGGTTACAAATCAGTTCTTGTTAATTGTGAAAATGTTAACATTGATTTGATTTGTGAATAAATTAGTAAGCTTTATAGTGTTAACTGGAATATAGTCATTAGCAATGATAATCGTGTCGACGTCACCTTAACATCACACGACAAACACACACCACACAAAGAAGAAACTCACACACAACAACTCCTATCGCATGACAGGACCAGATGCATGACTCAACACTCCACCAGCATGAATCAACCCTTATTCATACGAATCAGCTTCATTCGTATAATTGAACCTTCATTCGTGTGACTCAGTATTAAGTCGTACCACACAGCACCCAATCGCGTGACTCGACACCCATACGCACAAATCAACCTCATACGTACGAATTAGCTTCATTCGTACGATTGAACCTTCATTCGTGCGACTAGGAATTTAGTCGTGCAATGCACGCACAATCGCACACATTCATCCACATAGACTCAATCGCACGCATACACACAGTCGCACGACCCTGTCGCACGACCCAGTCGCACGACCCAGTCGCACGACACACTCAGTCACACAACTTAGTCGCACGAGAGACACAGTCTCATGACTCAGTCGCACGACTCACCCAGTCGCACGACTTAGTCACACAGGAGACCCAGTCGTAGAATAGCAGGTTTGCGACTGCAGAAGTGCAGAGCAGCCTTCGGCTGCTCCATGCATGAGATTTACACCACAAGGACTTCCAGAAACACATTTCAAACACACCTAAACAAGAAGAACACGCAGAAAGACATCACACGCACCCACACGACCTCATGTGCTTGGGTTGGCCCCGCACACCTGAAACCCTTAAAGAACAATAGAAACAAGTAAGAAAAGGGACGACAAGGTCATCTACCTGTAAGAAAGGAGTAGACTCAGCTGTAGCTGAGGTTTTGTCGGTGAAAACGCGAAGACAATGGGCGGTTTTGGTGCAAGGAGGAGGAGGAAGTGAGAAGAGAAGAAGATGAAGAAGAAGATGAAATGGAGGCTAGGGCTGGATATGGGGTAATATACACAACCCTAGTTTGGCAAAATGTCACTTTTGGTCCCTGCACTTAGCCCCCGAGTTCCCAAATTTGTTTCGGTTGAAAATGACTTTAATAGGCTAGTTTTATTAATGATAAAAATGTAATTAATGATATTGGTAACTTAAAAATGGTTTTATTAATGACAATAATTCTATTATAAAATGGTATATTTAATGATAACGATAATGAAAATTGTAAAAGTTTTAAAGATAGCATACGTTTACGATGAGAGCACAAGCATAAGGATGATAAAGCAAGAATGATATCCACACGAATAGTTTATAAGGATGAGGAATGAACGTTCGAGAAAGGTTAACGAAAACCACGTTAATTCATGGACCTTTATGTGATGGATGTCACAGTATCCCCCAGTTGAGAGAATTTCGTCCCGCAATTCAGCTAGAGTTAGGTCCAAGAGTGTCATCCTCGAATAGATGTGGATGTTAAGTTTCATCTGGTCTTCCCGTTCCCATGTAAACTCTGGCCCTCATTTTGAATTCCATCTCACACGGACAATTGGTATTCTACTGCGCTTCAATTACTTGACCTTTCGATCCATGATCTCAATGGGTTCCTCAACAAAAAATGAAGCTTTTCGTCAATCTTGATGTCCTCAATTGGTACGTGAAGGGATTCACCATCCAAACACCCCTGAGGTTCGACACGTGGAAAGTATCATGTACGTCGCTGAGTTCTTGTGGCAACCTTAATCGATAAGCCACTGGATCGATTCTTTCTGAAATCTTGAATGGTCCTACATATCTTGGGGCTAACTTCCCTTTCTTTCCAAATTGAACGATTCCATTCCAAGGAGTGACTTTGAGTAAAACTCGATCCCCAATGTTAAATTCTAGAGGCTTTCGATGGTGGTCGACATAGCTCTTTTGGCGATCTCTGGCAGCTTTTAGTCTATCTTTGATTTGGAAAATCTTGTCGGTTGTTTCTTGGTAAATCTCTGGGCCTGTTAACTAGCTTTAACCAATCTACGCCCAACAAAAGGGAGATCTATATTTCCTTCCATACAACGCTTCAAACGAAGCACACCCAATGCTGGTATGCTAGCTGTTGTTGTAAGAGAACTCAATCAGTGGAAGATGAGTGTCCCAACTACCACTAAAGTCGATTACACACACCCTCCGCATGTCTTCCAACGTTTGTATAGTTCGTTCACTTAGGCCGTCTATCTGTGGGTGATAGGCGGTAATTATATCTAATCGAGTGCCCATCGCTTTCTGTAGTGCCTGCCAAAATCATGAAGTAAATAGGCTGTCATGGTCGGATATAATCAACACCGGCACTCCGTGCCTTGTCACGACCTCCTTTATGTAAAATCTCGCCAACTTATCCATTTTGTAATCTTCTCGGATCGGCAAGAAATGAGCTGACTTCGTCATCCGATCCACTACAACCCATATCAAGTCATGCCGCAGCTTGTTCTAGGGAGTTTGGTAATAAAATCCATGGCTATATTCTCCCATTTCCACTCGGGAATCTCAGGTCAGTATAATAATCCCGATGCTTTCTGGTGTTCAGCTTTAACTTTCGAGCATGTTAAGCATCTGCTTACGTACATAGCAATGTCTTTCTTCATGCCTGGCCACCGGTACAGATCTTTGAGATCGTGGTACATCTTGTCTGCACCAAGATGAATAGAATATCACGTCTTGTGTGCTTCATCCATGACCAAGGTATGTACAACTCCCCATCTGGGCACCCATATACGATCCATGAAGTACTGTATACCATCATCCTTGCAACTCATTTGTTTATCCAACCCTCGGAATTCTTCTCCCGCAAGGTTTTCTTCTTGCAACGCCTCATTTTGTGCAATTTGGATCTGGGCTTTCAAATTCGTTTTGAATAGTCAATCCCAACGCTCAAGCACGTAGTGGTTTCACGCGTTCTTTGCGGCTTAAAGCATCAGCCACCACGTTAGCTTTCCCCAGATGATACCGGATTTCACAATCGTAGTCACTAAGAAGCTCTACCCAACGTCGCTGACGCATATTAAGTTCCTTGTGATCCAGGATATGTTGGAGGCTCTTATGATCTGTGTAGATGATGCATTTGGTTCCATACAGGTAATGCCTCCATATCTTGAGTGCAAATACTACAGCGCCCAACTCCAAATCATGGGTTGTATAGTTGTTTTCGTGCACCTTAAGTTGTCGTGAAGCGTAGACAATCAACTTTGTTGATACATATGTACCTAGATTCTGATCTGAATGTAATACGACTTTATTGTCTTACACTTATATAATCATTGGGTACTTAATGAAATACATATGTTTGTTGTGTTTATAATGTTTAATATTTCATTAATGAGTGCTTAACGCATATTGATTTGATTATATGGGTTTGTGATTGTTTGAATTGTTATGCATAATGTTATAATATTGAATACACTCAAACTTAGTGAAGTGAAGTTTTCATGCGTCCGACTGGACCATGCGCCCCAACAGTGGTCATGCGTCCGAATGGCCATGCGACTGAGTGTCCATGCGCCTAAATAGTCCATACGCCTGAACAACTTCATGCGACTGACTCAGTCGCACGACTGAACACTCAGTCGTGCAAATGGATCAACCACATGGCTCAATCGTACGAATGAACCATGCTAATGGTTAAGTCGCCCGACTGAGCAATCCTAACTTATAAATACCACCTAATTCGTGAAAAAAAAACATTCAATCAACTTCGACTCCAGACGTACCCTAGCCATCCAGAAGCCTCTAAGTTCGTACTCGAAGTTCATAGAACACTGTAGATCGATTCCTAATCGATTCTTGACATTAGATTCAATACGTTATTGTTTCTACATGCGTTCTCATTGATTGGATCGCCAATCAAATAGGATTCCGCACTATTTGGTTTGGTTTAACACGTTAATTAGTTGGTGTTTTGTTCAAATACCAGATCCTAACAAGTGGTATCAAAGCCTGGCTCTTGATTACGTGTTGATTCAATAGTCTTGATACAAAAGTTGTGTTTTTGCATCAAAAACGCAATCCTTTTGTGTCTAACAGAGTCTTAGACGTTTCTTGATCGAAAAGTTGAGTTTTTCCGGCATACGGCTATTAGGGTTGATAAAATTCGAGTTTTTACAGACAGATCAAGTCAAATCTACGAATTATCAAACTTCAGCAAGTTCAGTCGCATGATTAGACCAATCACACCACTGAGTTCATTCGCACTCTCCAACCGCACGATTGGACTCATTCGTACCTTCAATCGTACGACTGAGAATTTCATTCAGACTGTTCAAACGCATTTGTTCATTCAGGTGACTAACTCATCCGCATTTGTTCAGTCGCACAATTGAACCATCCGCATTGTTCAATCGCATGAATAAGTTCAATCGCATACATTCATTCACATACATTAGCAGTTTGTTAAACAGTAAAGTTAAACCTAATGGAGGACCAGTTTTCAGCATACACAGCAAGTAGAGACACACGTATTCAGAATCTACTACTGTTGGAGAACGAAGTGGGGATTCACAATAAACCCCCAAAACTTATTACGTTAGACGACTACCCACAATGGAAGCAACGTTTCGAAATCTACTTAAATGGCGTAGATACAAATTGTGGGAGGCCATGGAGTTGGGTTATAGCATGCCAGTAGGAGCTGACAGAGTCAAACTTACTATTAGTGCCATGTCGGATGCTCAGAAGGTAAAACACAATACTGAGAAGAAAGTCTATGCTTTGCTTACTCATTCTATTCTGAAGGATATTTTCCATCAGTATTCGGAGTATACTCAAGCAAAGAAACTTTGGGATGCGTTGGAAAAGTGGTATGACGGAAATGGTTCTCTGAAGGCCATCAAGGCAAAAGCCTTGAAGAAGGAGTTTGATGACTTCTCTTCTATGGGAAAAGAAGGCCTTGATGATGTGATCGATAGATTCTACAAATTGATAAATGAGATGCACACTCATGGAGTAGTTACATCAATGGAGGATAAGGTATCCAACTTTGCTCATGGATTACTAGAAAAATGGGCTTTGTTTGTCTCAAACCTCAGACAGAATGGAATGCTCTCGAAGTTAGATATAAATGACTTCATTCTAAAACTGAGAGAAGAGGAGCTTAGGATGAAGTATCGAGCCCAAAAGGCTAACCAATGATCAGAATCCTACATTCTACAATGCTACTCCTTCGGTCAAGACATCTGGAGCGCCATTGCAAACCGCCTTCATCTCAAGCGCAGCAGTTCCAGCACAACCCTCAACTTCAGGATCCGAAACGTCAGGGTCGTCTAGCACCCAATATATGATACCTGAAGCTAATGCAGCAAAGCTCAAAACTGACAACTTCGGGAATGTGACTGTGGAGGTGGCTAGAGAACATATGGACCTCTTAGCTGTGGTGGTTCAATCCTATGATGGATTAGTTGCTGGAAAGATAGGAAACTACCACCTGGCAGATGAAGATTATGAGTAGGTGGATGAGATGGAGTTGGAACATATGGACATAATGTGGGCTCTGGCAAGTGCTGTCCGACGAGCTAAAAACTTTGTCAAAAAGACCGGACAGAACTTGGTTGCCACAAAAGACACAACATTTGGGTTTGATAAGTCAAAGGTTACATGTTTCAACTGCGGTGAGAAGGGACATTTCAAGAGGGAGTGTATAAAACCAAAGAAGACAGGTAATGGCAATCCCTTCTCATCATTTAATTGTTAGGACAAGGCCACATCTAGTAGTTCTAACTCATGTAGTAAGGACCCAAAAGCCTTAACTGTTAAAGAGGATGAAGGACAGGACTGGAGCTTTCGGTTCGTATCACTAGGAGAGTCCAATATAGCTAGTGTGGAGGATATTGATGATGATTCGGCAAGTGAGGGAGATATAGCAGTAGAGCTCGCGATGTCAATTCTAAAGACACTGGAAATGTGGTCAACCACCTGCCTGAAGAAGAAAAATCTGCATCATCATCTGAATCACCAGAACCAAAGACAACCGAGTTTGCATTCATGGCTGATTCCTCTTCAACGTCTCAGGTAAGTACTACTCACCAATGTTTAATAATCATGCTTGCTTAGAATGTAATAAATTCAAAGAAAGTATAGATTCAAAATTTTCTAGGTTATTAGATCATAATGATAGCTTAGTAAAGGACCTAGAACTGTGCACGGAGGCAATAGAGTGTTAAAACAAAAGTGTTGGATCTTATATGCCCAAGACACATATAAGATTGATGTGGTTAGTACGTTATGATCCAAGTCGGGTCATACCCAATAACAAGCCAAACAAACACCAATAAATATTTGTTCGTTGATCAGATCATACAATAAATATTAGCACCAATTTAGAAAAACGGGTTTTCTAAAATATTGCTTTTGTAAATGAACAACATTATGAAGATGATTTGTTCATGAGAATTCATTTGTTTCATTAAATTAAGTTAGTTAAACAATGACAAATGAAAGTGTTCTAGTGTTATAAAATTAAAAGGGCTTTAATTTTATTAGCACAATATTAGCACCAATTTAGAAAAACGGGTTTTCTAAAATATTGCTTTTGTAAATGAACAACATTATGAAGATGATTTGTTCATGAGAATTCATTTGTTTCATTAAATTTAGTTAGTTAAACAATGACAAATGAAAGTGTTCTAGTGTTATAAAATTAAAAGGGTTTTAATTTTATAAAACAAAGGGTTAAAGTGTAACTTTTTTATAAAAGTTTTTGGGGGGGAAACCCCTTTTGAGGGGAGATTCGGCCGCCCTAAGGGGACCATTAAGGCTTTGCCTTGGTCTTTGTCATTGCATGCTTTTTCTCCTCACTTACACTCCATCTTTTTTAGAACATTTCTCTCTAAAAGATATCATAAAACCTCAAAAACTCCAGCATTACTTTCGGGTTTTGAAGAGCTGAAAAACAGCTTTGTGATTTTGTTTTGTTGAGGAACAAACAAGAAGCAATCCTTGGTGGAGCATCCTAACAAGCAGGTGTTAGAAAGATTTGTCGGTATCATATCTTGAGGGCTCCTACTTTGTAGTCTTTGCTTTCAAACATCATCTTCTTGCCCTTCAATCCACGATTCTAAAGGTAGTTTATGTTTTTTTTTGCTTTTGATAGTATGTTCTTCCATATAAATAGATCCTTGTCTTGGGTTTTGTTTTAACAAGTATATATATGTTACATATACTCACGGTTTTGACCTTATCTACGCTGCGTTTTTCATAACAAAATGGTTAATATGACTTTGGTAATGTTCTACAAAACCCAACAATGGCATCAAGAGCCGGTTATATGGATACATGCTTCAAAAATTGAGATTTTCGGGTCCTTTTTTATAAAAAGTGGGCTGGAAATTTCTCATGGAAGTCCCTTTGTTTTTCAAGATATTACTTTTATATGCATGTAAGGATCTTGAAAAATTAAAATCATAAGATGGTTGTTTGTTTGGACAAAAACCCACTTGTTCTTGGTTATGTTGGCCGAGATTTTGGGTTCGAAAGGGGCTGCCAATTTTGGATTTTATATACATATTTGGATGTGTTTTAGTGCATAAATCCTAGCCATGACCTTGTGTTTGATTGTTTGTGGTTGTGATTTCATTTGGTTGTAATAAAGGCTATGTAATTTATTTGTTTCATTTGGTATGTAATAAGTAGATTAGTGTGCACTTTATTTTCCTAGAAAAATGTATTAGGACTTTTCCTATGCAACAAGCATTTTGGGGCTGATTTGTAAGACAAAGAAGGTGCCTAAAGATGGTGGTGGAATCACAACACAAAAGGAATACTTGAAGCATTTGGATGCAAGTTCAAGTGGGAGTTCATCAACACAACAATGTGTCATGATTTTACCCTAGAAATGACCTCTTGACACACTTGTTATGGCAAGCAAGTGTGGTCAAAATAGGTGGCTATGGTTATGCACTTATATTTTATGTTTGGTTGATTATTTGGTTGTTTGGATGAGTTTGATATTTTAATTGAAAATAGATAAACTAGTTAATCAACTAAAATTAAAACAAGCATAAAATTGGTTTTATCATTAAAGGAATTAATAAAATGAGTTTATTAAGGGTTAACGATTTAATAAAAATGAGTTTTTTTAAAAGGAACCATGAAAATAATTTTTCATAAAATTCCATGCATTTGAATGCATACAAATAGTATGGTATAAAAGGTTTTCTAAAAACTAGAATTTTAGAACCGCAAAACCCTTTTCTAAACAAGTCTAACACCATCCTTTTAAACAACACTCAATTCACTTACAACTTATTCATGGGATAAAGGTCACCTAACCATAAATGTAGAAACTTGTGAAGTTGAGGTGAAATTACCATATTTGTGGGATAAAAGTCACCTAACCACTTATATTTGTAAAATCACAAGTGTGTCTAAGTAGGACGACTTGATTTGGAAATCATGCATTAGCATCACCGAAGCATGACGTACAAATGGTGTTGATGGGATAAACATGCCAAACAAAACATAAGATGTTTAAACTGATCCCATACAACAAGAAATTGTAATAGGTTATAATTGTCAAACGTTGACTACCTTGTTAATTTAAATAAAGGGATAAAGGTCACCTAACCGTTATTTAAATATAACGTTGGATTCTAGACTTTAATTATTAATTGTCTAAGAGACATAAGAGGGTATTAATAATTAAAATACTTTGATATCAAAATACTAATATTGAACTTTGTAAAATTGTAGATGGCTAACAACAACAACTCAATCCGACCGTCCATAACCTATCACTAAGGACTATCCTTGAAAAGGAACGTCTAAGCCATAGGAACTTCATGGACTGGTATCGAAACTTGAGAATCGTTCTCAAACAAGAAAAGAAGTCCTATGTGTTAGACGATCCATTCCCGATCAAACCGACGAATATAACGTAGAGGCCTTGCCGAGTGGGTCAAATACACCGAGGACTCTGTGCAAGTCTCATGTCTCATGCTAGCGAGTATGATTCCCGATTTGCAAAAGGACTTTGAGAACCACAATGCCTATGACATGATCACCCAGTTGAAGGAAATGTTCCAACAACAATCAAAGGTGGAGCGCTTCGAAACGGTTCGAGCACTTCATCATGTCGGATGGAGAGACCCAATCGGTATCATCTTACGTTCTCAAGATGAAGAGCCACATTGATCGCCTTGAAAGGCTTAACTGTCGTGTGTCCAATGAGTTGGCAACGGATTTGATCCTCAACTCCCCATCCAAGAAGTTTGATAGCTTTGTTATGAACTATAACATGAATGGATGGGATAAGAGCATTGGTGAGCTTCATTCAATGCTCAAAACGGCCGAGGCAAGCATGGGTAGAAAGGTTCTACCGGTCCTTATGATCAATGAAGGAGGTAGTAAGAAAAGGATCCTCCCCAACCCTAGGGCAAGTGTTGCCAAAGGGAAGGGGCAGGTCAAGGGAAAGGGTAAGGGTAAGGCTAAAGTAGAACCAACCAAACCAAAAGAAAAGAAGCAAAAGGTTTCTCATGAAGACCTGTGTTTTGAGTGTGGTGAGGTAGGCCATTGGAAACGCAATTGTCTGGTCTATCTCAAAGAATTGAGATCGAAGAGGGATGCGGGGCAAACCTCAGGTACAATCTTTATGATACATGTTGAGCTAAATGTTATTTCTTCTAACACATGGGTATTAGATACCGGATATGGAACTCATATTTGCAATTTGTTATAGGGGTTCAAAAGAAGTGAGCATTATTCAAAAGGGGAAATTAGTCTCTTTATGGGCAACGGTGCAAAGGTTAATGTAGAAGCTCAAGGAGACTACATTTTGAAACTTCCAAGTGGTTTGGAAGTTATTTTAAAGAATGTTTTGTATGCTCCTAGCTTGACTAGGAACATTATTTATGTTTCCGTTAAGACAATGTGATTATGATTTCAAGTTTGTTGATAATGATATTCATGTTTCTTTAAATCATGTGTTTTTTTTAAGGCTACACCTTGTAATGGTATTTATGAATTGGTTCATAATAATACAACATATGATAGCTCAATGTACCAAGCAACCACCAAAAGGCCCAAATAGATTTGAGTGATTCCTATCTTTGGCATTGTCGCCTTGGTCACATAAACAAGAATCGTATGCAAAAACTTCAAAAGAATGGTCTTTTAAAAACTAAAGAGATTGATTCATTTGATGTATGTGAGTCTTGTTTACAAGGTAAAATGAAAAAGGCCCCTTTTAGTGGGACTAATGAAAGGGCAAATGATTTATTAGGGACCATACATTCGGATGTATGTGGACCTTTTAAACCAATAACTAGGAATGGTGAAAGATACTTCATTACATTACCGATGACTATAGTCGTTATGGGTATGTGTACTTGTTAAGACACAAACATGAATCTTTTGAAATGTTCAAAATATTCAAGAATGAAGTTGAAAATCAACTCAACAAAACGGTCAAGATTCTTCATACAGATAGAGGAGGTGAATACCTAAGTAGTGAATTTCAAGAGTATCTTAGAAGTTGTGGGATTGTCTCACAACTTACTCCACCTGGAACACCACAACATATTGGTGTAACTGAGAGGAGGAATCGAACTCTATTGGATATGGTTCGATCTATGATGGCTAGAAGTACACTACCTCTATCATTTTGGGGTTTCGCATTGCTCTCCGCGGCCCATATTTTAAATATGGCCCCAACCAAGAAAGTGGAAAGGACACCTTTCGAAGTATGGCATGGAAGGGTTCCACCATTATCATATTTAAAAGTTTGGGGTGTGTGAGGCTTATCCTAAGCAATACACTCAAAACAAACTGGAAGCCCGATCCACAAAGTGTATCTTTATTGGATATCCTAGAGATTGTATTGGATATTACTTCTATGATCCAACAGAACAGAAAGTGTTTATTGCTCGAAAGGCAGAGTTCTTGGAAACTAAGTTCCTTTCGGAAGAAACTAGTAGAAGAACAATGGAACTTGAAGAGGCTCAAGATTCACAAGACGATACATAATTGGTCGATACTAGAAATCAAATAAGGATGTTGAGAATGATCATATGATGATCAAGATACACAAAACATTCATAGATCTGGTAGAACTAGTGTTCCTCCTGAGAGATATGGATTTTTCATGGATGGATGCTATGTGGTAGATTCGGATGAACCAAGCACATACCATGATGCAATGTCAAAACCTGATTTTGACAAATGGCAAGAAGCCATGAATGTTGAGATGCAATCCATGTATGATAACCAAGTTTGGGAATTGGTTACACCACCTCTTAAGTCCAAGGTAGTTGGAAGTAAGTGGGTTTTCAAAAAGAAAACAGATATGCATGGAAACTTGGATACCTATAAAGCTAGACTTGTAGCAAAAGGTTTTACTCAAACTCAAGGGGTTGATTACGATGAAACTTTTTCACCTGTAGCCATGCTAAAGTCTATCAGGATATTGTTTGCCATAGCAGCATATTATGACTATGAGATTTGGCAAATGGATGTCAAAACCGCTTTCCTTAATGGATATCTTGAGGAAGATGTCCATATGGAACAACTTGAAGGTTTTGTCGATCCAATACATCCCAACAAGGTATGCAAGTTAAAGAAGTCAATCTACGGATTGGAACAAGCGTCAAGAAGTTGGAATCACCGTTTTGATGATGAAGTAAAGAAATTTGGCTTCATCAAAAGCGCTGATGAAGCTTGTGTGAATAAGAAATCTAGTGGGAGCATTATTACTTTCCTTGTATTATATGTCGATGACATTCTACTATTTGGAAATGACATTCCAACCTTGGAAGGTGTAAAAACCTGGCTTGGAAACTGTTTTTCCATTAAGGATCTTGGTGAAGCCACCTATATTTTGGGAATAAAGATCTATAGGGATAGATCAAGGCGGTTGATAGGTTTAAACCAAAGTGCATACATTGAAAAGATCTTGAAAAGGTTCAAGATGGAGAATTCTAAGAAAGGTATGGTACCTATTCAAAAGGGGACTATATTGAGCTCATCTCAATGCCCTAGTTCTAAGATTGAACAAGAAAGAATGAATGGAGTCCCATATGCATCTGTTATTGGATCCATCATGTATACAATGATATGTACTAGGCCAGACGTGTCATGTGCTCTAAGCATGACAAGTTGATATCAAGAGAATCCTGGTAATAGTCATTAGATGGCTGTTAAAAGTATTTTGAAATCCCTTAGAAACACTAAGGATATGTCCTTAATATATGGATCTGGTGAGGAGGAGCTCGTTGTAAAGGGTTACACGGATGCGAGTTTCCAAACTGATCGAGATGACTCTCAATCACAGTCGGGATATGTCTTCATTATGAATGGAGGAGCGGTCTTTTGGAAGAGCTCAAAGCAAGATGTAGTGGCACTATCTACAACAAAATCAGAATACATCGCCACCTCATTGGTAGCTCAAGAAGCTGCGTGGCTCAGGAAGTTCATTGCTGATCTAGGGGTCGTTGCTACCATTCAAGACCCCCTAGAGATCTTTTGCGACAACGAGGGTGCGATTGCTCAAATCAAGGAACCTCGTGCTCATCAAAATACTCGGCACATTAAACGGAGATTCAACTACATAAGGGATGAAGTTGAAAAGGGAAAGATATGTATTCGCAAAGTACACACTGATCAAAACATTGCGGATCCTTTCACGAAGCTCCTAGATAGGTCAAAGCATGAAAGTCATACTTGTGCCTTAGGACTTCGATATTCTAGTGATTGGACTTGATCGAATTTTGTATTTGGATATTGGAACATATGTTATTTGACTTAATTATATGGTTATATTTCTTTTGTTCTTCTAGTTTAGCATGTTTAAATCCGTGAATAAGCAAGTTATTCTAAACGTCCGTAGTCGATCATACTTGTGGGAACAACTATGAATTTAAGACTATAATGAACTTGGATTGGTTGATATTTATAATAGTATGAACATAGAGCAAAAGGTTGCTACCAAGGTTCATTGATATCTATGGGATATAGTATAGGACTGACCCGCTCTCTATTATTTCTGCATAGAATCTTTATGATTAGTCATAAGAAATATTGAGTAAAGGCGAATATCATTGTATCCTCAGACCTGAGATATATATTGAGTCTTGATATTTACCAAGTATATATTTTGACTTAGTGCTTTGCTGTTCTGAAATATTAACAGTACGTAAGGCTAGGTTCAGGTATGATATAAGGTAATTGTGAGAGACGTATGTAGTCAAAATGGAATTTGTCCTCTTATTCGTTGAGAGTTAGATATCTAAGGCCTGTTAAAGCTAAATCATCGGAGAATGACAATTCTGTGTCTCTGGGATTTAACATGACATCTGTAACAAAAGGATGGATGATTATTTCACCTAAAACATTTCAAGTATGGTACTTGAAGGAGATGATGTTATTGAATGGCACCTAGTCATACGTATTAAGGGTAGTAAACCGTTGTTAGGCAGTATTTACTACTTACATCAATTTTCTATGAATCTTGTGCAAGTGGGAGAATGTTGATCTTATATGCCCAAGACACATATAAGATTGATGTGGTTAGTACGTTATGATCCAAGTCGGGTCATACCCAATAACAAGCCAAACAAACACCAATAAATATTTGTTCGTTGATGAGATCATACAAATAAATATTAGCACCAATTTAGAAAAACAGGTTTTCTAAAATATTGCTTTTGTAAATGAAAACATTATGAAGATGATTTGTTCATGAGAATTCATTTGTTTCATTAATTAAGTTAGTTAAACAATGACAAATGAAAGTGTTCTAGTGTTATAAAATTAAAAGGTTTTTAATTTTATAAAACAAAGGGTTAAAGTGTAACTTTTTTTATAAAAGTTTTTGGGGGGAAACCCCTTTTGAGGGGAGATTCGGCCGCCCTAAGGGGACCATTAAGGCTTTGCCTTGGTCTTTGTCATTTGCATGCTTTTTCTCCTCACTTACACTCCATCTTTTGTAGAACACTTCTCTCTAAAAGAGATCATAAAACCTCAAAAACTCCAGCATTATTTTCGAGTTTTGAAGAGCTGAAAAACAGCTTTGTGATTTCGTTTTGTTGAGGAACAAACAAGAAGCAATCCTTGGTGGAGCATCCTAACAAGCAAGGTGTTAGAAAGGTTTGTGGGTATCATATCTTGAGGGCTCCTACTTTTTAGTCTTGGCTTTCAAACATCATCTTCTTGCCCTTCAATCCACGATTCTAAAGGTAGTTTATGTGGTTGTTTTTTTGCTTTTGATAGTATGTTCTTCCATATAAATAGATCCTTGTCTTGGGTTTTGTTTTAACAAGTATATATATGTTACATATACTCACGGTTTTGACCTTATCTCCGCTGTGTTTTTCCTAACAAAATGGTTAATATGACTTTGGTAATGTTCTACAAAACCCAACAAAACAAGCACAGTTACAAGGAAAAGATAGACCTATTGAATAAACAGCTTAGGGAAACTGAGGTAGTTGCTTTTAACCAAGCAAATGATATTAGGTACTATCTAAACTCCCTAGAGGACACTAAAAAGCAAAAAGCAGTTTTAGAAGTAGAAGTCAACTCGTTAAAACAAAAACTGCATAGTTGGACAAGCTCATCACACATTGTCCAACACTTAGTGAGAGAGAGAAATAATGGGGAGGGACTGGGATACAAAGTGGTTCCACCACCACCTGAGACCTTGATGAACACAAAAAGTAAACCAATTAACAATAACCCTATCATGGATCACGTGGTGTCCACTCCTCTTGTTAATGATCCAGATTCCATAAGTAAATCAAGTGAATCCGACTCTAAACAGAAGGAGGCCACTTCAAAGGCAATAGGAAAGATGCCTTGTGTTAACCTAGAAAAAGAATTTGAAAAGGTTAGTTTAAAGTCAGGGTCAAAGAAAGTCAAACAAGAACCTAAAAAGACTAGAAAACCTAATCAATCACGTGCATCATGTCACAATCCAGTAAACAGGAGATCAAAGACGTAAAATCAGGTAAAGCAATTAATTTTGTAAAACCAATTTATTCATCTAACAAAGAAGTGTCTCAATCCAAACATAATAAGGTCAACTGTGTGATATCTGTATCTCCACCAAAAAATATAAACCATCAAGTTAAAAGCAGATCCTGCTATAACTGTGGGGAGTATGGTCACATAGCGTCTCATTGTCCTTATTCCCGACACCGAGGAGGAAGGTTGACCTTTCTGCAACTACAACTAGCTCTTCTAAGAGAAACTCAATGACACCTCCAAAAGGGCTAGTGAACCCAAAGTTCAATCCATCAGCCAGTCGTCTATTTATCACAAATAGGCCTTATGCAAATCTGGATTATGGAAAGAAAAAACCTCCTTAGTGCCTGAAAATGAGAACAAACAAAAATCTGAGCAACCCTTAACCTCAAAGGGTCAATGGGTTGAGTTTATGATGTGTGATGCCTCAATGAACCCAAGCCAGTTAAGGCTAGGGTTCCTAACATGAACTAATGTTTTCATTGAATGTGCAGGGTGTTCACTATAGTGCTGAGACATACACATGGATTGTAGATAGTGGAGCATCCACGCACATGACAGGGAACAGAGCTCTCTTATCAAATGTCAGACAAATTAAAGGAGGGCATGTTTCATTTGCTAGAAACAAAGGTGGGTACATCATAGCCCAAGGAGAATTGGGAAATGAGAAGGTTAAGTTTGATAAGTAAACTATGTCCAACAATTACAAAATAACTTGCTTTCAGTCTCTCAAATCTGTGATAAAGGATTCAAGTTAGTTTTTGACACCAAAAGGTGTTACGTTCTAAAGAAGGACTACATGATCCAGGAGGACCAGATCCTAATGTCAGCTTCAAGATATAATGATCTTTATGTCTTGGATCTCTCAAAGGCCTCCACAACAGATCTTGAAATCCAATGATTCTTGTCCAAAGCTACTGAGAAGGACTCCATCTCCTGGCATAGGAGAATGGGACACATCAATCCGAGAAAAAATAAATCACTTGATCCAGAATGATCTTGTGAGAGGAGTAAATGTCAAAAACTTTCAACTCCCAGATTTCTGTGTTGCATGCAAAAAGGGCAAACAGACGATGAAATCTCATAAGGAACGGAAGAATCACAACTTGATAGAGACGGCATAGACTATGCTGGCAGACTCGAAACTGCCTATCCAATTTGGAATGAAGCAGTGGCAAATGCATGTTATACCCTTAATCGAGTTTTGGTAGTAAAACGGCATGGAAAAACATGCTACGAGTTATTACAGCGACGTAAACCTAACTTGGAATTTCTTGAGCCGTTTGGCGCTCCTTGCACCCCGCTGAAGATGACTCAGGAGGGAAAATTCAGTGAGAAGAGTGATGAATGTATCTTTCTAGGATACAACATACCGAACAAGAGAGTTTACAACAACTCAACAGGCCAAGTAGAGGTGTGGTGTAATGTTGATGTTCAGAGATATATCACACCGCCTGCTGGAAAAGGGCCTACCTACTTCTTCGACTATGATGGATTCTTCAAGTCCTTCAACATACCTCTTTCCTCTTTAGAAGACGAGTTGGCATACAAGATGACGTACGATGTCTTGAACACACCGTCTCAAGATTCAACAAGTCATGACACTACCAACTCAGGGGGAGCAGTTGATGTGAGTGATTCTTCCTCTGATGAAGAATATGAAGAAAATGATCAGATCAACTAGGATGTACAGGTTCCGACTACCACAAGTTCACAAGCATCGGCTAGTGATGCTTCTGTTGGATCTTATATGCCCAAGACACATATAATATTGATGTGGTTAGTACGTTATGATCCAAGTCAGGTCATACCCAATAACGAGTTATACAAACACCAATAAATATTTGCCTATTGATAGGATCATACAACAAATAATGTCACCTAATTTAGAAAATTGGTTTTCTAAATATTGCTCTTATGTTAGAACAAAATTATATGGATGATTTTGTTCAAGAGAGATTTATTTGTTTCATTATTTAAAATGGTTAGATAATGACTAATAAAAGAGTGTTATGTTATAAAAGTTACAACAAGGGTTTAATTTTTATAACTTGAATGGATGACATAATGTTAAAAAAAGGGGGAACTAAATTGAGTGGGAAATGCATTTCAAATGCATTCCCACGGCCAAAAACAAGTGGGCTTGGGGAAGCCAAATTTTCTTGATTATTGTAAGATTTAACTAAACACACACTCATCCATCCATTCAAGGTAACATTTTTTTCTCTCTCATACATGCAAGAGTAATTCTCTCCTTCTTCTCTCTTCAAAATCTCAAAAATCTTGGCTGTTTTCAAGAGTTTCTTGGCTGAACTTCAAGCTAATTGTTGGCTGGAAATCGAGTTCAAGAAGAGGTTCAAGGTTTGGTGTAACACTACCTAGCAAGTGGGTGTTTGCAAGACTTGTGGGTATCGAGATTTGAGGTCCTCCGCCTTGAAGGATTGCTGCTCAAATAACATCATCATCTTCAAAGTTTCGACCCCCTTTCGCTGCTGAAAGGTAGTATATGGCAGCCTCTATATGGCTGTCCATAATGCACGTTTTATGCTTTCATAGCTTGTCTATTCACATAAAAATGATCCTTGTAATATGGGTTTGTTTTATACATTTATATGGTCACCTAAAGAACATTTTATTCAGCTTATAAACAAATTATAAAGCTATATATATCCACTGCGTTTTTCAGAATGTTCAAATGGTTAAACTTCGATTTTTTATGTTCTAACAAACCTATCAATGGCATCATGAGCCGGTTATGTGGATAACTTGCTTGTTCTTGTCCTTTAAAATTGGTTTTAAAGGAGAATTATCCACTAATTATAGGCTGGTTTTGGATGGTTCAATAAACCCCATGTCTTTCAAAGTTATATCTTCATGCAAATGGTTAAACTTTGAAAGATAGTAAAATCATTGGTTGACATGTTTGGTTATTGTTTGTTTGGACAAACAAACCCAAATTTTCAGTTTGTGTTGGCTGAAAATTTAGGGTTTGATGGGGTTTATTTAATTTGTTGAATGATGAATGTGATTGTTCTTTGATGGTGCATAACCTAGCCTTTGGCCTTGTGTTGTTTGGATGATTGGAATGGTTGTTTTATTCATTCAATTGGGTTGTAATATTTATGTTTATTCATTTGGTCATTCAATTAATAGATTAGGTGCATTTCTTTTATTAGAAAAAATGTATTAGGATACAATTTTGTAAAAGGAAGATGCACAAGATCAAGACCCAAAGATGGACATCAAAGACATGGACCTTGAAGTATTCAAATATGGATTCAAGTGGGAGTCCATGGACACATATAATGAGTCATTACAAACCCTTAGGAAAGACCAAATGACCACACTTGTGATGGCAAACAAGTGTGGTCACAATAATTGCTATGGTTATGCACATATGGATGTTTATTTTTATGCTTGGTTGAATGTTTGTTATTTGATTGTAAGGTTGATATTTTGACATGCATTACAAACTAATTAACAAACTTAACAAGCTAATAATGATGGTTCTTAATCATTAAAAGTTAATAAAAAGTTATTAAAATGATTTAATGATTTTAAAGATTAAAATAGGTTTTAATCAAAGGACCATAGGGTACCTTGTATTTGAAAGCATGTTCAAACGATCCCATACCACTAGAAGTTGCAATAGGTTGCAATTGTCATTCATGACTATCTTGTTAATTTAAATAATGGGATAAAGGTCACCTAACCAAAATTTAAATATAACGTTGGATTCTAAAATTTTATTTATTAATCGTCTATGAGACATAAAGGTATTAATAAATTGACAGGATCAGCGATCACAAGTTTGATGTATTAGGGTTCAAAGCAGCGGAATACGAACAGGAATTAGACAAATTGTAGCAAGTAATCGATACTTGTATGCATTAAGAGCACATACGGTTATAGTGAGAGAATATATATTTCTGATTCAAGGAATGTTTATAGATATAGAATATTTCTAATCAAATCATTCATTTCATTCCCGTCATTCACTCAATTATTACAATAGGTTGACACTCCTTATATAGAGTGCAATCGCTGCTGTTATCACGGGAAAGTGACAACTGGCAGATCTAATACAAAAATAACTAACTCTTAACAAACTACTAAAATGTTCACAACTACTGAGAACATATCAGAGTGTTAAGTACAGAATATAAAACTACTGAAACTACAACGACTGAAGAACAAGCTCTTCAGTCGTTTTACAAAACTACTGAAACATAAAACTACTGAAACTAGAAATATAAAACTACTGATATCACAACTACTGAAGAAGTACTCTTCAGCAGTTGTGACAAACTACTGAGGCTTGAGTACTTGATCTTCAGACTTTGACCTTCAGATGTTTCATCAGCTGATGACTTCAGTAGATATCATCAGCTGATGTCTTCAGTCTTTGTCTTCAGACTTTGTACATCAGTTGTTGATCTTCAGCACTTGTAAACTCTTCAGCTGTTGTACTTCAGTACTTTGGTCTTTCAGCTTCAGCACTTGTGTTCTTCAGCTGTTGTACTTCAGTACTTTAGTTCTCCAGCTGTTGAAGTCTTCAGCACTTGATCTTCAGCTGTTGAAGTCTTCAGCACTTGATCTTCAGCTGTTGAAGTCTTCAGCACTTGTCAAACTGCTGATGAGGCTTTCAGCAGTTGTTGTGATACCATGTGGGACTTAGAGGTTTTCTGATCTTGGCTCATTGGTTCTTTTGGTCCAACAAACTCCCCCTGAACCAATGCAGCCAAAACCTCTAAATTATTTATTATTCCACTTATTGTAGGCAAAATGTTGGTCTTTTTCCTTCTTGATCAGTAGAGAAGATGACCCATGTAAGCTCCGGCCTGGGAAGAAATCTCAGATATTTGTTTGGCAGAGTATGAATGGGAACTCTGTTTTAGGGAACTGGACACAGAGTTGTTATCCCATTCATGAGATTTACTTCCCCATAATGAGTCTGTATGACTCTCGAACATAGGCCTCAAGGAGAACAACTTGTTCCTCCTGAGAGAGTTCTTCTACTCCTCCTTGAAGAAGAACTCTGGACCATAGTACTCTGATAAGTACTTCATGGTCCTGCCATTTTTCAGCTCCACCGTAGTTACCTCCCTATATACAAATTCATCAGGATGGTTGTGCAGGATCGTTCAAGGGCTTGGACACAATTACAACACAACAACACAATGAGGAGATTAACTAAACTTTAATCAAACAGTGAACTGGGTAACCAAAGGTGATGCAGAGAACACAAGTAAAGCAAGAGACAGAACAAGAGAGTATAGTTTTCAAGGTAGCAGTATATTGCTTTCTCAAGTTCTTTTACAAGTGTTACAAAGCATTACTGAAAGATACAAGAACTTGAATACTTATACTACAACCTACAGCCGGCTATACTGTGAAAGCCAGCTGGATACAATTGACTAGACACTAACAAAATCAATTGTAGGATCAAAAGGCATATCTGCCTTTTGACCTTGTGACTATGACATGCCATAGCTCACATCCTTATACATTATAAAAAGGATAAAGTACATAAAGTGGAAAGTTTCAGACTCAAGACCTCAATGTACAGTTACCAAAAGCATGGACCTTTTCACCAACTCTTGTAAGTTGGTGACTTATCAGAGATGCAGCGAAAAAGGTGCTTTATGGAACAGTACATCAGATAAAGCATGTGTACTAAAAGTCTTCGGAAGAAATCTGTCTTCATAAGTTGAAGCTTCGGAAGACTTTGTCTCTTCAAGCTTCGGAAGACTTCATGTTAGGCTTCGGAAGATTGGTCTTGGCTTCGGAAGATATTACACTTAGAGTATTTTCTAATGCTTTGTGTAATTCTTCCGAAGCATTCTTCACTTCAGTACTTAGTGCATGTTGCTGAAACACTTAGGCAGTTTGTTTTGGTTGCATCAGACTTCAGGAATCCTTACAAACTCCCCCTAGGCTGATGCTACCAAAACACCTAGAAGATCTTTAAATGTTTGTAGTCTTCAGAATAATCAATACCATCCCTTTCTTCATTTGATGGTCAGGATCATTAAGACTCTCATAGTATCTTCTCATTTCAAAGAGATCATGCAGAGGTAAGTTGATTATGTCTTGCCATGAGTAGACATTTTCAACACCTTGATCTCTGATAACATTCCATCTTTCTGGATTGGTAGAGTAAGTCCAGGATAAGATGGGTGTCTCGGTGCTAGAGGAGCCACTGCATAGGAGTTGATTGGGCTGCCTCATCATGCACTTCCTCAGGTTGATCTGATTCACCCTGGGGAGTAGAGGTAGATGACTTTGGCTTCTTCTTTTTAGTCTTTGGTTTAGAGGCCATTTTCTTCTTCCTCTTTAATGTCTTTAACTGAGAAGACTGGTCTGCAGCACCATGTTGATCATCAGTGTCTTTCTCAGTTGGGTGTACCTCCCTCACAGGTTCAGAAGGAGAGGGAGTTTGACCCTGTCTTGGATCAGAAGATGAAGTTTGCTGAGGCTCAGCTGGAGGTTCTGGTTCAGGTGTCTCTGGTTGTTCAAACTTGACCTCCACTTCAGGTGGGACTTGACTTGGAAGAGAGTGCAAATCAATGAGTTCACCACTTTTAATCTTCTGCTTGATTACCCTATATGCTCACCATTGTAGATAGAGACATGGGACCAAGTCTCCTTCCGGAGAATCCATATGACTTCAAGAAGCTCATCATTCTTTGTCTGTCAGCAGACTTCTTTGCATTCTTTTGAATGATGGCTCTTGACTTTGCAGCTTCTTCCCTTAGCTTCCTTTTGGTTGTTTTTCTTTCTTTGACTAACTCAAGCTCAAGTTGCTTTAAGTACTCGAACTCAATGAAGTCATAGGACAAGGGAAGAAGTGTATTTGCCTGATAGAAGCCTGTGGCACTCAGGTAGTTTATCATTTTGGAAAAAATGGATGAGACCTTCCCTTTCCTGAAGGTCTTTACAGAGAAATCTCCTTCATAGCCCATCTGCTCGAAGGAATGATTAACCGCTTCTTTTGGAAAGAACACTTCACCTGCTTCATCATCCAGGAAGATGTCGGTTGATGATGGCCGGAGTGATGAAAATTGTTCTCCCCTGCACTGTGGCAGACAGTGCCTTCTCCCCATCCATAATGACCTCTTGGCAGGTCTTCCAAATTCAAGCAAATGATCCTCATATAGAGGAGGATCAATGGTTAGGGAGGTGAAGTAGTGAGACAAAGACAAGAAACGGCAAACCTCTGAGAAATGAGGATCTTTGTTAGAGCATATCAGAGCAACCTGATTGTGTTGTCTGTGTAGCTGCATGGCAAAGTGAGGATCATTTTGTGTGTAAGGTCAGCCATTGTGAGGTAGCTCAGAGATGAAGAGAAAAGAATGGGAAGTAAATTTCAGAGAGAAAGCTTTGGGTTTTAGGTATGGAAGAAAAGCAGATGATAGAAGAGGGGGAAACCGTTGGGTTTATATGAGAGAGAAGGATTTCAGATAAAGTTTAATGAAAAAGGATAAACTTTGAAATCCGTATGTCGGTCCACCTCTGAAAAAGTAGTTTACCTTTTTGCTCAAAAAGTAGTTTTCTTGGAATTCGAAAAGCTTCCGAAGAAATTTGTCTTCGGAAGTTTGATTGAAAAAGCTTCCGAAGCTAAAGTGACTTCGGAAGAATTTTCCTGAGAGTCTTAAAGATTTATGCTTCGGAAGAAAAATAAACTTTTGGATGCTTTGTATAGGAATGAACAAAGCTTCCGAAAGTAATTTTTTGCTTCGGAAGGAAAAAGTCCTTAAAAATGAATAAGTGTCTAAGTTGAGAATTTTCAGCTTCGGAAGATAAAGTTTGACTTCTTCCGAAGGTAAACTTTCTTAGACAGTCATTTATTTTGAAGACATATTTTTCTTCCGAAGGTAAAATGTTATCTTCCGAAGTGTCAGAAAATTTTCAAGAATCCAAGGAAAGTCTTCAAAAGAGTTTTTCATTCAAAGAAAACATGAGCTTATGAAAGTGATGAACTAGACAACTTAGGACACACATATTTTAAGAAGAAAAATTAGAATTAGTTTTTAAAAAAAATCTACTCAAAGTTAATCATCCCAATAGCTGATATCAGATATTTAAATCTCTATTCATCAAAAGCTTTTGTGAACAGATCAGCATATTGTTCATCTGTGTGAACTTTGACTAGTTTAATTAACCCCTTTTCATAGTTATCTCTTATTAAATGATACCTGATGTTGATGTGTTTGGTCCTTGAGTGCTGCACAGGGTTCTCAGTGATAGAGATAGCACTGTTGTTGTCTATGTGGATAGGAGTCTCTTTGAAGTTAAATCCGTAGTCTAGCATCTGATTTTGAATCCAAAGCACTTGAGCACAGCAGCTTGCAGCAGCAATGTATTCAGCCTCAGCAGTTGATGTAGACACACAGGTTTGTTTCTTGCATTGCCATGAGACAACCCTTCCACCAAGGAATTGACATCCCCCAGATGTAGACTTTGCAGTCATGTTGCAACCACCATAATCACTGTCTGTATAGGCATACAGATTGAAGTTAGAATTCTTTGGATACCATAAACCAAGTGTTGAAGCACCTTTGAGGTATCTTAAAATCCTTTTCACAGTGATTAAGTGAGACATCTTAGGATTAGCTTGATATCTTGCACAAATACATGTAGCAAACATGATATCAGGCCTGCTAGCTGTAGATACATAAGAGACCCAATCATAGCCCTGTATAAGTGCTCATCTACACACTCCCCCTCAAGATCTGGACCAAGAGAGTGGTTTCTGGCTATGGGTGTCTTAGCAGTCTTACAATCAGTCATGTTGAACCTCTTGAGTATATCTTGAATATACTTTGACTGACTTATGAAAATGCCATCTTCAACCTGCTTCACTTGAATTCCCAGAAAGAAATTAAGTTCTCCCATTGAACTCATTTCAAATCTATCTTTCATCAGCTTTTCAAAGTCTTTGCAGAGCCTTGAATTGGTTGAGCCAAAGATGATGTCATCTACATATACTTGAACTAGCAGAATGTCGTTTCCTTGTCCTTTGATGAAGAGAGTTCCATCTATAGTACCTCTCCTGTAACCATGTTTACAGAGATACTCAGACAGTGTCTCATACCACTTCCTGGGTGCCTGATGCAGCCCATAGAGAGCTTTGTCAAGCTTGCAGACATAATCAGGATGATCAGGATCTACAAAACCAGGTGGTTGTTTGACATAAACCTCCTCATCAATCACTCCATATAAGAAAGCACACTTTACATCAAGTTGGTAGACCTTGAAGTTCTTGGATGCAGCAAATGCTAGGAATATCCTAACAGCTTCTAGTCTAGCTACAGGAGCAAAGACATCAGTGTAGTCAATCCCTTCTTCTTGTGTATATCCTTGAACAACTAGTCTAGCCTTGTTCTTGATGATGATTCCTCTATCATCCTTTTTATTCCTAAAAACCCATTTGGTTCCAATGGTAGTCTTCCCATGAGGAAGAGGACAAAGGTTCCAAACTTTCTGTCTTTTGAATTGAAGCAGCTCTTGTTGCATAGCTTCAACCCAACTTCCATCCTTTAGAGCCTCCTCAACTTTCTTTGGCTCTAACTGGGATAGAAAACAAGAGTGAAGACAAACATTTGCTTCATGGGTTTGCCCTCTTGTTTTTACCCCGGAGATAACATCTCCAATGATGTTTGTAGTAGGATGAGACTTGTGAATCCTTAGCTGAGGGATCACAGCAAGTTGCTGAGATAGATCCAAATTTGAGAAATTTAGATCTGGTCTTGAAGATTGATCCTCCACATTATCACACTTATCAAGATTAACTTGATCCAATGAGTGTGTGACATCATTGATGTTATCATCTATGGTATGGTATTAGCATCAAGAGATTCTTGATCACTTTCACCATCACCATTGTTATCTTCTGCAATTGAGGTGTCTTTATCTGGTTGAGAGGCCTCTGAACTGGAATTTGAAGGCATGCCAGATGTATCAGCTGGATTTGTCATTGTTGTGCTGATAGAAATCTCATTTGCTGAAGAGGTTCCAACTGGAGCTGAAAGTCTTCCAAGCTCAAATCTTGGATCAGGATCACCTGTATTTAAATTTTCTGCAGATCCTGAAACATGCTCACAAGATTTATTAAAACAGTTGGTAACTAAATCAAGATCAAATAGCCAATCCAGACCAGAACCAGCCACACTGGGAGTGTGTTCATTGAAAGTCACATTGGCTGACTCCTCAATGATTCTAGTTCTGAGATTGTATACTCTATAAGCTTTAGCTTGAGAAGAGTATCCAATGAAGTGTCCATCGTCTGATTTCTCAGCAAACTTGGCAACTTGATCTTTGGTATTCAAGATGGTGCAGGGACATCCAAATGACCTGAGAAAGCCAATGAAAGGTTTCCTCTTGTGCCAAAGTTCATAAGGAGTCTTACCATGTGTCTTAACTACTAAGACTCTGTTTTGCACATAGCAGGCTGTATAACCGCCTCTGCCCAGAAGGTGATAGGCAGTTTAGAGTCAGACAACATAGTTCTTGCAGCTTCAATAAGTGTCCTGTTTCTCCTCTCAGCAACTCCGTTTTGCTGAGGGGTCCTGGGAGCACTGTATTGTCTTGTAATACCCTTTTCATCACAAAATGTATCAAGGATTTGGTTCTTGAATTCAGTTCCTTGATCACATCTTATGGTTTTGACCTTGTGATCACATTGATTCTCAATCTTTAAGATGAAATTCTTTAGAATCTCAGGAGTCTCATCTTTAGTTCTAAGAAAGAAAACCCAAGTGAATCTTGTAAAATCATCTGTGATCACTAGACAGTATAAGGTCCTTCCTAAACTCATTACACTGGTGGGGCCAAAGAGATCCATATGTAATAAGTGTAGGGGAGTAGTGATGGAGTTCCTTCCTTAGGCTTGTGAGATACCTTGTGTTGCTTCCCTTTCAGGCATGCAACACAATGATCATCACTTGTAAACTCTTTCTTTGGCATTCCAGTTACCAGATCATTTTTGATTAATTTATTCATATTCTTAAAGTTTACATGGCACATTCTTTTATGCCATAGGAAAGACTCATCACTATTTGCTTTAGATAGAAAGCATGAAACTTCTCCAGAGGGAGATGTTTCTTGCAAATCCATCTTGTACATGTTCCCTTTCCTGGGGGCTCTGAGCAGAATATGCTCATAAGGAATGACCACTCCAGGTTTGAGAACAATACACTCATGCTCAGTGAAGAGCATGTTATGACTCTGATCACAAAATTGAGATACACTCAGAAGATTGTACCCAAGCTCCTTAACAAAGTTTACCTTCTCAATACTGAGCTTACCATTTGTGACCTTGCCCCTTCCATAAATGTAACCACCTTCATTTCCTCCAAAAGCAACTGGTCCTCCATCAATTCTCTCAAAATTATGAAGTAAAGACCTATCGCCTGTCATGTGCCTGGAACAGCCACTGTCAATTATCCAGACATTCTTGTTTGTCTTGAGCTGTTCCTGCACAAAGAAAATGATTAGTTACATTTGGAAACCCAAGCCTTACTTGTCTTGGGTTCAGTAAGTGTAATAGAAGGCAATGCAACAGTAATAGATCCTATGGTTGTACAGAGGGGATCTTCGGCTGTTGTTGATGGAGAAACCTCAGTCATTTGGTCTTTCTTAGACTTCCACGCCACCTTTGGAGTCTTGGACTTGACCTTCAAAACCTTAGAAGCTTTTGAAGCTTTACAGGTTTTAATGACTGATACTTCGGAAGAATCTACAGTCACTGCAGTAGACTTTAGTACTTTGGAAGAATTCCTTTCTTCCGAGACCAACTTTGCTTCCGAAGGTAATTTTCCATTTTCCTTCTCCTTTGATTTGGAGCTTCCGAAGGAAACAGACTTTCCTTCCGAAGCTTGAGACTTCTTGAGATTCTTTGAAGTCTTTGTATTGGTCATGTGAATAGTACTTTTAGGATTGTATGGACAATCCTTGGCAATATGAGAAGTACTTTCACACATACACACAGCATTTTCTTCTTCAAAGAAATCTCCTTTTGAGAGCAAGACTGGCCTTGGTCACATCCCTTTTTCACCTTCATCTTGGTAGATTCAGATACAGTTCCCTTGGGCTGTGAACTGTTCTTGGAATTTGATGGTCCAGGCTGTGCAACAGTGGTACACAGCAGCTCAGTCTTCTTCTTTGTACTGAGATGATTTGAACATGAACCAGAACTCTTGGATAAGAGGCTTTGGTGGATGTCTTCAGTCCTTATTGCTTTGAAACCTGCAGAGATGAACACTTGTTTCTGCTTAGCATCAAAGGTAGCCTTGATTTCTTGAGCCTTCTTTGCTTTCCTTTTGCTCTTCCTGATCAAGTTCTTTCTCTTGGACTTGGTCATCACAGTTAATTTCTTCTCCTCAGAAGGATAGTGGCCCTTGGAGGAATCCTCTTCTTCACTCTTCTCAGAGGGATTCCTCACTATCACTTCTTCATCATCCTCACTTACTGGATCTATGAGAGGAAGCTCATCTTCACAAGTTCCACACCTAGGAGATCTTACAGACAAGATTGTGTGTGGAGGAGCTATCTCATTTGATCCCAGTCCCTGTCTATTTTGATAACAAACCTTATTGTGTAGGGATGAGGATATCATGTTCTTGAAGGTCTCTTCTTCAAGAACACTTTTCTCTGCCAGGGCTTTGCTGATCACAAGCTCAGCCTGGCACTTAGTCAACTTAGTGATGAGATCTTGGATCTGAGTTTTAAAATCTGTATGTTCATGTTTTAGTACTGAAATAGTTTTCTCCAAGTCTTCTATCTTTAACTTGTAATCATTTTCAGACTTTCTAAAGTCAGATTTTAATATGTTTAATGACTCAAGATCAGATCTCATCTCTAGGTTATAGGACCTGTATCTATTTACTTTAGCAATGCATTCAGGGGAGCAAAGATGTTCTAATACCTTGGCTTCATCATGATCAGCCATCAATGCTTGGTTTGGAGAAGCATCCTCCGCCTGAAAACTCCAGTCAAACCCTCCCTCTTCAACAGCAACCACAGCATGTTGCTTTGTCTTCTCAGCCTGAGGGGTATTGTTGGTGAAGTTTGGTCTGAGTTGTGTTTGACCCCCATTTGCTCTGGGTGCCTTACACTCCCTGGCGAAGTGACCCATAAGGTTACAATTGTAACACTTAACTTTGCTTTTATCCAGCCCAAACTTACCACTGGTAGCATTGCTTGGAAATTTTCTTCCTATCCTCTTGTAGAACTTCTTGGCTCTGTGAGTGAGAAGAGCCATCTGCTGAACTATCTCCATGTATTCCAGGTCATCTGGATGGATACAGTCTAGATCTTCAAGAGTGAAGAGATAATTTCCACAGCTTTCATCTGCAGACACAAAGGCTTGAGAAGAACTTGTCTCTTGGAATGGGCTTCCTTGAGTAAAGTTCTCCCTTGGTGTCTCCGGGAAGGTGATGAAAGGACCCTTTTGTGAGTTGTCAGGGTAGCATAGGAGATGATGTTGGGGTTCTATGCTGTCCCTTTCAACCACATGAAGGGCTGAACCCATTTGATTGTTAGAGTTGCCAGATGAACCTTGTAAGTTCATTTCCATCTGGTATCCACTGAGAATCCCATATAACTCTGTCAGAGTAAGAGTTTTAAGGTTCTCAGTCCTCTTGATTACCACACAATAGTGTGTCCATTGCCTAGGAAGTGAGGACATGAACTTCCTTACAATGTCTCTGTTCTCAAGAGGAACTCCTCCATCCACAAGGGTATCCACAATCTCAACATACCTGAAGTATTGTTGGGTCATGGTTTCACCTGTTTTAAAGGTGAAATTTTCAAACTGCTGCTTCAGAAGATCTTTCTTGTTCTCCTTGGCTTCAGAGGAGCCTTCATACATCAGCTTCAGTGCATCCCACAGCTGTTTAGCTGTTTTGCACTTCTTAAAACCTCTGTACACAGAGTTTGGATAGCAGTCTGAAGAGCAGTCATGGCCTTCCTGTCAATCTCTACTCTTTTCCTATCTTCATCTGAGTAGTTGGCCACATCTTTAGGAATCATACCAGCACCGGTAGCAGAGGGGGTGCTGGGTATGAAAGGTCCATATTCAACAGATTCCCACATTCTTGAGTCAAGAGACCTGATGAAGCCTTCCATCCTCATGCACCAGGTGTCGAAGTCATCAAGAGTGATCAATGGGGATTTGTTCATGGTTCCAGTCTCCATATCAGTCTTTGAGATGGAAGCCATTTGAAAAAGTTTAGTTTTTGGTGTGTGAGGGATCTTAAGATGGTTAGATCTTATATCACGAGCCTGAATGCTCTGATACCAATTGCAGGATCGTTCAAGGGCTTGGACACAATTACAACACAACAACACAATGAGGAGATTAACTAAACTTTAATCAAACAGTGAACTGGGTAACCAAAGGTGATGCAGAGAACACAAGTAAAGCAAGAGACAGAACAAGAGAGTATAGTTTTCACGGTAGCAGTATATTGCTTTCTCAAGTTCTTTTACAAGTGTTACAAAGCATTACTGAAAGATACAAGAACTTGGAATACTTATACTACAACCTACAGCCGGCTATACTGTGAAAGCCAGCTGGATACAATTGACTAGACACTAACAAAATCAATTGTAGGATCAAAAGGCATATCTGCCTTTTGACCTTGTGACTATGACATGCCATAGCTCACATCCTTATACATTATAAAAAGGATAAAGTACATAAAGTGGAAAGTTTCAGACTCAAGACCTCAATGTACAGTTACCAAAAGCATGGACCTTTTCACCAACTCTTGTAAGTTGGTGACTTATCAGAGATGCAGCGGAAAAGGTGCTTTATGGAACAGTACATCAGATAAAGCATGTGTACTAAAAGTCTTCGGAAGAAATCTGTCTTCATAAGTTGAAGCTTCGGAAGACTTTGTCTCTTCAAGCTTCGGAAGACTTCATGTTAGGCTTCGGAAGATATTGGTCTTGGCTTCGGAAGATATTACACTTAGAGTATTTTCTAATGCTTTGTGTAATTCTTCCGAAGCATTCTTCACTTCAGTACTTAGTGCATGTTGCTGAAACACTTAGGCAGTTTTGGGTTGCATCAGACTTCAGGAATCCTTACAAACTCCCCCTAGGCTGATGCTACCAAAACACCTAGAAGATCTTTAAATGTTTGTAGTCTTCAGAATAATCAATACCATCCCTTTCTTCATTTGATGGTCAGGATCATTAAGACTCTCATAGTATCTTCTTATTTCAAAGAGATCATGCAGAGGTAAGTTGATTATGTCTTGCCATGAGTAGACATTTTCAACACCTTGATCTCTGATAACATTCCATCTTTCTGGATTGGTAGAGTAAGTCCAGGATAAGATGGGTGTCTCGGTTGCTAGAGGAGCCACTTGCATAGGAGTGATTGGGCTGCCTCATCATGCACTTCCTCAGGTGATCTGATTCACCCTGGGGAGTAGAGGTAGATGACTTTGGCTTCTTCTTTAGTCTTTGGTTTAGAGGCCATTTTCTTCTTCCTCTTTAATGTCTTTAACTGAGAAGACTGGTCTGCAGCACCATGTTGATCATCAGTGTCTTTCTCAGTTGGGTGTACCTCCCTCACAGGTTCAGAAGGAGAGGGAGTTTGACCCTGTCTTGGATCAGAAGATGAAGTTTGCTGAGGCTCAGCTGGAGGTTCTGGTTCAGGTGTCTCTGGTTGTTCAAACTTGACCTCCACTTCAGGTGGGACTTGACTTGGAAGAGAGTGCAAATCAATGAGTTCACCACTTTTAATCTTCTGCTTGATTACCCTTATATGCTCATCCATTGTAGATAGAGACATGGGACCAAGTCTCCTTCCGGAGAATCCATATGACTTCAAGAAGCTCATCATTCTTTGTCTGTCAGCAGACTTCTTTGCATTCTTTTGAATGATGGCTCTTGACTTTGCAGCTTCTTCCCTTAGCTTCCTTTTGGTTGCAGTTTTGGGTTGCATCAGACTTCAGGAATCCTTACAGGTTGCCTTCAAGGAGTAACTGGAGCTCATTCTTCTGGATGTCTTCAAGCTTTTTATATAACAACCCCTTCTTAATCATCTTGTTTTCTAGTAAAGCTTGAGGGGTCTTCTTTGCTTGGTGAGCTTTCTTGAATTCATCAATGATTTCCCAAGGTGAGACTACAATGGCCAACATGATGGTAGAATCTATTGTTTTTCGTACCTGGCCATTGTATCTGTGTGGAATAGTTCTTTTATGGATTCTAGAACTCACCCTGGGGTCTGACCATACTCTCACTCTCTCCTTCTGATACTGAAAAGTGTGCCTGAGAGTGTACAGCCTTTGAGCATGCCCTTTCTTGGCTTGAATAGATGATGACTGAGGAAATTCCTTGTCAACCATCTTCAACAGTTGCTCATCATGCTGTTTCTGCTGTTCTTCTTCTTCTATCTTGACTCTGACCATTTCCCTTTGAGAGTCAGGTGTGATCATGGGTTGACTTCGGGGTTTTGGTAGCTTTAGAACAGCAGAGAGTGGCAGACTATCATCTTCATCCTCCTCTTCTTCTTCTTCTTCCATCCTCAGCACACTTCTCCTCCTTCTGGGTGCATCACTGGATGATGGTTGGGTTGGTGAAGGAATTGGTTTTGGAGAATGGAGATGTTTGGATTTTGGCTTAGAGATTGGTTGGGAGATTTGAGGGATAGGCTCTGTTTGAGTGGGTGGAAGGGAAGGTTGATCCAGCATCTTTGTAGTTAGTTTCGCCTTTGTGAGTTTAGCCATCTCTAACCTTTTACCAGCCCCAACCTCATCAAGGGCTTCCACAATAATCCCTTTGTTGAATTGCTCAGACAGACAGATTCTGGTGGCTATAGCCAGAATGCTGTCCCTGGTCCACGCGCGAATCTCCATTAACGATCTTCCTAAGTATTTTGCAATAAAGCGGATCATTATTTCCAATCTCTCTTTTTCTAGAGCATCATACCCTGCCCATCGGGTTTGTATCTCTTGCACTTCCAACCTTCTGATCTCACTATCCAGTGTGCTGTGTCAAACCCCTGCCTGAAGAGTTGTTCAATTATTTTATCCATGGATCGGCTGTGTGTAGTGTCAGCTTCTTTTACCAGCTCCTCCAAGGATTTGTCTTCAGCAGTATGATCATCAGCACTTTTCTTTCGCTTGTAAGTGAGCAGAGGTTGCTTTTCTTTCTCCTCCTCTTGGGCTTGCTTCTCTTCCTTCTTTTCCTCTTCTTTTCTTTCACTACAGTAGTCTCCCCCTTTTTGGATGCATTGGAGGAAGGGGTTTGTACCGCAGAAAGAGTCTTTTGTACAGCAGCATCAATCAAGGGCTGTAAAGTTGAGGAAAGCCTCTCATCAATGGCTTTAGTCACAATATCAGTGATTATGGGTGTGATGAGAGGGAGGGAATTTTGAAGTATAGCACCTATTTGCTCAGGAGGGTTCTGTTCCTGAGAAATAGGGCCTGAAGCAGAGGCAGGTGGTTGAGTTTGGAGTGGCTCAGTGTTTGGGGAACCTTCAAGTGAAGGTGCCATCTGTGGGTGGGTAGAGGCAGATGGTCTTTCTCCTTGTGAGAGTTGATCAAGTAGGTTTTGCAGCCTACTGACTTTCTCTTCAAGGATTGTGTTCTGGGCAAGAACATCGTAGAAAAAGCCCAGGTCATCATCAGCCGAAGCTGAATCATCTGACCTCCTGCTTAGAGCAGGATTTACATGCACTGGGTGTAGACCATTGATGCATGTGCCCCTTGTGCTTGGTACTGGGGACTTCCAGCCTCAGGACAGTGTCCATCATCAGCTGTTGCCTCTAGTGAGGTCTTAGCAATGTTACCAGCCTCATTCTGATCATGTGCTGAGTCAGAGGAGGTGGCAGCCTCACTAGATATTCTAAGCTCCTTGTCTACACCAGGAGATAGAAGTGGTAAACCCCTGTGCTGTGGGTTCTCAAGTGCACTGTGTTCCTCCCCCTCAATTGTAGAGGTGTTCCCAGTATGAGTGGTTTATGGGGAGGGGGTGAGGAGTGCAGTTGAGTCAGCACTTGTGCAACTATTAAGTTGGGCTGTGAGGGGCGGTTGTTTGGGGTGAAGGGATAGAAGCAGTGTGCACCTGGGAAGGTTGGTGCTCTTCAATGGCAATCCCCTCAAGTGAGGAAGATCCCAGATATGTAGGTACCCCTTGTGTGGTTGCTGCAGGCTCCTGTTGAGAGGAAGCCTGAGCGGCTATGGCTGGAAGAGTCATTGTATCCACTAGGGGGTTTGGACTAGTGGATATATCCTGCGTTTGTGTTGCAGGGGCATCCTCAGGGGACTCAATTCCCTGAGTAGCCGTTTTGGGTTTCTTTTTGGTGGGTTTGGTGGGGACTTTTGATTTGGAGGTGGTGGCTGTGGGTTCCAGCTGCGTGGGTTTTCGCAGCTTGGCAGCCATTTTGAGTGTCTGGTCAGAGTTGTGCCGGGAGTATACTTCTGGCAGAACAGCCGTAGCAGGGACTCCCAAGCCAACAAGTCCCTCAGCATTAAGCTGGTTTGTAATGATGGCCATTATGAACCGTGGATATAGTATCCAACGGTTGGCAGTTAGTTTTTGAGCCATGTCCTTGAGCTCCGAAAATATTATTTCTGAAAAGTTTAGCGGTTGTTGCTCAAGAATAGAATACATTACCTGCTGCCATTTTGTCGACATTTGATCCCAAGACGACGTCTTAGGAGCCAAACATACATTCACCATGTGAAAAATTAGGCGTTCAACGTCAGGAAAGTGTTTCTTCACGATATGGAGGCACTGAGATCGCCTTGATATCCATGTTGGGCAAAGGATAGATCTGTGGTGCCCTTCGGATATCCAGCAGGAGAGATAGCATCATCCAGATGAAGAATTTGGCGGATAACAGCAGGAGTGATGACTACTTCTTTGTTATTGACGACCGACTGGAGAGATGGTGTGTTGTTCTCCCCAGTGGTAATAGTAACGTTCATCCAAAATTGTTGAAGGGATTCGGCATGTAGTATGGGATTCAGAAGAAATGCCGTATTGTATTGGGACTAACCATAAGATCGATAGCAGTATCGAACTTAGTCCAGATAGGCGATTTAGTGAGGTAGGCAACACAGTTGTGTCGCGGTTTAATTTGCATGGACGCCATTGAGAAGAGGGAAGTTTTTGGAGAGGAACGTTAGGTTTGAAGAAGATGAAGCATTGAGAGCTTAGGTCAGGATATTTATAGGGTACGGGTAAGAAAACGACTGAAGGATGTGGTGTTAGTCATCAGTAGATTTAAACGACCGTTGACATGGTATTATCCTTTCAGACGTTGAAACAGCTGAAATCGTGGTGTTAGGCATCAGAAGTTAGAAAACTACTGAAGACCGTGGTTTTGACTTCAGATGATTGAAACAACTGAGGACTTGGTGTTTGTCATCAGTAGTTATGAAACTACTGAGGACAGTGGTTTTGTCATCAGCTGTTGTAAACAACTGAAGACTTGGTATTAGTCATCGGTAGTTATAAAACTACTGAAGACATGGTTTTGCTTCAGTTGTTTAGAATGAAACAGCAGTTGTAGAAACAACTGAAGAGAAAGTTCTCTTCAGCTGTTTTCGTCAATTCTTAGCTTGTCAGCTGTTTCATACTGTCCTCAACACATTCATCAGCCTTTTTGGCTGATTTCAGTTGTTTCATAGGACATCAGTACTTATCTGTTTTTACTGATTGCAGTAGTTGTAGCTGCATCAGTAGTTGTAACTACATCAGTAGTTTAGAACAGATGAAGTACTTCAGTACTTGTGAGACATTTAGCCTTCAGTAGTTATAAAAACTGCTGAGGGTAAAAGAGCTCATCAGTACTTATATGTGACATAGTCACTAATGATCATCAGTACTTATTACTAAGATCATCAGTAGTTGTCACTTATTCTAGCTGCAGCATACCAAGCCTTAACACCAGTTTTGGAAAGTTGAACTATCCAAAGGCTTAGTAAAAATGTCTGCAAGCCCATCAGCACTAGGCACAAACTTAGGATCAATCAGACCTTTTTCAAAACAATCCCTTATAAAATGATGTCTGATCTCTATATGTTTGGTCCTAGAGTGCTGGACTGGATTTTTGACAATGCAAAGAGCTGAAGCACTATCCATTAACAATGGAGTCTTAGTCTCTGTAATGCCATAATCCAAAAGTTGGTTTTGAAGCCAGAGTACCTGAGATGTACAACTTGCAGCTGCAATGTACTCTGCTTCAGCAGTTGATGTAGCAACTGAGGTCTGTTTCTTGCTCTGCCAAGAAATCAAGCAATTGCCTAGGAATTGACATCCACCAGAAGTTGATTTCCTGGTCAACTTACACCCTGCATAGTCACTGTCAGAAAAAGCAACTAATTTACCAGAATGTCCAGTAGAATACCATAAACCTAGAGATGGAGTGCCTTGCAGATATCTAAAGATCCTCTTGACTGCAATCAGATGAGACTCTTTAGGTGCAGCCTAAAATCTAGCACAAACACATGTAGCAAACATAATATCTGGTCTAGAAGCTGTTAAATACATCAAGGACCCAATCATACATCTGTAAAGTGTTTCATCAACCACTTTACCTTCTGATCTGTATCCAGTTGTGTGGTGCTGCACATGGGGGTAGAACAGGGCTTACAGTTTTGTAAATCAAACTTTTGCAAAAGATCTTTTGTGTATTTGGACTGATGAATGAAAATTCCATCAGCCTTTTGTTTGATTTGCAACCCCAGAAAGAACTGTAATTCTCCCATGGCAGTCATTTCAAACTTCTGTTGCATCAACTTTGTAAAGGCATCACACAACTTTGGATCAGAGGATGCAAAAATGATATCATCTACATAAATTTGAACAAGTAGATTATGCTGCCCAGCTTTCTTAATGAATAAAGTCTTATCTATAGAGCCTCTAGTGAAATTATTTTCCAGAAGAAAGTTTGATAATGTCTCATACCAGGCTCTAGGAGCTTGTTTTAACCCATAAAGAGCCTTATCAAGCTTATACACCCAATTAGGATTTTTATTGTCCTCAAAGCCTGGAGGTTGACACACATAAACCTCTTCTTTAATTTTTCCATACAAAAATGCACTTTTGACATCCATTTGAAAAACTTTAAGGTTTGATAAGCAGCATAAGCTAAAAACAATCGAATTGCTTCCAGTCTGGCTACAGGGGCAAAGGTTTCATCATAATCAATACCTTCTTCTTGTGCAAACCCCTGAACAACCAGTCTGGCCTTGTTCTTAACAATAAGCCCATTTTCATCAGTTTTGTTCCTAAACACCCATTTAGTGCCTATTGCACACTTACCTGGAGGTAGAGGCACCAGTTCCCACACTTGTTGTTTCTTGAACTGAAGAAGCTCAAGCTGCATGGCATCAACCCATCCATTGTCCTTTAAAGCAATGTGATAATTCTTTGGCTCTTGCTGACTGATAAAGAGAGCATAGAAGCAGAAATTTGACAATTGACTTCTTGTTGATACTCCAGTAGTGATATCACCAATGATTTGAGACATAGGGTGATTCTTCACATCTTGATACACAATAAGATCTGTGCAAGTGTTTGTAGCAGGCTCAGCAATAACAGATGGTGATGGTGAATCATTTCCTTGAAACCAATCAGTGGATGGTAATTCAAAGGAAGTTGAAACCAATGATCTGATACCAATGCTACTGGAGCTACAGGAACATCAGGTCTAGCTGAATCAGGCAACTGATCACTAAACCTGAAGAGGTGAGTACTGCAATCATCATCATCATCAGCAGTACCACCAGGTGGTGAACTGTTGACAGGAGTAACAGCAGGAGTTTGATAAGGAACATATTGCAGTATGTCCAAATCAAATAACTCCACAGGGCTTTGTGGAATCTTGTCCTTTGAGATTCATTGAACTTAACATGTAGAGTTTCTTCAACCATCTTTGTTCTGCAGTTGAAGACTCTGTATGCCTTGCAAGTAGATGAATAACCAACAAAATACCCTGCATCCACCTTAGGATCAAATTTATGGAGTTGATCCTTTGTGTTGAGAATAAAACAGGGACACCCAAATGCTTTGAAAAATGAAATCAGAGGAGCCAAATGATGGAGGACTTCATATGGAGTCTCATCAACCTCTGATTTACTAAAACTCTATTTTGCACATAGCAAGCTGTGTTAACAGCTTCAGCCCAAAAGGTCAGTGGCAAACCAGAGTCAGCCAGCATGGACCTTGCAGCTTCAATGAGGGTCCTGTTCTTTCTCTCCACTACTCCATTTTGTTCTGGAGTCCTTGGGATGCTAAACTGCCTTTTGATCCCCTTTGAAAGATAGAAGTCATCAAGTGTTTGATTTCTGAACTCAGTTCCATTGTCACTCCTAATACACTTGACTGGAAAGGAATACTGCTTCTCAATATACAACACAAAGTGAATAATCTTCTGAGCAGCCTCATCCTTTGAATGTAGAAAGAAAGTCCATACAAATCTGGAGTAATCATCCACAATTACCAGACAGTATTTCTTCTTTGCCATGCTCATTACTCTCACAGGACCAAATAGATCCATATGCAGTAATTGCAAGCAGGCAATGGACTTAGGCACTTCAATAGGAGGGAATGAGACTTTGTGTTGTTTTCCTTTTAAACAAGCAGTGCAGGTTTCATCACAGTGGAACTCCTTTATTGGTAAGCCTCTGACTAAACTATTGTGGGTAAGCTGATTCATGTTTTTGAGATTAACATGACCAAGCCTTCTATGCCACAGTTTAGATTCTTGAGAGGAGGCTTTGGAAAATAGGCAAGGATTGCCTTTGAGATCTATTTTCTTGGAAAGATCTAGGGCATACACTGTTCCTGTCCTGTTGGCTCTCAGGAGAGTGTGATCATCCAACACCTTGTCAATCAAGTGCTAAACTTTGGATGACAGAATCCTACAGTTTTGACTGGTGAAAAGAGCAACATGGCCTTTATCACACATTTGACTGACACTCAAGAGATTGTACTTGAGATTTTCCACATGATTAACATCATCAAATTTGATTTCTCCATTGGAGACAAAGCCCTTACCAATGATGTAACCCCTAGCATCATTGCCAAAAGAAACAAATCTCTTCTTTCCTTGAGAGTAGTCATGAAGAAGAGAGCCGTTCCCAGTCATGTGCATAGATCCCCCACTGTCTACATACCAGATGCTACTTTGGCATGTTGAAGAACCCTGCATTAATAAACAATCAGTTAGTTTTGGAGACCCAAACCTTTTTGGTTTTGGGCCTGGTCTCATCAATAGATGGTAAACTAACAGGTTTATCTGAAACAACAGCCTGAGAGGAAGAAGATGGTGTAGAAGAGAGTCCTTTGGCTTGGACCTCCTTTTTTGTGGTTTCAACATAGGAGCATCTAGTTGGTTAACTCTACCCAACAGATATTGAACCATCATAACCAGCTGTGTCTGATTTTGTGATAAAGCTTTCAGCTCATCAGACACATTGCCAGTGGAGTTTGATAAGTTCCTATGTTGCCCCTTCTTCTTCTGAGCATTCTCAGCTGTCACCTGTTTAACCCCTTCCTTTTTGGATTTCTTTGAGGACTTAAGGGTTACAGGATTTGATGTTGCTGATACAAATGTGGTCTCAAACTCAGTTTTCATTTTTACCATTTTCTCTTTAATTTCTTCTTTTAGTTTGAGTTTGGAACCTCTTTTGTACCAACAATCATCTGTAAGATGATTGAACAAACCACATACTTCACATGGTTTCTTCTTCATCTTAGGTTGATCATCAACTAAAGAGGGTGAAGCAACTGAAGAGTTGTTCTTAATGCTTTGGAAGCATTGTTTGCTTTCTTGACTTCCTCTTTAGTAGTCTTCAAACTCTTTCTACTGGCAGTTTTCTTCTCTTCAGTACTGACAGCAGTTGAAGTTTGAACTTCAGGTGTTAAATCCTGCTCTCTAGTCCTTTCAGGACCTTCAGAATTAACTCCTGAGTTGATCAACTCATTAATCATGTGAATGTCAGCATTTGAACCATCAACATCAGCTAATAAGTTCAAAGAGGGCTTGATGCTGACTGCTACTTCTGATTGTGCTATATCAGAAGGTAGATCACATGATGTGATGGATTGGTTATCACTCTCACCATCAGATTCTACCTCTGCTCTTGGGGTAAAATCTATAGGTGGAGCAGTGTGATTGTAACCAATTCCAAACTTCACATTTGAAGCAGATTGCTTACTAAGAAGCATTTCAAAACCTTTGCATGATTGTACCCATCTATCACACTCTACCTGGGTAACTGCAAGGGTTTCTTTGAGATCTTTGTACTTCTCTAGAAGTACCTCTTCTCTAGCCTTATCATCAATTATTTGGCAATTCAGTTTATAGATCTCATCATTTTTATCTTTAAGCACAGACTCAAACTCAGCTTTGTTTTTGGAAATTATTTGTTCTAGCTCAATGTTCTTATTAATTAGAGCTACATTTGCTTCTCTAATGGAAGCAAATGCTGCTATGCATGGTTCAGAACATAATTTGGCTTTTGCCTCAGAGGATACCTATGATACCTGAGGTGTAGAGGCATTAGAAAATGAAGTATCAGCAGACTCCAAAGCCATAAGAGCTAGATTCCCAAAAGGACTGTCACCACCATGTTGACCAGCACCTGAGAACAGTTGGTCATGACCAGACATGTCATCTGGTAAACTGCTCCAGTCAACAACTCCTGGGGTGAAGAAGCTGTGTTGTTGAGGTTGAGTTTGTTGATGAGATTGGGATGGCTGAGGTTCTGGTAGTGCAAGAGGTTGTGGTGCCATAGGAACTTGAACTTGATTTGACTGTGGCACGTAATAACAAGGGTACGGATATGGCATTTGACCCGAGGAACAAAATATGCCGGAGATTGTTGTTGAGGATGATGACTAGAAGTGACAGGATGTTGCCCTCTGTGTGTTGACTATTGCCAGGAAAAGTCACAAAGGGTGCAGTGGAGTTAGATCCAGTTGATCTACACTCTCTTGCAAAGTGTCCAAGCCTTTGGCATTTGTGACACCTCAACTTGCTCTTGTCAAAACCAACTTTGGTTTTGCCAGAGAGTCCTGGGAATTTTCTTCCAGTTCTTTTATAGAACTTCTGAGATCTGATATTTATCAGGGCCATTTGGCTCAAAATATCCATCTCTTCTAAGTCGTCATCAGCAATCCCCTTGAGATCATCCATAATGAAGCATAATTGTCATTATTACACCCAGTAAACTGACCATCAACACTCACAAATGTAGAATCAGAAGTGCTTGAAGAGAAATTAATATGCTCATGATACTGGCATTCAGATGAAGCATATTCTGACTCATGACCACCAAGGCAGTGTTGCCTGGTACAAAGTCTTCAGTGAGCTTTCCAGATGAAGACAGCTTTCTCTTCTGTTCTATCTCTCTCTCAAACGTGAGCAGTTTCCCATGGAGTTGGGTGAGAGATAGTTTGTCCAAACTTGCACTGGAGCGTAGGACAATAGTATATGTGTCCCATCTCTCAGGCAGTGATCTGAGAAATCTGTTATTCATCTGAATATTTGTGTACTCAAGGTTGACCATTTTTAGTTCAGAGATCAAACAAGAGAACCACTCATACTGTTGAGTCAGTGTCTCACCCTTTCTATGAGAGAATGTCACATATTGTTGGGCAAGAGTTTCTCTATTATTTGCCAAGACCTCATCTGTTCCTCCAAATTGTTCTTTCAAGGCATTCCAGAGGTCATGGGCAGTTTCATGATGCATTAGCCCAGAGTATATTTCATTTGGCAATGCCATGGCCAGAATTCCATGGGCTTTTGCATCAATTTCAAGCAACTTCTTATCCTCATCTGAGTATTGCTCCCTCCTCTTCGGAACCATTTGATTGGTTTCCGGGTTATTCACCATAGGCTTGTGTGGACTATGTACCACTGATGTCCAACAACCTGCGCTGTTAACAGACAGGTGATGGAGCATTCGTCTTTGCCATATGTTATACTCATTCCTAACCAGCATTGGTGGCTTGGTTGAGGAACCAGTATTGTGAGGATCATTGGAGGGAGTAGTCATTTTCAGTTCAGAAACAATTTAATTGAAGCTTTTAAAAGTTTTACACAAACCACAACAAACTCAATGAAAACCAAGAAAAGATCTCAGGATGAATGACCAGAAATACAGAAAATTCAATCTCTATAACCGTTTCTTGCAAAAACAAAAGCTAATTCAATCAAACTTAGATCTTGAATAGCAGTTTCAATGATCAATTATTAGATCGATCAATGATTAACCGCTCTGATACCATTTGACAGGATCAGCGATCACAAGTTTGATGTATTAGGGTTCAAAGCAGCGGAATACGAACAGAATTAGACAAATTGTAGCAAGTAATCGATACTTGTATGCATTAAGAGCACATACAGTTATAGTGAGAGAATATATATTTCTGATTCAAGGAATTTTATAGATATAGAATATTTCTAATCAAATCATTCATTTCATTCCCGTTATTCACTGAATTATTACAATAGGTTGACACTCCTTATATAGAGTGCAATCGCTGATGTTATCACGGAAAGTGACAACTGGCAGATCTAATACAAAAATAACTAACTCTTAACAAACTACTGAAATGTTCACAACTACTGAGAACATATCAGAGTGTTAAGTACAAAATATAAAACTACTGAAACTACAACGACTGAAGAACAAGCTCTTCAGTTGTTTTACAAAACTACTGAAACATAAAACTATTGAAACTAGAAATATAAAACTACTGATATCACAACTACTGAGGAAGTACTCTTCAACAGTTGTGACAAACTACTGAGGCTTCAGTACTTGATCTTCAGACTTTGACCTTCAGATGTTTCATCAGCTGATGACTTCAGTAGATATCATCAGCTGATGTCTTCAGTCTTTTTCTTCAGACTTTGTAAATCAGTTGTTGATCTTCAGCACTTGTAAGTCTTCAGCTGTTGTACTACAGTACTTTGGTCTTTCAGCTTCAGCACTTGTGTTCTTCAGCTGTTGTACTTCAGTACTTTAGTTCTTCAGCTGTTGAAGTCTTCAGCACTTGATCTTCAGCTGTTGAAGTCTTCAGCACTTGTCAAACTGCTGATGAGGCTTTCAGCAGTTGTTGTGATACCATGTGGGACTTAGAGGTTTTCTGATCTTGGCTCATTGGTTCTTTTGTTCCAACATAAATGAAATATAATTATATCAACGAATACTAAAATGGAACTTTGTAAAATCTTGTAGATGGCCGACAACAACAACGCTAATAACGATGTACCAAACCAAAACAACCAATCTCTAAGGGCGATCCTTCAAAGGGATCGTCTAACACCTAACAACTTCATGGATTTGTACCACAACTTGAGAATCGTTCTCAAGCAAGAAAGGCGGCCTACATCCTTGATGATCCCATCCCCGATGAACCTAACGAGGAGGATATGGAGGCCTATAATGATTGGGTTAGATATGTGGAAGACTCCATCCAAGTCTCTTGCCTAATGTTGGCAAGTATGACACCCGACCTCCAAAAAGAGTATGAGCTCCATGGTTATGACATGATCACTCAGTTGCGGGAAATGTTCCGGCAACAAGCTAGGGTGGAGCGCTTCGAAACGGTTCGAGCGCTTCATGCATGTCGGATGGAGGAATCCCAATCGGTTTCATCTTATGTTCTTAAGATGGAAAGCCACATCGACTGCCTTCAAAGGCTAAATTGTCCTTTCTCAAAGGAGTTGGCCACGGATTTGATCCTTAATGGCCTAACTAAAATATTTGAGGCATTCGTCATGAATTACAATATGAACGGATGGGACAAGAGCATAAATGAACTTCATTCAATGCTCAATCAGCCGAGGCGGGAATGGGTAAAAGGGTTTTACCCGTTCTCACCATTAATGAAGAAGGGAGAAAGAGAAGGTCTCTACCCCCTCCTAGGGCAATTGTTGCAAAAGAAAGGGACACGTTTGGGGAAAAGGGAAGATGGTTGTTAGGGCGGAACCACCGAAGCCCAAGGAGAAGAACAAAAGGTTGCTATAAACGATCCATGCTTCAAGTGTGGTGAGATAGGGCATTGGATGAGAAATTGTCCAGTCTATCTCAAAGAGTTGAAAGAAAAGAGGGATGCGGGGCAAACCTCAGGTACAATTTACATGATTCATATTGATCTTAATGTTATATATTCTAACACATGGGTATTGGATACCGGATGTGGAACTCATATTTGCAATTTGTTGTAGGGGTTCAAAAGAAGTAGGGACTTCAAACAAGGGGATGCTAGCCACTTCATGGGAAATGGAGCCAAAGTCAAAGTTGAAGCTCGTGGGAGTACATCCTAAAACTTCCAAATGGTTTGGAAGTAACTTTGAAGAATGTTTTGTATGCTCCTAGTTTGACTAGGAACATTATCTTTGTATCCCAATTAAGACATTATGATTTTGTATTATCTTTTGTTGAAAATGATATTCATGTTTCTTTAAATGATATGTTCTATTTTAAAGCTATTCCCATTAATGGTATTTATGAATTGGTTCATGAAAATACTTTAAATAGTTCATTGTACCAAACTAACACCAGAAACTCAAGTTGGATTTGAGTGATACCTATCTTTGGCATTGTCGTCTTGGTCATATAAACAAGAAACATATACAAACACTTCAAAAGAATGGTCTTTTAAAAACAAATGAGTATGATTCATTTGATGTATGTGAATCTTGTTTACAAGGAAAGATGACTAAGGCACCCTTTAGTGGGACTAACGAAAGGGCAAAAGATTTATTAGGTATCATACATTTGGATGTATGTGGTCCTTTTAAGCCAATGACTAGGAATGGTGAAAGATACTTCATTACCTTTACTGACGATTATAGTCGCTATGGTATGTGTACTTATTAAAGCACAAAGATGAAGCTTTTGAAACGTTCAAAATCTTCAAGAATGAAGTAGAAAATCAACTCAACAAGACAATTAAGTTCTCCGCACCGATAGAGGTGGTGAATACCTAAGTGATGTTTTTCAAGATCATCTTAGGAGTTGTGGGATTGTCTCACAACTCACTCCACCTGGAACACCACACATAATGGTGTGTCCGAGAGGAGGAATCAAACTTATTGGATATGGTTCGATCTATGATGGCTAGAAGTGCATTGCCTCTATCATTTTGGGGTTTCGCTTTGCTCTCTGCGGCCCGTATTCTAAATATGGCCCCAACCAAAAAGGTGGAAAAGACACCTTTTGAGATATGGCATGAAAGAGTTCCATCCCTATCATACTTAAGGGTCTGGGGTTGTGAGGCTTATGTTAAGACTCCCACCCCAAACAATTAGAAGTACGATCCACCAAGTGTATCTTTATTGGATATCCTAGAGATTCTATGGGATATTATTTCTATGATCCACTGGAACAAAAGGTGTTTGTTTCCAGAAAGGGTGAGTTCTTAGAAGCAAAGTTCCTTATGGAAGGAACTAGCAGTAGAACAGTGGATCTTGAGGAAGATCAAGAACCACAGCCCGATACATGTTTGGTTGAAACTAGTACTCAACAGGAGGATGTTGAAGATGATCAAGCGGTTGATCGATACACACAAAACGTTCGCAGAAGTGGTAGAACTAGTAATCCACCTGAAAGATACGGATTTTTCATGGATGGATGCTATGTGGTAGATTCAGATGAACCAACCACATACCATGATGCAGTGTCCGATTTGGATTGTCACAAATGGCTTGAGGCCATGAACATTGAGATGCAATCCATGTATGACAATCAAGTTTGGGAACTTGTTGTACCACCTCTTAATTCGAAGGTAGTTGGAAGTAAGTGGGTTTTCAAGAAGAAAACTGATATGCATGGAAACTTGGATACTTATAAAGCTAGACTTGTAGCAAAGGGTTTCACTCAAACTCAAGGGTTGATTATGATGAAACTTTCTCACCTGTTGCGATGCTAAAGTCTATAAGGATATTGTTTGCCATAGCTGCTCATTATGATTATGAGATTTGGCAAATGGATGTCAAAACCGCTTTCCTAAATGGATATCTTGAGGAAGATGTCTATATGGTTTAGCCTGAAGGTTTTGTTAATCCAAAACATCCTAATAAAGTATGCAAGTTAAAGAAATCAATCTATGGATTGAAACAAGCATCGAGAAGCTGGAATCACCATTTTGATGAGGAGGTAAAGAAATTTGGCTTCATCAAAAACGCTGATGAGGCTTGTGTGTATAAGAAGGCTAGTGGGAGCAAAATAACCTTCCTAGTATTATATGTTGATGACATATTACTATTTGGAAATGACTTTCCAACCATGGAAGGTGTAAAAACTGGCTTGGAAGTTGTTTTTCCATCAAGGATCTTGGTGAAGCCGCCTATATTCTGGAATAAAGATCTACAGGGATAGATCAAGGCGGCTGATTGGTTTGAATCAAAGTGCATACATCGACAAAATCTTGAAAAGGTTCAAGATGGAGAACTCTAAGAAAGGTACTGTACCTATTCAGAGAGGGACAATATTGAGTACGACTCAATGTCCAAGCTCAAAGGAGGAGCAGAATAGAATGAAGGCAATCCCATATGCATCTGCTATAGGATCCATCATGTACGCAATGATATGCACTAGACCGAACGTGTCATACACTTTAAGCATGACGAGTAGATACCAGCGAAATCCTGGTGACAGTCATTGGATGGCTGTCAAGAACATTCTGAAGTACCTAAGGAGGACTAAGGACATGTTCTTGATCTACGGTCTGGTGAAGAGGAACTCGTTGTAAAAGTTTACACGGATGCGAGTTTTCAAACCGTTCGAGATGATTTAGGATCTCAATCGGGGTACATCTTTATTCTGAATGGAGGAGCTATTTCTTGGAAAAGCTCAAAGCAAGAAGTCGTAGCGTTCTCCACTACAGAGTCAGAATACATCGCCGCTTCAATGGCAGCACAGGAAGCTGCATGGTTGAAGAATTCATAGCCGATCTAGGGGTAGTTCCTTCCATTCAGGATCCTCTGGAGATTCTTTGTGATAACGAGGGTGCGTTGCTCAAATCAAGGAACCTCGTGCTCATCAAAAGACTAGGCACATTGAGCGGAGATTCAACTACATACGAGATGAAGTTGCAAAAGGAAGATATGTATTCGCAAAGTTCACACGGATCAAAACATAGCGGATCCTCTCACGAAGCTTCTTGACAAGGCAAAGCATGAAGGTCATACTTGTGCCATGGGACTTCGATATTCTAGTGATTGGGTTTGATCTATAAATTTTGTATTTGGATATGCGGAACTCTTTATTAGTTGAATAAAATTATTTGGTTATAATCTTTCAATTAATGTTCCAATTTAGTATGTTTAATCCATGAGTGAAATGTTTACTCTAAATGTCCATAGTCGTTCAGACTTGTGGGAACAAGTTTGAGGGTAAGATTATTATGAACTTGGATTGGTTGATATTCATAAGAATGAATATAGAGCAATGGGTTGCTACCAGGTTCATAGATATTTGTGGGATGCAAATATTGGACAGTCCTGCATCTCAAAATTACTACATGGAATCTTGCTGACTGATCATAAGTAATTTTGAGTAAAGGCGAACATCATTTGGTATCCTCTGACCTGTGATACATATTGGGTCTTGATATTTACCAAATATTATATTTTGGCTCAGTTCTTCACTATTCTGAAATATGACAGTACAAAAGTCTGAATTCAAGTATAATATAAGGTAATTGTGAGAGATGTATGTAGTCAAGATGGGATTTTTCCCTGTTATTCGTTGAGAGTAAGATGTCTAAGGCCTGATAAAGTTAAATCAATGAGAATGATCACTCCGTGTCTCTAGGATTTAACATGACATCTGTGACAAAAGGATAGATGATTGATTCACCTAAAACATTTCAAGTATGGTACTTGAAGAGGATGATGTTATTGAATGACACTTAGTCATACGTATTAAGGGTAGTAAACCGTTGCTAGGCGGTATTTACTGCTTGCATCAATCTTCTATGAATCTTCTGCAAGTGGGAGATTGTTGGATCTTATATGCCCAAGACACATATAATATTGATGTGGTTAGTACGTTATGATCCAAGTCAGGTCATACCCAATAACGAGTTGTACAAACACCAATAAATATTTGCCTATTGATAGGATCATACAACAAATAAAGTCACCTAATTAGAAAATTGGTTTTCTAATATTGCTCTTATGTTAGAACAAAATTATATGGATGATTTTGTTCAAGGGAGATTTATTTGTTTCATTATTTAAAATGGTTAGATAATGACTTATAAAAGAGTGTTATGTTATAAAAATTACAACAAGGGTTTAATTTTTATAACTTGAATGGATGACATAATGTTAAAAAAAAGGGGGAATTAAATTGAGTGGGAAATGCATTTCAAATGCATTCCCACGGCCAAAAACAAGTGGGCTTGGGGAAGCCAAATTTTCTTGATTATTGTAAGACTTAACTAAACACACACTCATCCATCCATTCAAGCTAACATTTTTTTTCTCTCTCACACATGCAAGAGTAATTCTCTCCTTCTTCTCTCTTCAAAATCTCGAAAATCTTGGCTGTTTTCAAGAGTTTCTTGGCTGAACTTCAAGCTAATTGTTGGCTGGAATCGAGTTCAAGAAGAGGTTCAAGGTTTGGTGTAACACTACTTAGCAAGTGGGTGTTTGCAAGACTTGTGGGTATCGAGATTTGAGGTCCTCCACGTTGAAGGATTGCTGCTCAAATAACATCATCATCTTCAAAGTTCGACCCCCTTTCGCTGCTGAAAGGTAGTATATGGCAGCCTCTATATGGCTGTCCATAATGCACGTTTTATGCTTTCATAGCTTGTCTATTCACATAAAAATGATCCTTGTAATATGGGTTTGTTTATACATTTATATGGTCACCTAAAGAACATTTTATTCAGCTTATAAACAAATTATAAAGCTATATATATCCGCTGCGTTTTTCAGAAAGTTCAAATGGTTAAACTTCGATTTTTATGTTCTAACAACCTATTAGCTTCTGAACCATCAGAACCTCAGACTCCGACTGCTTCAGATCCAGAACCCAATGTTCATAAGCTTGACTCTGAGGTGGTTGTTCCGACAACTCCTAGCTCACGTCTAAATGTCTATCATCCATTGGATAATATTATAGGAGATGTGAGATCAGGGGTTTAGACTAGAAATCAGCTATACTCAGCTGATTATGCCTCCGTGATGGAAAAATGATACCTTCACGATGGTGCATACCGTTGCTTTGTGTCTCAGTTTGAACCAAAGTATGTTATTGAAGCACTAAATGATGAGGCTTGGGTTAGTGCCATGTAGGAAGAAGTCCTTCAGTTTAAGAAGTTAGGTGTATGGACACTAGTTGATAGACCTAAAGGTGCTAAAGTCATTGGCATCAAATGGGTCTTGAAATGCAAGAAAGATGAGTGAGTGATCACTAGAAACAAGGCTCGACTTGTTGTTCAAGGTTTTCGAAAAGTTGAAGGTATCGACTACAATGAAATATTTGCACCAGTGGCAAGGATGGAAGCCATTCGCATCTTCCTTTCCTATGCATCTTATATGAAAATCAAAGTTTATCAACTTGATGTTAAGAGTGCATTCCTTCATGGTGAGATCCGAGAAACAGTGTATGTCAGTCAACCCGAGGGATTTGAGGATCCATATCATCGGGATAGAGTTTACAAATTCAACAAAGCTCTATACGGGCTTCATCAAGCTCCACGGGCTTGGTATGAGAAACTCTCGACTCATCTTGTGAAACACGGCTTTCGTAGGGGATTCATTGACTGTACACGTTTATCAGAGAAAAAGATGGAGATTTACTACTAGTACAAATATATGTAGATGACATAATCTTCAGTTCAAAGAACAAAGAATTATGCAAAGAATTTGAAGCAGTAATGAAGGCGGAATTGAGATGAGTGCAATGGGGGAGATGAAGTTTTCTCTCGGGCTACAGGTGGATCAAACACCAAATGGGATCTTCTTACATCAGACTAAGTATGTAGGGGATATTCTCAGTAGGTTTGACATGGAGAATACTTCCACAGCTGGCACTCCACTGGCTACAAACCATGATGTAGCACCCGATGAGAATGGTGATTTGGTAGATGCCACTATGTACCGAGGGATGATTGGATCTCTTATGTATCTCACTGCCTCAAGACTTGATATCATGTATGCTACATATTTATGCTCACGATATCAGGCAAAGCCTAAGGTGAACTATCTAATTGGGGTCAAAAGGATATTTTGTTATCTGAAGGGCACACCCACACTTGGGTTGTGGTATCCTCATGATGATGACTTTAAACTTACAGCGTATAGTGACTTGGATTACGGCGACTGCAAGATGAACTACAAGTCTACATCAGCAGGGTGTCAGTTCTTTGGGAGAAGATTAGTAACCTGGCAGTGTAAGAAGCAGACCTCGGTTGCATTGTCAACTTGTGAAGCCGAATACGTTGCTGCTGCAAGCTGCTGTTCTCAAATCATATGGATTCAACAGCAAATGCGGGATTACGGTTTGCATTTCACTTCCACTCCTATCTTTGTTGATAACTCTGTTGCGATTGCAGTCACTAAAAACCCGGTCCAACATCCTAAGACCAAACAAATCGGAATCAAATATCACTTCATACGTGATTGTTTTGAAAAGAATTAATCGATGTGATAAAAATAAACACTGATTTTCAACGCGCTGACATCTATACAAAGGCATTTGACAAACCATATTTTCTATATCTGATAGAGGTCAATGGCGTTAAAAAGAAAAGTGAGGTCATTCCTGAAGATGACCATGTATAGTCCGATGCGTCGTGTCTAGGTTCTTAAAAATTTTAAATTATAATTTTCTTTTAGTTTATTCTCTTGTTTTTGTTTAATCTTAATTTGTTTAATTACAATTAGTTTCTTTCCTTGCCCACTAAAATCCTAAAACGCAAATCCATAGTGGTTTTATAATTTTATGGGGAGAATAGGTCTAGGAATTAAATTAAAAAAAACGAGGGAAAAGGAGAGGCAAGCTGAAAATAAATAAGATAATATGTGTGATACCGATTCAACGTTTGGAATATGATAGTACACAGGTACAAACCATTTGGGACTTTAAATTTCAAAATTGAAAAAGGTGCAAAGTTCAAGTATAAGTCTGTGTAGTCTGAGCAATATACAAGGAAATATGATAGATAAGCTAGCTACTACTAAGGTAACACAAAGAAAGTAGACCTAGAGGTTGCTAGACCATAGATGATATGTCGGTAGATTCAACACAATAGATGACTGGACTTTTTTGGTCATCTCAAGATTAAACTAAAATGTTTGACTAGCTGTGGGTAATTCCTTATCCCTGGTTAAAACAATCAACAAGATTCCAATAAGGGGTGATGAGCAAATAAACACCACAAAAGTATGTGTAAGACCAAAGCATGAGCAAAAGCACATGAAAAATGCAAATACAATCAAACTGAAACCTATGGTGTTGGTGAGATATGTGCAAAAAGAAAAAAACTGCTCAAACGAGAAGATAGGTTATGTGCCTCTCTGCTATGCGGTGGCACTGACTTGAGGATAAGCATAACCTATATATTCTAGAACTCATTGTTGTTTGCCGCCTCTCTACTGTGCGATGGCACTGACCTGAGGATTGGCTTCTCTTTGAAAATTCTAAGAATAGTCTCTTCTTGAACTGTACCCTAAGACCGCTCAAAAATCTCTTGAGGAATGTTGATTACCATATAAGTGTGGGATCCACAAATGCTTGTTGAAATAAACAAACCTTAAAACGATCACCGAACTGAGTTGAAAGTCTGTGTATGGATTTAAGAGGATAAGTATACTCACAATCATTGTGGCTATAGTTCTTGAAAGTTCAAATCAGTGTGGGGACCTAATAGTACTAGTATGATTTATTAAATTTGCTAAATGGCTCTAGATGAAAAACACGAATAGGGCATCAAAGGTTTTAGCTAAGTTGTCTCAAATGATTTGAATATCTTGTATGATTCCAGCTTGAATTGGTCCATGTATGGTTTAAAAGATTGAGGTTGCCCTCTTAGAAGAATTATTCCTTAGAGTTACATCTTTGGAATTAACCCTCACAAAACACAAAAACATGTCTTAGTGTAATTTTCAGTGTTATGTCTTTTATGTAAATACCAAGTCAGGGTATTTCGTTTTGTGTAGTGTCGGACCATGTCATGGAAATTGATAAGGGACCTTATCATCTAAAAGGTCACATCTGAGGTGACCACATGTACTTTCAAGTAAAAAATTGGGTCACATCTGAGGTGACAAAAAGTATTAAAAGGATCACGTCTGAGGTGATCAAAAGGTTTTAAGTTAAAATGATCATGTCTGAGATGATCAAACATTCATAATGTTAAATCAAAAGTTTAAAGGGGTCTAAATGTAAAATGGTCATAAAGTCAGAAAAATTTCAAGGGTGTGACCCATTCGCACGACTAGACCATGAGTATGGACCAATCATGCGAATGGACCACACTCATGCATTAAACAGCCGAATGGACATGAGTATGAACCGTTCACCCGAACGGCTTATCAGAATGAGCCATTCGACCAAATGGGAGTGAGCGAATGAGTGAGTCGACCGAATGAGCTTCAGTCAGCCGACTGAAGGTGATCGACTGAGTCAATCGCCTGACTGAGTTTCATTCGCCCGAATGAACTGAGCGAATGAGTCCAGTCGGCCGATTGAACTCAAATTCAGTATATAAAGGGCACAGTCAATCACATTCTTCTCACCACTCCCATTCGCCCGTAAATCGCACATCATACCGCTACTCTGCCCAAATTTCTTTAGACCTCGATTATACTTACCTCTTGATCTTCTGACGTGTGTTTGCATTTATACAGGTATAATGAGATGAAATCTCACAGAAATTAGGGGAAATGGTGCCCTAATTTGTGATGGTTGATTGTAACAAGAACTGAATCTTTAAATGACCTAATAACCTACTGAAACTAAGTAAAATGTTAAACTTAAGTTTAATAGGTTATTAGTTATGAGATTGCGAGTCTAAAGAACCATTAAACCACGTTTAATTACATGAACTGGTCAAGATTCGAACCTTAGTCGACCAAACAGTAGGTCATGCGACCGGTCGTCTCGATGAACTCCAATCGCACGATTGAGCTAGCCGAATAGCTCAATCGGCCGAATGAATCATACGGATGAGCTCAGTCGGCCGACTAAACCAATCGGAAGATCAATCAACCGACTGAACTCAATCGCCTATTCATTCACCCGAATGAGTCCAGTCGCATGATAGGACAACCGACTGAACACAGTCGCATGAGTCATTCGCATGAATGAATCAGAATGAATTCTATCAAGTTACTTAGAACTGGTATGTGTTATGTGAGTATCTAATGTTTATGTATCCTATGTTACACATCGATGGCTGAGAGATGGTCTATCAATCCCAAGCACAACATCTGTGCTCATTTAGACCACACAACTCGGAATGGTGCCGAGTTTGCAGAGATCATCGCTTTTCTCAAGCGATCGAGGATACACAAAGCCATCTCTACCCCATGCACTCCTTATAGGTCTATACACCAGACCTTCCAGGAGAATACCTTTGCGGATAGATCACGAGAACCATACAACATTAGGAGCTCCATTTTTTGGACATAGGCATAGAGACGTTACATTGAGACATTTAGCGTGTACTTGGGTTAGGAGATGATGCTGGATACCCCACCAAGCTACACCCGCTGATAGTGAGAGGCTGCTTTCTGAGGATTAAGTACGTTGGGGACATCAACTCAGGTGTACTCAACAAGAGCAACCTGTGTCCCCAGTACACAGTACTTGGCACATGTCATACTAAAGTGCATTGCTTCTAAAAGGGGTAGGTTTGATGATCTTTCAGACCAGATTTAGAATGCCTATGTGGCACTGGTGCTAAACTACCCCTGCAGCTTATCGAGCATTGTTGGACCAAAAGAACCAATGAGCCAAGATCAGAAAACCTCTAAGTCCCATATGGTATCTCAACAACTGCTGAAGCTTCATCAGCAGTTTGAAAGTGCTGAAGACTTCAACAGCTGAAGATCAAGTGCTGAAGACTTCAACAGCTGAAGAACTAAAGTGCTGAAGTACAACAGCTGAAGAAACAAGTATGAAGCTGAACAGCTGAAGAACACAAGTACTGAAGCTGAAAAGCTGAAGAACACAAGTGCTGATGCTGAAAGACCAAAGTACTGAAGTACAACAGCTGAAGAGTTTACAAGTGCTGAAGATCAACAACTGATGTACAAAGTCTGAAGACAAAGACTGAAGACATCAGCTGATGATATCTACTGAAGTCATCAGCTGATGAAACATCTGAAGGTCAAAGTCTGAAGATCAAGTACTGAAGCGTCAGTAGTTTGTCACAACTGCTGAAGAGTACTCTTTAGTAGTTATGATACCAGTAGTTTTATATTTTAGTTTCAGTAGTTTTGTAAAACGACTGAAGAGCTTGTTCTTCAGTCGTTGTAGTTTCAGTAGTTTTATATTTTCACTAGTTGTAAAACTGATAACACTTAGCATATTTTGTAAGAAGATGTCAGCTGTTTTGACATCTTCAGTAGTTGTGTTTCAGTTTGAAATAAATCTGTTAGATGTCACTATCAAGTGACATCAGCAGACGTCACATCTCTTATATAAGAGGTGTCGACCTAATCATAATTATGACATTCTGTTACCACGAAAGCGAATATGAATGAAATATATTTGCTGATATTCTCTCTCTCTATAACCGTCTTTGTTCTTCATTGAATATCGTTTTGTTCTTGTGAATCGACTAATTCATTGTTTGAATTCCGCTGCAATACTCGTCAATCAATCAAACATAGATCACTGATCCTAACAAGTGGTATCAGAGCATGGTTAATCATTGATCGATCTAACAATTGATCATTGAAACTGCTAATTGATATCTGTGTTTGATTGAATTAGCGTATTTGCAAGTACTGGTTATAGATTATTGAATTTCTGCCGCTTTCGTTCATTTATTTTGAGATCTTCTGGTTCAATTGGTTGTTGCGTTTTTGTTCTAAATCTGTTTTAGCTTAACTGAATTGATTGAATCTGAGATGACTACTCCTTCTAATGATCACAATACCGGTTCCTCAACCAAGCCTCCGATGCTGGTTAGGACCGAGTATAACATATGGCAACGAAGAATGCTTCATCACCTGTCTGTTAACAGTTCAGGTTGTTGGACATCTGTGGTACATGGCCACACAAGCCTATGGTGAACAATCCGGAAACCAATCAAATGGTTCCGAAGAAGAAGGAACTATACTCTGAAGAAGATCGGAAACTATTTGAGATTGATGCTAAAGCCCATGGAATTCGGCCATGGCACTGCCTAATGAAATCTATTCAGGCTTATGCATCATGAAACTGCTCATGATCTCTGGAATGCCCTGAAGGAACAATTCAGTGGCACTGATGAGGTCTTAGCAAACAATAGAGAGATCCTTGCCCAACAATATAAGACATTCTCTCATAGAAAGGGTGAGACACTGACTCAACAGTTTGAGCGCTTTTCCTACTTGATATTTGAGCTGAAAATGGTGTGAAACAGGAATACACCAATAGCCAGATGAACAACAGATTTCTCAGATCACTGCCTGAGAGATGGGACACATACACTATTGTCCTACGCTCCAGTGCAAATCTAGAAGGCCTATTCTCACCCAACTTCATGGGAAACTGCTTACATTGAAAGAGAGATAGAGCAGAAGAGGAAACTGTCCTCACCAGGAAAGCTCACTGATGACTTTGTACCAGGCAATACTGCCTTGGTTGGTCATGAGTCAGAATATGCTGCATCTGAAAGCAATATGATGAGCATATAGATTTCTCTTCAAATAGTTCTGATCATGCTTTGTTGGTATTAGGAGTCATTCTAGCAGTAATAGTGACAATTTATGCTTCATCAGGATGTTGAAAGGAATAGCTGATGATGATCTAGAAGAGATGGATATTCTGAGCCAGATGGCACTGATTAATATCAGATCTCAGAAGTTCTACAAGAGAACTGGCAGGAAATTTCCTGGACTCTCTGGCAAAACCAAAGTTGGTTTTGACAAGAGTAAGTTGAGGTGTCACAAATGCCAAAGGCTAGGACACTTTGCAAGAGAGTGTAGATCACTGGATCTAACTCTTCTGCACCCTTTGTGACTTTTCCTAGTACTAGTCCACAAAACAGAGGGCAACATCCTGCTGGTTCTGGTCATTATTCACACCTAGATCTCCTGCATATTTTGTTCCCCAGGGTCAAATGTCATATCCTTATCCCTGCTATTATGTGCCTCAACCAAATTCTGTTCAAGCTCCATTGCACAACAACCACAAGCATTGCCTGAACCACAACCTTCCCAATCTCATCAACAAACTCAACCTCAACAACACAGCTTCTTCACCCCAGGAGTTGTTGACTGGAGCAGTTTACCAGATGACATGTCTGGTCATGAACAACTGTTCTCAGGTGCTGGTCAACACGGTGGTGACAGTCCATTTGGAAATCTAGTTCTTATGGCTTTGGATTCTGCTGATACTTCATCCTCTAATGCCTCTACACCAAAGGTATCACAGGTATCCTCTGAGGCAAAAGCCAAATTATGTTCTGACACATGCATAGCAGCATTTGCATCTATTAGAGAAGCAAATGTAGCTTTAATCAACAGAACATTGAGCTAGAACAAATTATTTCCAAAAACAAAGCTAAATTTGAGTCTGTGCTTAATGATAAAAATGATGAGATTACAAACTGAAATGCCAAATAACTGATGATAAGGCTAGGGAAGAGATACTTCTAGAGAAGTATAAAGATCTCAAAGAACCCTTGCAGTTACCCAGGTTGAGTGTGATAGATGGGTACAATCATGCAAAGGTTTTGAAATGCTTCTTAGTAAGCAATCTGCTTCCAATGTGAAGTTTGGCATTGGTTACAATCACACTGCTCCACCTACAGATTTTACTCCAAGAGCAGAGGTAGAATCTGATGGTGAGAGTGATAACCAATCCATCTCATCATGTGATCTACTTTCTGATACACAAATCAGAAGTAGCAGTCAGCATCAAGCCCTCTCTAAACCTATCACTGATGTTGATGGTTCAAATGCTGACACTCACATGATCAATGAGTTGATCAACTCAGGAGTTAATTCTGAAAGTCCTGAAAGGACTAGAGAGCAGATTTAACACCTGAAGTTCAAAATTCAACTACTGTCAGTACTGAAGAGAAGAAAACTGCCAGTAGAAAGAGTTTGAAGACTACTAAAGAGGCAGTCAAGAAAGCAAACAATGCTTCCAAAGCATTGAAGAGCAAGTCTCCAGTTGCTTCACCCTCTTTAGTTGATGATCAACCTAAGATGAAAAGAAACCATGTGAAGTATGTGGTTTGTTCAATCATCTTACAAATGATTGCTGGTACAAAAGAGGTTCCAAACTCAAACAAAAAGAAGAAATTAAAGAGAAAATGGTAAAAATGAAAACTAAGTTTGAGACCACATTTGTATCAGCAACATCAATCCTGTAACCCTTAAGTCCTCAAAGAAATCTAAAAAGGAAGGGGTTAAACAGGTGATAGCTGAGAGTGCTCAGAAGAAGAAGGTGCAACATAGGAACTTATCAAACTCCACTGGCAATGTGTCTGATGAGCTGAAAGCTTTATCACAAAATCAGACACAGCTGGTTATGATGGTTCAACATATTGGGGTAGAGTTAACCAATTAGATGCTCCTATGTTGAAACCACAGAAAAGGAGATCCAAGCCAAAGGATTCCTCTTCTTCACCATCTTCTTCCTCTCAGGCTGTTGTTTCAAATAAACCATTAGTTTACCATCTATTGATGAGACCAGGCCCAAAACCAAAAAGGTTTGGGTCTCTAAAACTAACTGATTGTTTATTTTTGCAGGGTTCTCCAACATGCAAAGTAGCATCTGGTATGTAGACAGTGGGGGATCTATGCACATGACTAGGAACAGTTCTCTTCTTCATGACTAATCTCAAGGAAAGAAGGGATTTGGTTTCTTTTGGCAATGATGCTAGGGGTTACATCATTGGTAAGGCTTTGTCTCCAATGGAGAAATCAAATTTGATGATTTAATCATGTGGAAAATCTCAAGTACAATCTCTTGAGTGTCAGTCAAATGTGTGATAAAGGCCATGTTGCTCTTTTCACCAGTCAAAACTGTAGGATTTTGTCATCCAAAGTTTGCACTTGATTCACAAGGTGTTGGATGATCACACTCTCCTGAGAGCCAACAGGACAGGAAGAGTGTATGCCTTAGATCTTTCGAAGAAAATAGATCTCAAAGGCAATCCTTGCCTATTTTCCAAAGCCTCTTCTCAAGAATCTAAACTGTGGCACAGAAGGCTGGGTCATGTTAATTTCAAAAACATGAATCAGCTTATCCACAATAGTTTAGTTAGAGGCTTACCAATAAGGAGTTCCACTGTGATGAAACCTGCACTGCATGTTTAAAAGGAAACAACACAAAGTCTCATTCCCTCCTATTGAAGAGCCTAAGTCCACTGCCTGCTTGCCATTACTGCATATGGATCTATTTGGTCCTGTGAAAGTGATGAGCATGGCAAAGAAGAAATACTGTCTGGTAATTGTGGATGATTACTCCAGATTTGTATGGACTTTCTTTCTACATTCAAAGGATGAGGTTGCTCAGAAGGTTATTAACTTTGTGTTGTATATTGAGAAGCAGTATTCCCTTCCAGTCAAGTGTATGAGGAGTGATAATGGAACTGAATTCAGGAATCATACATTGATGACTTCTATCTCTCAAAGGGAATCAAGAGGCAGTTTAGCATCCCAGGACTGCAGAACAAAATGGAGTAGTGGAGAGAAAGAACAGGACCCTCATTGAAGCTTCAAGGTCCATGCTGGCTGACTTTGGTTTGCCACTGACCTTTTGGGTTGAAGCTGTCAACACAGCTTGCTATGTGCAGAATAGAGTTTTAGTAAATCAGAGGTTGATGAAGACTCCTATGAAGTTCTCCATCATTTGGCTCCTCTGATTTCATTTTTCAAAGCATTTGGATGTCCCTTTTTATTCTCAACACAAAGGATCAACTCCATAAATTTGATCCTAAGGTGGATGCTGGGTATTTTGTTGGTTATTCATCTACTTGCAAGGCATACAGTCTTCAACTGCAGAACAAAGATAGTTGAAGAGACTCTGCAAGTGAAGTTTAATGAATCTCCTTTGGACAATATTCCACAAAACCCTGTGGAGTTGTTTGATTTGGTCATACTGCAATATGTTCCTTATCAACCTCCAGCTGTTGCAGATCATGTGGCTCATCATCTTCTGCAGCATGTCTTCCACCTGGTGGTATTGATGATGATGATGATAATATCAATACTCACCTATTCAAGTTTAGTGACCAACTGCCTGTGTCTGCTAAACTTGATGTTCCTGTAGCTTCAGCAGTTCCATCCACAACAAATGCTGATGAAATCTTGATCTTGTTTCTTGTTACTCTTTTGAGTTACCATCAAATTCTTGGTTTCAAGAGTCTACATCAACATCTGCTACTGCTGAAGGTTCTACAAACACTTGCACAGATCTCATTGTTTTCAAGATTGAAGAATCACCCCATGACTCAGATTATTGTGATATCAATGCTGGTGTTTCAACCAGAAGTCAATTGTCTAACTTCTGCTTCTATGCTCTCTTCATCAGTCAGCTAGAGCCAAAGAACTACCATGTTGCTTTGAGAGACAATGGATGGGTTGAAGCTATGCAGCTTGAGCTACTTCAGTTCAAGAAACAGCAAGTGTGGGAACTTGTTCCTCTCCCCCAGGTAAGTGTGCAATAGGCACTAAATGGGTGTTTAGGAATAAAACCGATGAAAATGGGCTTATTGTTAAGAACAAGGCTAGACTGGTTGTACAGGGGTTTTCACAAGAAGAAGGTATTGACTATGATGAACCTTTACCCCTGTAGGCAGACTAGAGGCAATCAGATTGTTCTTAGCCTATGCTGCATTCCACAATCTTAAAGTTTTTCAAATGGATGTTAAAAGTGCATTTTTATATGGTAAAATAAGGAAGAAGTTTATGTGTGTCAACCACTAGGTTTGAGGATAATAAACATCCTGAATGGTGTACAAACTTGATAAGGCTCTTTATGGGTTGAAACAAGCTCCTAGAGCCTGGTATGAGACACTCTCTACTTTTCTTCTTAAGAATAATTAACTAGAGGCTCCATTGATAAAACTTTGTTTATTAAGAAGGTGGATCAGCATAAGCTACTTGTTCAGATTTATGTTGATGATATTATTTTTTGCATCCTCTGATCCCCAGTTGTGTGATGATTTTACAACATTGATGAAAAAGAGGTTTGAAATGAGTGCAATGGAGAATTACAGTTCTTTCTAGGCTTACAAATCAAACAAAAGGCTGATGGAATTTTTATTCATCAGTCAAAATATACAAAATATCTTTTGAATAAGTTTGATTTACAAAACTGTAAGCCCTGTTCTACTCCCATGTGCAACACCACACAACTGGATGCTGATCAGAAAGGTAAAGCTGTTGATGAAACGCTTTACAGATGTATGATTGGGTCCTTGATGTATCTAACAGCTTCTAGACCAGATATTATGTTTGCTACATGTGTTTGTGCTAGATTTCAGGCTGCTCCTAAAGAGTCTCATTTGATGCAGTCAAGAGAATCTTTAGATATTTGCAAGGTACACAAATCTGGTTTATGGTATTCCACTGGGACACTCTCGCAAATTAGTTGCTTTTTCAGATAGTGACTATGCAGGGTGCAAGTTAACTAGAAAGTCACTTCTGGTGGTTGTCAATTCTAGGCAACTGTTTGATTCTTGGCAGAGTAAGAACAAACATCTGTTGCTACATCAACTGCTGAGGCCGAGTACATGCTGCTGCAAGTTGCACCTCTCAGTACTCGGCTTCAGAACCAACTGGATTATGGCATTACAGAGACTAAGACTCATTGTAATGGATAGGCTTCAGCTCTGTGTATTGTCAAAATCTAGTCCAGCACTCTAGGACCAAACATATAGAGATTAGACATCATTTTAGTCGGGATTGTTTGTTTTGAAAAGGTCTGATTGATCCTAAGTTGTGCCTAGTGCGATGAGCTTGCAGATATTTTTACTAAGCCTTTGGATAGTTCTACTTTCCAAAACCTTGTGTTAAGGCTTGGTATGCTGCAGCTAGAATAAAGTGACAACTACTGATGATTTCAGTAGTAGTAATACTGGTGATCATTGGTACCCATGTCACATTAAGTACTGATGAGTCCTTTCCCTTCAGTAGTTTTATAACTACTGATGGCTAAATGCCTCATAAGTACTGAAGTACTTATCTGTTTCAAACTACTGATGTAGTTAAAACTACGATGTAGTTACAACTACTGAAATCAGTATAACAGATAATACTGATGTCCTATGAAACACCTGAAAATCCGATGCAAAGTCTGATGAGTAAGTGTGAGGACAGCATGAAATAGCTGAAAGGCTATGAATTGACGACAACTACTGAAGAGAACTTTCTCTTCAGTTGTTTCAACAACTGTTGTTCATTCTAAACAACTGAAGCAAAACCATGTCTTCAGTAGTTTTAAACTACTGATGACTAATACCAAGTCTTCAGTTGTTTACAACAGCTGATGACAAAACCACTGTCTTCAGTAGTTTCACAACTACTGATGACAAACACCAAGTCCTCAGTTGTTTCAATCATCTGAAGTCAAAACCACGGTCTTCAGTAGTTTTCTAACTTCTGATGCCTAACACCACGACTTCAGCTGTTTCAAGTCTGAAAGGATATAATACATGTCAACAGTCGTTTAAAACTACTGATTCTAACACCACATCCTTCAGTCGTTTTCTTACCCGTACCCTATAAATATCCCTGACCTAATCCTTCAATGCTTCATCTTCTTCAAACCTAACGTTCCTCTCCAAAACTTCTCTCTTCTCAATGGCGTCCATGCAAATTAACCGTGACACAACTGTGTTGCCTACCTTACTAAATCGCCTGTCTGGGCTAAGTTCGATACTGCTATCGATCTTATGGTTCAGTCCCAATACCAAACGGCATTTCTTTTGAATCCCATTCTACATGCCAAATCCCTCCAACAGTTTTGGATGAACGTCACCATTACCACTGGGGAGAACAACACACCATCTCTCCAGTCGGTCGTCACAACAAAGAAGTAGTCATCACTCCTGCAATAATCCGCCAAATTCTTCATCTGGATGATGCTATCTCTCCTGCTGGATATCCCAAGGGCACCACAGATCTATCCTTTGCCCAGCATGGATATCAGGGCAATCTCAGTGCCTCCACTATCATGAAGAAACACTTCCATGACGTCAAACGCCTAATTTTTCACATGGTGAATGTATGTTTGGCTCCTAAGACTTCGTATTGGGATCAAATGTCGTCAAAGTGGCAGCAGGTAATGTATTCTATTCTTGAGCAACAACCGTTAAACTTTTCAGAAATAATATTTTCGGAGCTCAAGGATATGGCTCAAAAACTAACCGCTAACCGTTGGATACTATATCCACGGTTCATAATAGCCATCATTACAAACCAGCTTAATGCTGAGGGACTTGTTGGCTTGGGAGTCCCTGCTATGAATGTTCTGCCGGAAGTATACTCCCGGCACAACTCTGACCAGACACTCAAATTGGCTGCCAAGCTGCAGAAACCCACGCAGCTGGAACCCACAGCCACCACCTCCATATCAAAAGTCCCCACCAAACCCACCAAAAAGAAACCAAAACGGCTACTCAGGGAATTGAGTCCCCTGAGGATGCCCCTGCAACACAAACGCAGGAGATATCCACTGGTCCAAACCCCTTAGTGGATATAAGGACTCTTCCAGCCATAGCCGCTCAGGATTCCTCTCAACAGGAGCCTGCAGCAACCACATAAGGGGTACCTACACATCTGGGATCTTCCTCACTTGAGGGGATTGCCATTGAAGAGCACCAACCTCCCCAGGTGCACACTGCTTCTATCCCTTCACCCCATTAAACCGCCCCTCACAGCCCAACTTTAATTGTTGCACAAGTGCTGACTCAACTGCACTCCTCACCCCCTCCCCAGAAACCACTTACTACTGGGAACACCTCTACAATTGAAGGGGAGGAACAAAGTGCAATTGAGAACCCACAGCACAGGGGTTTACCACTTCTATCTCCTGGTGTAGATAAGGAGATTAGAATATCTAGTGAGGCTGCCACCTCTTCTGAATCAGCACATGATCAGAATGAGGCTGGTAACATTACTAAGACCTCACTAGAGGCAACAGCTGATGATGGACATTGTCCTGAGGCTGGAAGTCCCCAGTACCAAGAAAGGGGCACATGCAACAACTGGTCTACACCCAGTGCATGTAAATCCTGCTCCAAGCAGGAGGTTAGATGATTCAGCTTCGCTGATGATGACCTGGGTTTTTTCTACGATGTTCTTGCCCAGAACACAATCCTTGAAGAGAAAGTCAGTAGGCTGCAAAACCTACTTGACCAACTCTCACAAGGAGAAAGACCATCTGCCTCCACCAACCCACACAGATGGCACCTTCAGTCGAAGATTCCCAAACATGAGCCACTCCAAACTCAACCACCTGCCTCTGCTTCTCAGGCCCTATTTCTCAGGAACAGAACCCTCCTGAGCAAATAGGTGTTGTACTTCAAATTCCCTCCCTCTCATCACACCCATACACTGATATTGTGACTAAAACCATTGATGAGAGGCTTTCCTCAACTTTACAACCTTGATTGATGCTGCTGTGCAAAAGACACTTTCTGCGGTACAAACCCCTTCCACCAATGCATCCAAAAAGGGGAGAGTACTGCAGTGAAAGAAAAGAAGAGGAAACGAACAGAGGAAAAGAAGGAAGAGAAGCAAGCCCAAGAGGAGGAGAAAGAAAAGCAACCACTGCTCACTTACAAGCGAAAGAAAAGTGCTGATGATCATACTACTGAAGACAAATCCTTGGAAGAGCTGGTAAAAGAAGCTGATACTACACACAACCGATCCATGGATAAAATAATTTAACAACTCTTCAGGCAAGGGTTTGATACAGCCACATTGGATAGTGAGATCAGAAGGATGGAAGTGCAAGAGATTCAAACCCGATGGGCTGGGTATGATGCTCTTGAAAAAGAGAGATTGGAGATAATGATCCGCTTCATTGCAAAATACTTAGGAAGATCTTTAATGGAGATTCGCGCGTGGACCAGGGACAGTATTCTGGCTATAGCCACCAGAATCTGTCTGTCTGAGCAATTCCACAAGGGGATTATTGTTGAAGCCCTTGATGAGGCTGGGGCTGGTAAACGGTTTGAAATGGCAAAACTTACAAAGGCGAAACTTACTACAAAGATGCTGGATCAACCTTCCCTTCCACCCACTCAAACACTGCCTACCCCTCAAATATCCAAACCAATCTCTAAGCCCAAAACCAAACATCCTCATTCTTCAAAACCAATTCCTTTACCAACCCAACCATCATCCAGTGATGCACCTAGAAGAGTAGAAGGGTGCTGAGGATGGAAGAAGAAGAAGAAGAAGAGGATAAGATGATAGTCTGCCACTCTCTGATGTTCTAAAGCTACCAAAACCCAGAAGTCAACCCATGATCACACCTGACTCTCAAGGGAAATGGTCAGAGTCAAGATAGAAGATGAAGAACAGCAGAAACAGCATGATGAGCAACTACTGAAGATGGTTGACAAGGAATTTCCTCAGTCATCATCTATACAAGCCATGAAAGGGCATGCTCAGAGGCTGTACACTCTCAGGCACACTTTTCAGTATCAGAGGAGAGAGTGAGAGTATGGCCAGACCCCAGGGTGAGTTCTAGAATCCATAAAAGAACTATTCCACACAGATACAATGCCAGTTAGAAAAACAATAGATTCTACCATCATGTTGGCCATTGTAGTCACACCTTGGGAAATAATTGATGAATTCAAGAAAGCTCATCAAGCAAAGATGACCCCTCAAGCTTTACTGGAAAACAAGATGATCAAAAGGGGTTGTTATATAAAAGCTTGAAGACATCCAGAAGAATGAGCTCCAGTTACTCCTTGAAGGCACCCATCCTGATGAATTTGTCTATAGGAGGTAACTACAGTGGAGCTGAAAAATGGCAGGACCATGAAGTACTTATCTGAGTACTATGGTCCAGAGTTCTTCTTCGAATGAGGAGTAGAAGAACTCTCCAAGGAGGAACAAGTTGTTCTCCTTGAGGCCTATGTTCGAGAGTCATACAGACTCATTATGGGGAAGTAAATCTCATGAATGGGATAACAACTCTGTGTCCAGTTCCCCAAAACAGAGTTCCCATTCATACCTTGCCAAACAAATATCTGAGATTTCTTCCCAGGCCGGAGCTTACATGGGTCATATTCTCTACTGATCAAGAAGGAAAAAGACCAATCTTTTGCCAACAATAAGTGGGATAATAAATAATTAGAGGTTTTGGCTGCATTGGTTCAGGGGGAGTTTGTTGGACCAAAAGAACCAATGAGCCAAGATCAGAAAACCTAAGTCCCATATGGTATCACAACAACTGCTGAAGCTTCATCAGTAGTTTGACAAGTGCTGAAGACTTCAACAGCTGAAGATCAAGTGCTGAAGACTTCAACAGCTGAAGAACTAAAGTGCTGAAGTACAACAGCTGAAGAACACAAGTACTGAAGCTGAACAGCTGAAGAACACAAGTACCGAAGCTGAACAGCTGAAGAACACAAGTGCTGAAGCTGAAAGACCAAAGTACCGAAGTACAACAGCTGAAGAGTTTACAAGTGCTGAAGATCAACAACTGATGTACAAAGTCTGAAGACAAAGACTGAAGACATCAGCTGATGATATCTACTGAAGTCATCAGCTGATGAAACATCTGAAGGTCAAAGTCTGAAGATCAAGTACTAAAGCGTCAGTAGTTTGTCACAACTGCTGAAGAGTACTTCTTCAGTAGTTGTGATACCAGTAGTTTTATATTTTTAGTTTCAGTAGTTTTGTAAAAAGACTGAAGAGCTTTTTCTTCAGTCGTTGTAGTTTCAGTAGTTTTATATTTCTCAGTAGTTCTAAAAACTGATAACACTTAGCATATTTTGTAAGAAGATGTCAGCTGTTTTGACATCTTCAGTAGTTGTGTTTCAGTTGAAATAAATCTGTTAGATGTCACTATCAAGTGACATCAGCAGACGTCACATCTCTATATAAGAGGTGTCGACCTAATCATAATTGTGACATTCTGTTACCACGAAAGCGAATATTGAATGAAATATATTTGCAGATATTCTCTCTCTCTCTATAACCGTCTTTGTTCTTCATTGAATATCGTTTTGTTCTTGTGAATCGACTAATTCATTGTTTGAATTCCGCTGCAATACTCTTCAATCAATCAAACATAGATCACTGATCCTAACAAGCATGATTTTTTCTTACCTTGTGGAGAATCTAGAGTCGAAGGGAAAGGAGGGATTTTGTATGTACCCCAGAATCTTGCAGCAGATCTTCGATGAGAAGCTGCCATCACTTCTAGAGATCATGGACGATACGACCCTGGGTTGTATGAGATTTTACCGGGGTAGCAGGTAAAGCCCCAGGTAAAGAGACTGATAGGCCATCTGGCCAATGAGAGTTATGTAGCGCCAGGCAGACGTAAGTGTCGTCACGTAGATACCAACTCTGATGATGAGCAGCTACAGCTCCTAGAGCATGACTCTGATGACGATGATGGTGGGGATGCAGGAGATACATTGCCCACTCGACCAAGGGGCCCACTACTGTAGTGCATCTCCTGTATCTGCCCCCCACTGGAGATATACAGAGTCTGCTGGCTTCCACTGGGAATTTATACTTGGTGAGGAGGTAAGGAGTCAAATGAGGAGCCACTAACCCGACTGAGGGAAGTAAAGTTGATCCTACAACCAGGGGCTCCGGGTGGTTGGTGGACACCCCGGCGGATTGGGAGAGACTACTACTAACCCTACATATAATCCCGATCTGCCAGGACGTGTTCTTGGGGTAGCATCCTCCTCGACTGGATCAAGGAAAAAGAGGATGGCTCAGCCCCACGGCTTGAAAAAGAAGAAGCGCAAATCACCTTCATCACCACCACAGCCACCACCACAGCCACCACCACTACTCCACCTTCCACCTCTATAGCCAGACCGTCTGTCACCCACATCTTCCACCCCCATACCACCACCTTCACCTATATTACCCCTAATCTTCAACACGGTCACCACCACCACTAGCCATTCTGCAGCACCATCTTCTTCCACCCTATATTCATCAGGATCACCTCTGCCTCCCAGTGGGGTAGAGGAACAACTCCCAGCACTTACCCGTATGGTGCTGAGGCTGTTAGCTGCAGATAAGGAGAAGGGCACTCAGATACAACAGCTGATAGACCTGACCACTGCCCAATCTCAGCAGCTGTCGCATCAGGCTCGATTACTCGATGAGCAGGCTCATCAGATGTCTCAGCTCCAGGAGCAACAAACAAGAAGAGAGAAGAGCTAGAGGCTGCAAACAGGGCCATCCTCTTAAAGCTCAAAGTATCAAAAGACGAGCCATTAAAGATCGAAGAAGGGATGGAGAAGAAGATATTGATGATGATGAGAGTGATGATGATCATGATGATGGTGACGATCACCTTAGGGATATAGATGCTGATGATGATGATGATGACTCTTCAGCCGCAGGTGCTACATCAGCAAGTGAAAGGAGGACCAAACGTACTCAAGATCCGAGTGCCTCCACATCCAACCGGCAATACAAGAGCCGATGATCCAGGAAAAGAGTAATGCTTAGATGTTTTATTGTTATTTAAAATCTTTTGTATTTGGATTATGTATGAATTTAATGAAATACATGTTTATATGTAATGTAAATAGTTATGTTTTCGATTATTATGGTTATGTATTGATTGTTAACTAATGATTGATATATTGAATGTTTAAATCAAGCAGATCCAAATTATCAAAGTGATGAACACGATATTGCTCCCCTTCAACAGATGAAGACTCAACTAACCATGATTCTTGATGTGCAAGGGATTGTTAGAAGATGAGTGAGTTACACCCTTGAAGAAGGGGAAATAATTCATGTTCTTACTAATGAGCATCTAGCAGAAAGGTTTAAACTCAATCCTGATGAGATTGTAAAAGACGCTCCAACTATTGAAGGAGACAGTGATGACGACCTGAAAGACATCGATGAGATAGAGATTGAGGATGTCACGATAACTCACTATCCAGAGTATGCTGACAAAGAGGGAAATGTGGTCCCCAATCTGGGTGATTCCCTAGTCAGTGATACATTTGATATATTGGATCAGATGGAGCAAGAGATTGAGAAGGTTGAAGAACAAGCCCTAGCCTCAAACTCCGATGTTGATATCAGAAAGGCTGAATGGGCTGCATGCTTTGAGGAGATCTGAGCACAATGCTCTGCTCCTAAACCGAATGTCTACGCCAAGCTCTACAAACTGAAGAAACATCACAAAGTGTCAGGCAAGATTATCGCGTGGGCTCATTTTGATGATCTTAATGTATATGCGGTAAAGAGAGAGATGGGTATCGAGTACTTTAGATTCCCTCATGATCTAAAGTTTCTACCTCATTTTGAGCTCAACCAGCTGGCAAAACTGAAGCTACTATATGCTGACCCAAGGAAGATGTCAGGCTGGTTTGAGGCTGCCCTGAAGAAAGAGTACCACACCAGGTGGGTCAACTTCAAACCTCAACAACCTACGAGGTATATCAGACGTTCTGAAGTTGATCCCATAACTAGAAAGCCCAAGATAGTGCTGAAGTGGAGTCCCCCAAGAACGATGTCAAAATTTCCCTCTCAGGGAAATGCCACAGGACTTCACTCCACACTTTAAATGGTGGTACTATGATTGGAGAACAAGGGAGGCGGTCATAGTTCTGAACAAAGAGGGCAAAATGGATAATATCAGGGTATTTGACCCAATGTGGCTTACAAACTTGTCTGCTGATGATGTATACACATTATACAAGTGGCCACTATTCTTTGACACGCAAGATATTGTACAAGCCCTCCAATTCCAAAATGTGATACGACTCTGCTTTGCGTTTGAGATACACGCAAGAGTCACAAGAGAGGAGAAGTACAAGAAGTCCGAAGAGGTTAGGAAGAAGGTAAGACAATAGATGAATCTAGGTCCAAGGAGGAGTTTGTTGATACATATGTACCAAGATTCTGATTGAATGTAATATGTCTTTATTGTCTTACACTTATGTAATCGTTGGGTACTTAATGAAATACATATGTTTGTTTGTGTTTATAATGTTTAATATTTCATTAATGAGTTGTTTAAAGCATATTGATTTGATTATATAGGTTTGTGATTGTTTGAATTGTTATGCATAATGTTATGATATTGAATACATTCAAACTTGGTGAAGTGAAGTTTTCATGCGTCCGACTGGACCATGCTCCCCAACAGTGGTCATGTGTCTGAATGGCAATGCGACTGAGTGTCCATGCGCCTAAATAGTCCATACACCTGAACAACTTCATGCGACTGACTCAGTCGCACGACTAAACACTCAGTCGTGCGAATGGATCAACCACATGGCTCAGTCGTATGAATGAACCATGCTAATGGTTCAGTCGCCCGACTGAGCAATCCTAACCTATAAATACCACCTAATTCGTGAAAAAAACAGCATTCAATCCACTTCGGTTCCAGACGTACCCTAGCTGTCCAGAAGCCTCTAAGTTCGTACTCCAAGTTCATAGAATGTTGTAGATCAAATCCTAGTCGATTCTTGACGTTAGATTCAACACGTTATTGTTTCTTTGTGCGTTCTCACTGATCGGATCTCCAGTCAAATATGATTCCGCACTATTTGGTTTGGTTTAACATGTTAATCAGTTGGTGTTTCATTCAAATACCAGATCCTAACAACCTTATCCTTCTGCATTAGCACACATCCCAATCCATGGTGTGAAGCATCACAGTACACCATAAAATCATCAGTTCTGTCTGGGAGGGACTATATCGGTGCGTTGCATAACTTCTCTTTCAACAATTGGAATGCTTGTTCTTGTGCATGTCCCCAATCAAACTTCTTCCTTCTTGAGTCAGCAGTGTTAACCGTTGAGCGATCTTTGAAAAATTCGCGATGAAACGTCGATAGTATCCGGCCAATCCTAAGAATTGTCGTATCTCTGAAGTTGTTCGGGTGCTTCCCATTTCTTCACCGCTTCAATCTTATCGGGATCTACATGAATCCCATCCTTATTCACCACATGCACCAAAAATTTCATTTCTCGCAATCAAAATTCACACTTTGAGAACTTGGCGAAAAGTTTCTCTTCCCGTAATAGTTCCAGTATTGCCCGGAGGTGTTCTTCATGATCCTCCTTCGATCGGGAGTAGATAAGTATATTGTCTATGAATACAATCACAAACTTATCCAATAAGCTTTTCACACCCAATTCATTAGGTCTATGAACACTGCTGGTGCGTTAGTTAACCCGAACGGCATGACCCAGAACTCATAGTGCCCATAACGAGTTCTAAACGTTGTTTTTGGTATGTCCTCCTCGAAAACCCTTAGTTGATGATATCCAGAACGAAGTTCAATCTTGGAGAAATATGAAGCTCCTTGCAGCTAATCAAACAGATCGTCAATCCTGTGAGAGGATACCAATTCTTCACGGCTAATTTGTTCAACTCATGGTAATCGATACACATCGAAACGAGCCATCTTTCTTTTTGACAAATAATACCGGTGCTCCCCATGGTGAGTGACTCAGCTAGATAAAACCCTTCTTCAGTAGTTCCTGTAATTGATTAGATAACTCTTGCATTTCTGATGGTGCTAACCGATATGGCATCTTTGCCACCGGTGTAGCTCCTGGAACCAAATCTATACGAAATTCCACTTGTCGTGGAGGAGGCAAACTGGAAAAGTCATCAGGAAATACATCTGGGTAGTCCCGTACCACTGGAATATCTACTAATTTGCTCTCCTCTTCCTTCTGTTCTACTACATGAGCCATAACACGTGGCATTGCTTCTGTAAACTTTGGCGTGCTTTCATGAAGGAGATAAGCTTTAGGTTTCTTCCCGGTAGTTCTCCTTGAATCCTGAGTACCTCCCCATTTGGCATGGGGATTCGTACTACTTTGTCCCTACAGACAATCTTAGCTTCGTGTTTCGACAACCAATCCATTCCCACAATCACATCGAAACTCCCTAACTCAAAGGGTATCAAGTCTATATCGAAGGCATGGTTCTCCAATATCATCGAGCACTTTCTAATGATTGCATCGGCCCGCACAACCCTACCATTGGCCATTTCTACGGAGTAGCTAGTTCTAGCCTACTAGGACTCAAATCAAGCAAATGCACAAACTCAGAAGATATGTAGCTTTTGTCTGCCCTAGTATCAAATAATATAGATGCGAAGTGATTATTGAGTAAGTGTGTAGCCATGACAAAATTAGGGTCCTGATGAGCATCGTTTGCTCAAATGACGAAAGCGCGTCCCCGCGCTACATTTCCTTGATTTGTTGGGCCTCGATTTCCGGCTATGGCTATCACCGGTTGTTTCTTGTTCCCTTGCTGACCTGGCGCCCGATTCGGCCTGGGGCACATGTTTCTGTAGTGGTCATAACAAACCCTAGCATTCCCGGCGAGGTTAACCGCGTTGACTGATGCCACCAGATTCGATGTTACTCTGCAGTCTCTCGCTAGATGCCCCGGGCGTCTACAGTTCACGCACACCCGGCACGACATTGCTGGTGATGATGGAAGTTGCACCTATCACACTTGGGGTGCGGGCCTATGTACTCTCTCTTGCCCTGCGTCACGGCCCCAAAATTTCTGGTCGTCTTGGCCCTTTTGGCAAATTTCCTGGCACTCAATCGGCTTGTTTCTCCAACATCCTTTCTTTTCTCTGCTCCTCTTCCCAAAACTCCTGTTCTCACTATCTCATCTGTCAGAGCGCCAGCCTTCAGAATTGTGCTTTGGATCGTAGGAGGAGCAACTGCTGTTACCATCGCCCGAATTTGAGGCGCAAGTCCCCAAATATACCTCTCGATTCTCTTGGATTCCAGAGTCACTAGATGTGGAACCAGTCTTGCCAACTCGTGAAATCGATCAGTGTAAGCTGCGTGCCTGGCCCCCACCATAGCATGATTCCAGAATTCATGCTCCAGTTTCTGCAACTCATTGAGGGGCAGTATTCCTCCGTGATTAGGGCCTTAAATTCATCCCATGACATCTGCATCGCTAATCCTCTTCCCCTAGCTTGAACCTGGGTGTTCCACCAAGTTAGGGCCTTGCCCTGTAGTGAACACGTGGCATACTTGATTTCCTGGCTGTCGAGGCACTCGCTGATATCGGTCACTGCCTCCATCTTCTCAAGCCATCTCATTAGGGCTATCGCTCCATCTTTTCCATTGAAATTCTTTGGTTCACAAGCCACAAATTCCTTGTATGAACATCCCCATCTTGTACTAACAACCCTAGTCTTATTATCGGCTATTCCACCATTCCTGGTTTCCTGATTACTCTCGTTCCCAGTCGGGTTCCCATCTCCCACTTTACTTTGAATCCCGCCTTGGCCTCTTTCTCCGTTATCCTCATTATCATTGCCACCATCCCCGTGGGGGTGGTGATTCTGAAGAGCATCGCTCACTTGGGCCACTATAGTCGGGATCAGCGTGGCCAGCTATTGAGCGATCAGAGTTGCCATGTTAGAGCTTCCTGTTCCCTGAATGTTACTGGCAGGGTCATCAGTTGCTCTTGGTGTTCTACCTCTGCCTCTGCCCCTCAGGGCATCACTTCCGCTACTGTTACTGCGGGTAACTCTTCAATACAACATTTTCTAATCATAAAAGTAGTAAATACATAAGCCTTAACCATTTCAAAGTATATCATCCATACCACTCATCAAAGTCCAACATTCCAAGTTAATATCACACTTATTGTTACCACACATCACATGCAAGTCGTGTAGTTCTCATACCATGAATTGGTAATGTTCCAACAGTAATCCAATCATAATAATTGCAATCCATGCATGTAATCACGTTTAGTCTGGTGAAGGTTGTCTATCTCCTCCTCTTTCGAGGTTTCAGACATAACCTCCTTAGGGTCAATCCTAGTGTCCATGGTCAAGGGCAATCGCATGATATGTGAAGATCTTTTCGGTTTAATACCCGAATTTGATAAAACAACTCGGCGCGCAGAGGGAACGGAATTTGGAGTTTAAATCTGAATCAGTTCTTAATAACTTCAACTTCTCAATCATCTCAGTTTTGTAATCAAGTATGCTTGTTACAATAGAAACAAGATCAGTATTAAGCGTGTGGGTTTGATGTGGGAACACGACTTGTTGAAATTCATTTCTTTGGATATCCAGCTCGAGAGATTTTAGTTTGTTGATCATATCCATAAGTTTTGTGTCGACATAACCTCTTTCTTGCTTCAACATTTTAACTTGATGATTCCATGTAGACGGAAGAGAGTCTAGAAGCTTTAGAATCTGTTCATGATTACTGAGATCAGGAACATGCTTCTTTAGATTATTTGCCACCTTATGAATCGATCAATCAAATTGGATAATTTTTCTTTCTTCATTGCTGCAAAAGAATCAAACCGGCTTTGTGCCGTTATGAGATTATCTGATTTAAAATCTTCCGAAGATGACATTTTATTCAAAATTATGAACAATTAAACACCCCTAAACTATTTTTCCCAAAAATTGTAAAATGATTCTCCCCCGGGAAAAATATATTCTTAAATGTCACGCTAGACAATCTTAGCAACTGGGGTCAAGTTGACCTTAATTATCGGATGAACTTAATTATCGAGCTTGTTTTTCATAAATCTTGCAAAATCGATGAAAATTCTTTATCGGGATAAACATAATTAATCCCAATAGGGGGAAAAATTCATCTTTAACATTCGAATTTCGCTGAAGAAATGATAGTTTCTCCGAAATTATAGTTTCGCAGAGCTAGTTTCGCTGAGCCGATAGTAGATTCGCTGACAATTTCGGCAGCAGTTTCGCTAGACAATGTCAAAAATGACTTAGTTTCGCTGATAGTTCGCCACAACAAGCTTGAATTTTCGTTCAATGATACTTTCGGCAGCAATTTCGCTTGTAAATCACCCACAAGCACTGTTTAACATTCGTTCAATGAAACTAGTTTCGCAAGACATCAGAAAACAACTTTGTATGATTGGGTTTGTCACAGAAACACTTGGATTTCTCTCAAACTCACTTATACAACACTCAATTCAGATCAAGTAAAGGCTTTCACAAGTTGATAATAATATAATAAGTAGTGAACACACAGAAATAATTTTCAAGGCACTTGTATATATTATTTCTCAACTCAAGATATTACAAGACTCTTACTAGCATGATATATGAGTTACAATGAGAGACTATATATACTAGATCCTACAGCCGGATATACTTTGATACCAACTGGAAACTTAAGACTAAAGCATATACTACAATGCTAAAGTTAAGGTATCTTAGAAGCCACCTGACCCACCTGCCTGCCAGAGAAGCCATGAGCTTCGAGATAGCTCTTCATCCAGGCCTTCTTCTTCTTCTTCTGCAATAGCTTTTCCCTTTTAACTCTCTTTCTCTCTTTCTCCATTTCATCTTGCTCTTTGTTGAAGAGCCATAAGATCGTATCATTGTTATGTGTAGATAATTCTTCTTCAGAGAAACCTCTGGAGGTTAGGAACGTTATCCTTTCCCTCCTGAGCTGTAGATTAGCTTCTTTTTCCTTCCTCTCCCTTTCTTCTTCCAAGGCCAGTCTTGCAGCTTCTTCTTTTTGCTGTTTTAGAAGCAAGGTTGCCTTTTCCAGCTCTATTAACTCCTCTAATGGTAGCAGGAGTACATCCTCGGTTGCAGCTTCTAGACTAACAAGTCTATCGATAATCTCTATCCTTTTTCAATTGTTGACAGCTTCCTGGTTGGCTGCAGCTGCTTTGGTACTTGCAGCTAACATTTTTCCAATTGTCAACCCACCTTTTCTTTTGAGTTTCTTCAACCTTTCTTCCTCCTGAAGCTCTTCCGAAGTCATCTTCCTCTTTCCTTTGATGTCTTCGGAAGTACTTAACTTTGGGGATTCTTGGATAAAAGATTCAGGTTGAGTAGTAGAGATGGGAGCTGGAGTTAATGCTGACGTTGGAGCTAAACGTTGAGTGAGAAAATCCTCTCTATTAACCATAGATGCGAGTTCCAGGATTGCATCTATGACTATTAGATCATCGGATAATGAGAATAGTCCTTCCGTAGCAGCAATCTCAGCTTTGGAAGTTTGAACTTGTTCTTCCGAGGCTTTGAATTGTGCTTCGGGAGTCTGTGAAAATGCACTATCTGTCCCAATAGTTTGAGTTGCTGGGCCATCAGTCCTTGTTTCCCGTTCGAAGTTAATCTTAGGTTCCACTTGGACCTTAGTTTGACCAACTTTCTCAATAGTGGTAGAAGGTGCATTTAACCTTTGAAGCTCTTGAGCTCTAAAGTAGATCACAAACATATCAGGGCTTGGCTATTCTATAAGAGATTCCAACAGGAACTTGTTAAAGGACCTATTGAGATCTTGGAGCATCCTTTGATCCACTTGAATAACGACTGGAGGAGGCTCAGGGAAGATTGAAGCTTGTTGCACAGGATATTTTGATCTCAAGGAAGTGAGAGCTTGACTTTGGGTTTCCTTTTGTCTTTGACTTTGTCTCTAAACACTCTCCCGTTTTTTGTAGCATCATCCTGAGAGCTTGACGAACTAGAGGAAGAGGTCAAGGAGACCTGAATTGGTACATGCCTAACAGACCTCTCAATATGTTTCTTAGCTAGTTTGGCCTTGAGAGTTTCAATCTCAAGTTGTTGAGTGGCAGACCTATCCTTTAAAGTCTTAACCTTGGATTCAAGATTTGAGATTTAGAAAGTAGGTCTTGGATGGTAAGTTGCATTCTTCCCTCATCTTCTTTTGAAGAATCACGGGGAGCTGAGGTAACATACCTTGTATGTTCATCCTCACCACTAGATATGGTTTTTGGGCACCCTAGTTTCCCTTGCTCAAAGATGTCTCTTTCAGAGTCTTCAAAGGGCATGGTTGCCATAGATTCAGTCTCAGTGATGTTACCACTGTCCTAAGGATCCATTGCGAATCCTTTAGTAGTGGTAGCTGAATCTACATGAGTCCCCTCCACATCAGTGGGACTCACCTCAGTAAAGGTTTGCTAATGGGGGCTAGAGATAAGAGGTCTCTCTGGGCTCTGTTGATCCTTGAGACGGTGTTGTGGATCAACTTCATTGCCCTTAAGAGACATAATCTCTTCATCAGTTCCAATTAAAATGTAAGTAAAGGATATGGAAGTGAAACCTAATGACCCGGGACTTTGATCAATGTCTAAAAGCATTGAGCCTGTGATAGGGCTGTCCCTTTTTGGCTACTCAGGGGAGTATAGATGCTCACCATGGGGGCTTTCAGCTTGGGTTGTGGGCTAATGGGTCTGAGACTGAGGAGACTCAAGACCCATATTGAGGTCAATTGTGAAGGATGGTTGGACCTCAGGCTGAGTGGGAGCCCTTTGTTCCACTCTAGCCTTTTTGGGTAGAACATGAGGAGCTTGTTCAATCAGAGAAGATTGAAAAAGGGTTTGTTTGGAACATCTCTGATAAGTAAAGGTAATGGTTGGAGAAGGTAGATTTGGCAAAGTGGGGGTAGTTGCTGGTGTGGGTTCATCACCTGTGGGGTTAATAGGATGTCACCAGGAGCCATTGGCTCGATCATACCTGGAAGAAGTGCAGTATCTCTTCCGGTGAAGTTGGTGACACTCTCTTCAAAGTTTGGAAGATGGTTGGCCTCATTTGAGGAGCAGTCAGAGCAGCTACACAGACAAGCTTGCTCTGGTCCAGCTCAGAGTTGATTATGTGCTGGAGAAACCTAGGATACATGAAGAATGTGTCCTTTTAAAGATTTCCCATGAGCTTGGTCAGCACAAATCTTTAATAGTTGAAGTGGAGGTTTTTCACCAACTCATGAACTAGGCACCCAAGTTCATATGGGATTTGATCCCATCCCCCAGATTTATTCAACAGGCAATGAAGGACCACGTGTAGTAGGAACATCCATTTGCGAGAAGTCAAATTTGTAGACACTTGACCTGCTAACGTCTCCACCATATCCTATTTGGAGATAAGAATTGTCCAAATCTGCTTTGGGGAATTTTGTTGGAGCGCCCTCATCGTGAAGCTCTAAATGCTCCCTTATGATCTATTCAGAAATGACGGCCACAGATGCTTGATCGAATGACATGAACCCCATTTAGGGTTTCAATCTGACCATTGGCCCAAAATTCAGACATATGGTTTGAGTAAATTATGGGGTTTACAGTTAGAGCGGTGTAGTAGAAGATTGGGTTAGAAAGGAGATGATATATGAGAATCAACATCTCTTAAAGAATCAAGAAGTGCGACTTGGTTGTGCTGAGGGTTGAATGTCAGTTGGAAAGATGAATGGGGATGATTTGAGCTGGGTAAAGTCGAGTAGGAGAAATATCTAGGGCAGTAAAATTTGCAAGTAAGAGAGTGAAATTGAATAGTCGAGATTATTTAAAAGATTGTGGAAAGGCGGTAACGGGGGTAAGGATAAGGTGATGTGATGGTTTAGTGGATGAAATGACAGTGGCGGTAAGGTTAAAAAGTTAAATAATCTGACATCATTAACAAAATCTTTGCTTTTTACAGTGTGGGGCCCAAGAAATTTACGTTACACAGTGAAATCTCTCTTCCGAGTGTAAAACATTTCTGAAGGTAACTCGTCTTCCGAAGGCAATTCTTACTTCCGAAGCCAAAACTTTGCTTCCAAAGGTTAGAGTTGCTTTCGAATAGAGAATTTGTAAGTTTCAGAAGTAGATCTGATATACAATCAATCGCTTCTTCCGAGGCCAAAAATTCTTCCGAGAAGAAAGTTATCCTTTGAGAAATTTTGCTTCCGAAGATATGAGAATGTCTTCCGAAGGTTAATTTCTCTTCAGAAGGAATTTACACTTAGAAAATTTCAGAGAGAATTTCTTGTAACAGGGCTTAAATTGTATTACACAAGACTTACATATTAAAAAGGTTTTCAAAAGAGATCAAATTAATCAATGTTTATCATCCCAATAGCTGTTATGAGATACTTGAACCTTTGTTCATCAGAATCTTTGGTAAACAGATAAGCATATTGTTCATTTGAATCAACTTTGATTAACTTGATTAGATTTTTCTCATGAATGTCTCTAATGAAATGATACCTGATGTCAATGTGCTTAGTCTTGGTGTGCTTCACCGGATTTTCAGTAATGGAGATAGCACTATTGTTGTCAATATGGATAGGAGTACTCATAAAGTTGAATCCATAGTCTGTCATCTGATTTTGAATCCATAGCAATTGAGCACAGCAGCTAGCAGCAGCAATGTATTCAGCTTCAGCAGTTGATGTAGAGACACAGGATTGTTTCTTGCATTGCCATGAGATGATCCTCCACCAAGAAATTGACATCCTCCTGATGTTGATTTCTTGTCAATATTGCAGCCTCCATAGTCACTGTCAGAGTATCCATAAAGATTGAAATCCTTGTTTCTGGGATACAAGAGACCTAGTGTAGGTCCTCGTTTGAGGTATCTAAGGATTCTCTTAACAGCAGCCAGGTGAGACACCTTAGGAGGAGCTTGATATCTTGCACAAATGCAAGTAGCAAACATGATATTAGGTCTACTAGCTATTAGATACATCAGAGAACCAATAATTGCCCTATACTGATGTTGATCAGTATCCTCCCCCTCAAGGTCAGGACAAAGATTATGGTTTCTAGGTATGGGTGTCTTGGCAGGCTTGCAATCTTTCATCTCAAATCTTTCTAAGATGTCAGAGACATATTTAGATTGATTAATGAAGAACCCTTTCTTCAGTTGTTTTACCTGAATTCCGAGGAAAAAGTCCATTTTTCCCATGGAGCTCATCTCAAACTTCTTCTTCACAATGCTCTCAAAGTCCTTGCACATTTGGTCATTTGAGGAACCAAATATGATGTCATCAACATAGACTTGTACGAGCAAAATGTCCTTTCTATACTTTCTGATGAAGAGAGTCCTATCAATGGTACCTCTAGTATAGCCATTCTTCAGAAGAAACTGAGACAGAGTCTCATACCACAGCCTAGGTGCTTGGTGCAACCCATATAAAGCTTTATCCAATTTGCACACATAGTTGGCGTGCTGTGGATCTTCAAATCTCAGAGGTTGGCATACATAGACTTCCCTATCTATATCCCCATATAGAAAAGCACACTTGACATCAAGTTGGTATACTGTGAAGTCCTTGGATGCAGCATAAACAAGGAAGATCCTAACTGCCTCAAGTCTTGCTACTGGTGCAAAGACATCCGTATAATTGATTCCTTCCTCTTGAGTGTATCCTTGGACCACAAGTCTTGCCTCATTCTTGAGGATCAAGCCTCTATCATCTCTCTTATCTGAAAACCCATTTGGTGCCTATAGGTACTTGACCAGATGGTAGCAGACATAGGTTCCATAGCTTCTGTCTCTTGAATTGAAGCAGCTCCTCTTGCATCGATTCAATCCAGCTACTATCTTTCAAGGCATCTTCTACCTTCTTGGGTTCTATCTGAGATAGAAAGCATGAGTACAAGCAAACATTCCCTTGATGAGTCTGTCCTCTTGTTCACACACCCTTAGAGACATTCCCTATGATGTTCTCAGTTGGATGAGTGTTGTGAATCCTAAGACGAGGAATCACTTCCAGTTGCAGAGATAGATCCAAGTTAGACATGTTCTGCTCAGGAACTAGAACACTCTGTCCAGTAGCTGTTTCAAAGTCATTCAATGAGGACTGATTGAATGAATGAGAAACATCATCAATAGTTGGCTGTGAAGTAGTATTAGCAGTTGCCTATTCCTTCAAAATACTACCTCCTTCTGCCTGGCGTTGTAATGGATCACCTGATGAGTTTTGAGGCTCAGTAGGTGACTCACTTGTTGAAGCTTCACTATTCCTTGATATAGTTAAACTATCGGATCTGTGAATAGTGGAAGCTTGATGTATTGCAGCACTTGGAGAATTTGGTCTAGGCCTGGTAAGCTCAAACAGTTGATCATTAGCAGCAGCATCAACATCATTTTGAGCACGTATTCCAATCGAAACATTCTCATAAGAGGGTTTAGAATTGTTTGGAAATAATTCTAAATCAAAGATGTGATCAGGTCCAATTCCCCTAACACAAGGAGTGTGCTCATTAACAACTATATTGGATGACTCCTCAAATTGTTGATTCTTAATGTTGTATACTCTGTAAGCTTTGGAGCTAGAAGAGTATCCAACAAAGATAGCATCATCCGACTTTTAAGCGAATTTTTCTAAATTGTCCTTTGTGTTAAGTATGTTACACTTGCTGCCAAAGGACCTTAGAAAGCCAATGAATGGTGGCCTCTTGTTCCATAGCTCATAAGGGGTTTTTCCATGGGGCTTAACTATAAGAACTCTGTTCTGCACATAGCATGCAGTTCTGACTACCTCTGGCCAGAATGTTAGAGGTAGCTTTGAATCGGCTAACATAGTTCGAGCAGCCTCAATAAGTGTCCTATTCCTCCTCTCAGCAACACCGCTTTGTTGAGGAGTTCTGGGAGCACTATATTGTCTGGCAATCCCTTTTAAGTTACAGAATGAGTCAAGAACGAAGTTCTTAAACTCGGTCCCTTGATCACTTCTAATAGTTTTAACCTTGTGATCAATTTGATTTTCTATTTTAAGATTAAAATATTTTAATGTTTCAGTAGTTTCATCTTTAGTTCTTAAAAAGAATACTCATATGAATCTTGTAAAATCATCAACTATCACAAGGCAATATGATTTCCTTCCAATGCTCATTATACTTGTGGGACCAAAAAGATCCATGTGCAATAAGTGCAATGGAGTAGTGATAGAGTTAACACATTTCAATTATGAGATGTCCTGTGTTGTTTCCCTTTCAGGCATGCAGCACAGTTGTCTTTGCCGAAAAAATCCTTTTTAGGCAAACCATGTACTAAGTTATTTTTAGCCAATTTATTCATTGTCTTAAAATTTACATGACACATACGTTTATGCCAAATTGTTGACTCATCACTATGAGCTTTGAAAACAAAGCATGATACTTCACCCATTGGGGAAGCATTGTTCATATCAAGCTTGTACATATCCCCTTTCCTGGGAGATCTAAGAAACACCAATTCTAGAGGAATTGTCATCCCTGGTTTGAGGATAATGCACTCATGTTCTGTGAAAAGCATTTGGTGCTTTTGATCACAAAATTGAGAAACACTTAACAGATTGTGTTCAAGCTGTTTGACAAAGTTAACTTTGTCAACTATTAAGTTACCATAGGATATACTCCCTCTGCCAGAAATATATCCTCCGGCCTCACCTCCAAACTAGACAGGACCTCCATCATAATGTTGAAATTGTTGAAGGAGATATCTATTCCCTGTCATGTGCCTAGAGCATCCACTATCTACAATCGAAATGCTGTTATTCTTGTCAAATGGATGTCCCTGCACATAAGATGAGATGATTAGTTTTGATTGGAAACCCAAGCTTTATTGGTCTTGGGTTCTTCCAAAGATAATGACATAATTGAACCAAAATTTATGCATGGGGGTTCGATGGATGTCGTTGAAGAAAAGTTTGGGCTACAGCATCTTCCTTGATCTTCCATTCCATCCCTTGTTGATCATGAAGGATGAGCTTGTTGAAGAATTTGTAACTTGGCATTCTTCCGAAGCTTCTTTCTTTTCGGAAGAAGCCTTCACCATGTTTTCTTCCAAAGCAGTCTTCTTCTAGGATGGTTTCAAGGGAACTCCTTTGTTCTTCTGAGTCTTGACAACTTTATCTTCCAAAGCCTGTTTCGTTTCGGAAGAAGAGTCTCTTCTGAAAGCAGCCTTTCTTCAGAAACAAGCCTTCCCTTTTTCATCACTTGAACCATTTGATATGGTCCGAATGAGAAACCTTCCCTGACTCCTTCCCTTTTAATATTATTTGCATAATATGTGCTAGCAGGATTGTAATAACAATCTTTGGCGATGTGGTTTTGCAGACCACACATTATGAATGCAATGTTAATTTTTTAGGAGTTTGAAGATTGTTGTTTCTTGTTCCTTTTATCTTCATCAGCAACTTTTCCCTTTAACTTCTGATCCTTTGGTAGGACAGGAGTGCTGGTACTACACCCCTTTCCTGAATCAGAGTTTCCAACCACCTGGAATCCAGCTGAGATGAATATACCCTTTTGCTTTGGGTCTATCTTTAGCTTGGACTCAGCCACTTTCTTGGCAGTTTTTCTGGCTGCCTTAGCTCTGCTTCTTCTGGCTTTGCTGGTTAGGGTTTGATTATCATTGGTAGAGGAGGGCATAATTACGTGGTTCTTCCCTGTGATGGTCTCCATGGTTGTAACATTCTTTGACTCATGACAAGGTAGGTCAGCACATGGAACCTCTTGCTCTTCAGTACCACACCTTGGTTGTCTTATAGACTCATAAGAGTGTGGTGGAGCAATTTCATTGGTTCCCAACACTCCTTTGTTTTGGTAACAAAGTTTTGAGTGAGAGGATGATGCAAGAATGGCTTGGAAGTTTTGCTCAGAAATAGCATACTTCCTGGCTTGAGCCTCAGCTGTGACAAGCTGGGCTGGAGCCTCAGTCAATTTGGATATTAAATCCTTTAACTGAGTCTTATAATTAATGTGTTCATGTTTTAATAGGGACATAGTTTTCTCTAACTCCTCAATTTTCTTTGGTAGTCAGATTCAACCCTTTCAAAGTCAGATTTCAAAACATTTAAAGACTCAATATCAATTTAATCTCCATATTGTAGTCCTGATACAATTTAACCATAGCAATACAGGCAGGAGTACAGAGATGTTCATATACCTTATTTTCATATGTTCCGGCCATGAATGCTTGAGCAGGAGTCACATCCTGTACCATGAAGCTCCAGTCAACTTCTTGAGCCATTGCAGCTGTTTCAGTTGACTTTTCGGTGGGCTTTGATGTAGAGGGATGTGTGGAGGCCTGTGGGGTTCCCGGGTTGGACTTGGGAGCCTTGCATTCCCTTGCAAAATGACCAAGTTGGTTACAGTTGTAACATTTGGCCTTGGTTTTGTCAAACCCAAATTTGCTGTTGATTGGTTTTGGGGAAATTGCCTTCGAGTTCTCTTAAAGAACTTCGTTGCTCTGTAGGTTAGAAGAGCCATTTGTTGGACTATGTCCACGTATTCCACATCATCCGGGCTAAAACACTCTAGATCATCAAAGCAATATTGATAATCACTTGAGTGTCCACTTCCTGAGACAAAAGCACAGCTGTCCTGAAAGGAGCTTTGCTGAGCTTGTTGGGACCTTGGAGTCTCAGGAAATTTGATGTATGGCCCAGAAGAACATGATGGCTGCTGGGTGTAAGTCAGGTATTGTTGAGGCTGGGAGATTCCTGAGCCTTCAGCAACCATTAAGGCGTTGCTAGCGGGAAGACTCAAGGGTCTGCTTGTCTGATGACCCCTCTTACATTCCATTTCCAAATGGTATCCATCAAGGATCGTATAGAGTTTGCTCACGGTGAGTGTATTCACAATTTCTGTTCTCTTGATAGAGACATAGTAAAATGTCCACTCATTGGGTAATGCACTCATGAACTTTCTTTTAAGGTCTCTGAGTTCATGAGAAATTCCCATAGATTGAAGGGATCCATGTACATAAAATATTTCTGGCTAAGAGTCTCTCCAGCAATATGGGTGAAGTTCTCGAACTGCTGCTTCAGTGAGTCCTTCTTGGAGTCATTTGAGCTTGAGTACATTTGAGCAATCCCATCAAACATTCTTTGGCAAACCTGCAATGCTCAAACCCCACCATGATAGAGTTTGGATTTGTAGTCATGAGAACAGTCATAGTGTTGCTGTCAATGGCAAGCTTCTTCCTGTCTTCATCAGAATAATCTTCAACAACTTTCTCGATCATGGCACCATTTGCGCCGGCTACTTTTGGCTTATACGGGCCATTGACAATGGATTGCCATTTTGTTGTCTTGATATCTGATGAAGCCTTCCATTCTTCTACTCCAGGACCTGATGTTTTCAGGGGTGATAATGGGTGCTTTGGTCATCGTCCCCATCTCTACTTCAGATTTGTTGAGGGCCATTGAGTGAGGTATAAGGAGGAGTGAAAAACAGGTTGATTAGGATGGTAAGATCTCACAATCAAGAGCCTAAAAAGCTCTGATACCAATTGCAGGATCGGGTTTGTCACAGAAACACTTGAATTTCTCTCAAACTCACTTATACAAACACTCAATTCAAATAAAGTAAAGTCTTTCACAAATGTTTTTGATAATAATATAATAAGTAGTGAACACACAGAAATAAATTTTCAAGGCACTTGTATATATTATTTCTCAACTCAGGATATTACAAGACTCTTACAAGCATGATATATGAGTTACAATGAGAGACTATATATACTAGATCCTACAGCTGGATATACTTTGATACCAGCTCGAAACCTAAGACTAAAGCATATACTACAATGCTAAAGTTAAGGTTGTTGGGGTTTGTTAGAACAAGATACAAAGTTTAACCTTTTAAACTTAGTGAAAAACCATAAAGCATATACTACAATATAAGCTAGCTATGTTAACATAAAGCAAACAATATGGACAGCCATGTTGAGGCTGCCAAAAGACTACCTTCCAGGAGTCAAATACGAAAAGATGGAGGATGATGTGGATCAAATCGAACAACCAAGGCACCAAGAGAGGTCCCATCAAGCTTGCATACCCTAAGATCAAATGCAAACACCTTGATGCTAGGATTGAACACCAAAACCGAAGGTAACACTACTGGAACCCCGTATCAGCCGAGAATACCTCCAAGAACACAAGAAAACCCCTTTCTTGAGTTGTAGTTTTGCATGTTAGAGAGAGAATGAGATGGAGTGAATGTGTGTTCAATGTGTGTCTTTCCAAGACCACCCAACAACTTAAAAGAAAAAGGCTCTACCCACAAGGGGTGGCCGAATTTCTAATTATCTTTGGGTTTTCCCCGCCAAAAGTTAAAACAATATTCAACACATTAACATGTCATAGATAAAAGTTATTCAAACAATTAACCTTTTATTTGAATAACGCATACACACTCACTTATTATTTGATGTTATTTAAGTAACTTATATAACATTACAAACAATATCTAGAAACAAAATATCCATATAAATTGTTCAATCTCATATGCAACTTATTTAGAAAACCCATTTTCTAAATTGGTGTATATATATTTAATTGTATGATAATATAATCAATTAAATATTATATGGTGTTTGCTAATCTTGTTATTGGGTATGACCCAACTTGGATCATAACGTACTAACCACATCAATGTTCTATGTGTCTTGGGCATAAAGAATTCAACAATCTCCCACTTGCACAAGATTCATAGAAGATTGACGCAAGCAGTAAATACCGCCTAACAACGGTTTACTACCCTTAATACGCATGACTTAAAGCCATTCAATAACATCATCCCTTTCAAGTATCCAACTTGAAATAATTTAGGTGAATCAATCATTTATCCTTTTGTTACAAATGTCGTGTTAAATCCAGGACACAGAATGATCATTCCTTGTTGATTTAACTTATCAGGCCTTAGACATCGTGCTCTCAATGAATAAGAGGAACAAATTCCATCTTGAATACATACGTTTCTCACAACACTTCGTGTCATGTCTGAACATAGCCTTACGTACTGTCCATTATTTCAGGGCAGTGAAGAACTAGCTCAAGGTACAACACTTGGTGAGTATCAAAACCCAGTATGTATCTCAGGTCTGAGGATACCAAATGATATTCGCCTTAAGTCAAATTTACTTATGATCAATCTAAAGATTCCCTGTAGTAAAATTTGAGATGTGGGTCAGTCCAATATTTGTATCCCACAAATATCTATGAGCTTTGGTAGCAACCAATTGCTATATATTCATTCGTTATGAATATCCACCAATCCAAATTCATAATAATCTTACCGTCATACTTGCTCCCACAAGTATGAACGATTACGGACATTTAGAGTAAACAATTTACCCATGGATTAAACATGCTAAATTGGAACATTTATTGAAATATTATAACCAAATAATTTTATTCAAGTAGTAAGATGGTTCCAAATATCCAAATACGAAATCACAGATTAAATCCAATCACTAGAAAATCGAAGTCCCATGGCACAGGTATGACCTTCATGCTTTGCCTTTTCTAGGAGCTTCGTAAGAGGATCCGTAATATTTTGATGTGTGTGAACTTTGCGAATACATATCTTTCCTTTCTCAACTTCATCTCGTATGTAGTTGAATCTCCGCTCAATGTGCCTAGTCTTTTGATGAGCACGAGGTTCCTTGATTTGAGCAATCGCACCCTCGTTATCACAAAAGATCTCTAGGGGCTCCTCAATGGAAGGGACAACCCCTAGATCGGAAATGAATTTCTTCAACCATTCAGCTTCTTGAGCTGCCAATGATGCGGTGACGTATTCTGATTCTGTAGTTGATAGGGCCACCACATCCTGTTTGGAGCTCTTCCAAGAGACCGCTCCTCCATTCAGAATGAAAATATATCCTGATTGTGACCGTGAATCATCAAGATCGGTTTGGAAACTCGCATCCGTGTAACCTTTTACAACGAGTTCCTCATCACCAGATCCATAGATTAGAAACATATCTTTTGTCCTCCTTAGGTACTTAAGTATGTTCTTAACAGCCATCCAATGACTGTTTCCAGGATTTTGCTGGTATCGGCTTGTCATGCATAAGGCGCATGACACGTCCGGTCGAGTGCATATCATTGCATACATGACGGATCCAATAGCAGATGCGTATGGGATTGCCTTCGTTTTGTCTTGCTCATCCTTTGAGGTAGGACATTGAGTCATACTTAATATCATTCCTCTTTGAATAGGTATCGTACCTTTCATAGAGTTCTCCATCTTGAACCTTTTCAAGATCTTATCAATGTATGCACTTTGATTTAAACCAATCAGCCGCCTTGATCTATCCCTATAGATCTTTATTCCTAGAATATAGGCAGCCTCACCAAGATCCTTGATGGAAAAACAACTTCCCAGCCAGGTTTTTACACCTTCCAAGGTTGGAATGTCGTTTCCAAATAGTAGTATGTCATCAACATATAATACTAGGAAAGAGATGATGCTCCCACTAGCTTTCTTATATACACAAGCTTCATCAGCGTTCTTGATTAATCCGAATTTAATTATTTCTTCATCAAAATGGTGATTCCAACATCTTGATGCTTGTTTCAATCCATAGATTGATTTCTTGAACTTGCAACTTTATTAGGATGTTTTGGATCGACAAAACCTTCAGGCTGAATCATATAGACATCTTCCTCAAGATATCCACTTAGGAAAGCGTTTTTGACATCCATTTGCCAAATATCATAATCATAATGAGCAGTTATGGCAAACAATATCTTATAGACTTAGCATCGCAACAGGTGAGAAGGTTTCATCATAATCAACTCCTTGAGTTTGAGTGAAACTCTTTGCTACAAGTCTAGCCTTATAAGTATCCAAGTTTCCATGCATATCAGTTTTCTTCTTGAAAACCCACTTGCTTCCAACTACTTTGGAGTTAAGAGGTGGTACAACCAAGTCCCATACTTGATTGTCATGCATGGATTGCATCTCAACCCTCATGGCCTCGAGCCATTTGTCACAATCTGAATTGGACACTGCATCATGGTATGTGGTTGGTTCATCTGAATCTACCACATAACATCCATCCATGAAAAATCCGTATCTTTCAGGTGGATTACTAGTTCTACCACTTCTGCGAACGTTTTGTGTGTATTGATCAACCACTTGATCATCCTCAACATCCTCATGTTGAGTGCTAGTTTCAACCAAACGTGCATCGGGTTGTGGTTCTTGATCCTCCTCAAGATCCACTGTTCTACTGCTAGTTTCTTCCATAAGGAACTTAGCTTCTAAGAACTCACCCTTTCTGGCAACAAACACCTTTTGTTCCGGTGGATCATAGAAATAATATCCCATAGAATCTCTAGGGTATCCAACAAAGATACACTTGGTGGATCGGGCTTCCAATTTGTTTGGGGTGGGAGTCTTAACATAAGCCTCACAACCCCAGACCCTTAAGTATGATAGGGATGGAATTCTTCCAAGCCATATCTCAAAAGGTGTCCTTTCCACCTTTTTGGTTGGGGCCATATTTAGAATACGAGCCGCGAAGAGCAAAGCGAAGCCCCAAAATGATAGAGGTAATGTGCTTCTAGCCATCATAGATCGAACCATATCCAATAAGGTTAGATTCCTCCTCTCAGACACACCATTATGTTGTGGTGTTCCATGTGGAGTGAGTTGTGAGACAATCCCACAACTCCTAAGATGATCTTGAAAAGCATCACTTAGGTATTCACCTCCTCTATCAGTGCGGAGAACTTTAATCGAGTTGTTGAGTTGATTTTCTACTTCGTTTTGAAAGATCTTGAACATTTCAAAACCTTCATCTTTGTGTCTTAACAGGTACACATACCCATAGCGACTATAATCGTCGGTAAAGGTAAGGAAGTATCTTTCACCATTCCTAGTCATTGGCTTAAAAGGACCACATACATCCGAATGTATGATTCCTAATAAATCTTTTGCTGTTTCGTTAGTTCCACTAAAGGGTGCCTTAGTCATTTTTCCTATAAACAAGATTCACATACATCAAATGAATCACATTCATTTGTTTTTAAAAGACCATTCTTTTGAAGTGTTTGTATACGTTTCTTGTTTATATGACCAAGACGACAATGCCAAAGATAGGTATCACTCAATTCCAACTTGAGTTTCTTGGTGCTAGTTTGGTAAAATGAACTATTTAAAGTATTTTCATGAACCAATTCATAAATATCATTAATGGGAATAGCCTTAAAGTAGAACATATCATTTAAAGAAATATGAATATCTTTTTCAACAAATGATAATACATAACCAAATTGTTTTAATAGGGCTACAGAAATAATATTCCTAGTCAAACTAGGTTGTTGGGGTTTGTTAGAACAAGATACAAAGTTTAACCTTTTAAACTTAGTGAAAAACCAAAATAAAGCATATACTACAATATAAGCTAGCTATGTTAACATAAAGCAAACAATATGGACAGCCATGTTGAGGCTGCCAAAAGACTACCTTCCAGGAGTCAAATACGAAAAGGTGGAGGATGATGTGGATCAAATCGAACAACCAAGGCACCAGAGAGAGGTCCCATCAAGCTTGCATACCCTAAGATCAAATGCAAACACCTTGATGCTAGGATTGAACACCAAAACCGAAGGTAACACACTGGAACCCCGTATCAGCCGAGAGAATACCTCCAAGAACACAAGAAAAACCCTTCTTGAGTTGTAGTTTTGCATGTTGAGAGAGAATGAGATGGAGTGAATGTGTGTTCAATGTGTGTCTTTCCAAGACCACCAACAACTTAAAAGAAAAAGGCTCTACCCACAAGGGGTGGCCGAATTTCTAATTATCTTTGGGTTTCCCCGCCAAAAGTTTAAAACAATATTCAACACATTAACATGTCATAGATAAAAGTTATTCAAACAATTAACCTTTTATTTGAATAACGCATACACACACTTATTATTTGATGTTATTTAAGTAACTTATATAACATTACAAACAATATCTAGAAACAAAATATCCATATAAATTGTTCAATCTCATATGCAACTTATTTAGAAAACCCATTTTCTAAATTGGTGTATATATATTTAATTGTATGATAATATAATCAATTAAATATTATATGGTGTTTGCTAATCTTGTTATTGGGTATGACCCAACTTGGATCATAACGTACTAACCACATCAATGTTCTATGTGTCTTGGGCATAAAGAATTCAACAATCTCCCACTTGCACAAGATTCATAGAAGATTGACGCAAGCAGTAAATACCGCCTAACAACGGTTACTACCCTTAATACGCATGACTTAAAGCCATTCAATAACATCATCCCTTTCAAGTATCCAACTTGAAATAATTTAGGTGAATCAATCATTATCCTTTTGTTACAAATGTCGTGTTAAATCCAAGGACACAGAATGATCATTCCTTGTTGATTTAACTTATCAGGCCTTAGACATCGTGCTCTCAATGAATAAGAGGAACAAATTTTATCTTGAATACATACGTTTCTCACAAACACTTCGTGTCATGTCTGAACATAGCCTTACGTACTGTCCATTATTTCAGGGCAGTGAAGAACTAGCTCAAGGTACAACACTTGGTGAGTATCAAAACCCAGTATGTATCTCAGGTCTGAGGATACCAAATGATATTCGCCTTAAGTCAAATTTACTTATGATCAATCTAAAGATTCCCTGTAGTAAAATTTGAGATGTGTCAGTCCAATATTTGTATCCCACAAATATCTATGAGCTTTGGTAGCAACCAATTGCTATATATTCATTCGTTATGAATATCCACCAATCCAAATTCATAATAATCTTACCGTCATACTTGCTCCCACAAGTATGAACGATTACGGACATTTAGAGTAAACAATTTACCATGGATTAAACATGCTAAATTGGAACATTTTGAAAAATTATAACCAAATAATTTATTCAAGTAGTAAGATGGTTCCAAATATCCAAATACGAAATCACAGATTAAATCCAATCACTAGAAATCGAAGTCCCATGGCACAGGTATGACCTTCATGCTTTGCCTTTTCTAGGAGCTTCGTAAGAGGATCCGTAATATTTGATGTGTGTGAACTTTGCGAATACATATCTTTCCTTTCTAACTTCATCTCGTATGTAGTTGAATCTCCGCTCAATGTGCCTAGTCTTTTGATGAGCACGAGGTTCTTGATTTGAGCAATCGCACCCTCGTTATCACAAAAGATCTCTAGGGGTCCTCAATGGAAGGGACAACCCCTAGATCGGAAATGAATTTCTTCAACCATGCAGCTTCTTGAGCTGCCAATGATGCGGTGACGTATTCTGATTCTGTAGTTGATAGGGCCACCACATCCTGTTTGGAGCTCTTCCAAGAGACCGCTCCTCCATTCAGAATGAAAATATATCCGATTGTGACCGTGAATCATCAAGATCGTTTGGAAACTCGCATCCGTGTAACCTTTTACAACGAGTTCCTCATCACCAGATCCATAGATAGATAGAAACATATCTTTTGTCCTCCTTAGGTACTTAAGTATGTTCTTAACAGCCATCCAATGACTGTTTCCAGGATTTTGCTGGTATCGGCTTGTCATGCATAAGGCGCATGACACGTCCGGTCGAGGTGCATATCATTGCATACATGACGGATCCAATAGCAGATGCGTATGGGATTGCCTTCATTTTGTCTTGCTCATCCTTTGAGGTAGGACATTGAGATACTTAATATCATTCCTCTTTGAATAGGTATCGTACCTTTCTTAGAGTTCTCCATCTTGAACCTTTTCAAGATCTTATCAATGTATGCACTTTGATTTAAACCAATCAGCCGCCTTGATCTATCCCTATAGATCTTTATTCTAGAATATAGGCAGCCTCACCAAGATCCTTGATGGAAAAACAACTTCCCAGCCAGGTTTTACACCTTCCAAGGTTGGAATGTCGTTTCCAAATAGTAGTATGTCATCAACATATAATACTAGGAAAGAGATGATGCTCCCACTAGCTTTCTATATACACAAGCTTCATCAGCGTTCTTGATTAATCCGAATTTAATTATTTCTTCATCAAAATGGTGATTCCACATCTTGATGCTTGTTTCAATCCATAGATTGATTTCTTGAACTTGCAACTTTATTAGGATGTTTTGGATCGACAAAACCTTCAGGCTGAATCATATAGACATCTTCCTCAAGATATCCACTTAGGAAAGCGTTTTTGACATCCATTTGCCAAATCTCATAATCATAATGAGCAGCTATGGCAAACAATATCCTTATAGACTTTAGCATCGCAACAGGTGAGAAGGTTTCATCATAATCAACTCCTTGAGTTTGAGTGAAACTCTTGCTACAAGTCTAGCCTTATAAGTATCCAAGTTTCCATGCATATCAGTTTTCTTCTTGAAAACCCACTTGCTTCCAACTACTTTGGAGTTAAGAGGTGGTACAACCAAGTCCCATACTTGATTGTCATGCATGGATTGCATCTCAACCCTCATGGCCTCGAGCCATTTGTCACAATCCGAATTGGACACTGCATCATGGTATGTGGTTGGTTCATCTGAATCTACCACATAACATCCATCCATGAAAAATCCGTATCTTTCAGGTGGATTACTAGTTCTACCACTTCTGCGAACGTTTTGTGTGTATTGATCAACCACTTGATCATCCTCAACATCCTCATGTTGAGTGCTAGTTTCAACCAAACGTGCATCGGGTTGTGGTTCTTGATCCTCCTCAAGATCCACTGTTCTACTGCTAGTTTCTTCCATAAGGAACTTAGCTTCTAAGAACTCACCCTTTCTGGCAACAAACACTTTTGTTCCGGTGGATCATAGAAATAATATCCCATAGAATCTCTAGGGTATCCAACAAAGATACACTTGGTGGATCGGGCTTCCAATTTGTTTGGGGTGGGAGTTAACATAAGCCTCACAACCCCAGACCCTTAAGTATGATAGGGATGGAATTCTTCCAAGCCATATCTCAAAAGGTGTCCTTTCCACCTTTTTGGTTGGGGCCATATTTAGAATACGAGCCGCGAAGAGCAAAGCGAAAGCCCCAAATGATAGAGGTAATGTGCTTCTAGCCATCATAGATCGAACCATATCCAATAAGGTTCGATTCCTCCTCTCAGACACACCATTATGTTGTGGTGTTCATGTGGAGTGAGTTGTGAGACAATCCCACAACTCCTAAGATGATCTTGAAAAGCATCACTTAGGTATTCACCTCCTCTATCAGTGCGGAGAACTTTAATCGAGTTGTTGAGTTGATTTCTACTTCGTTTTGAAAGATCTTGAACATTTCAAAACCTTCATCTTTGTGTCTTAACAGTACACATACCCATAGCGACTATAATCGTCGGTAAAGGTAATGAAGTATCTTTCACCATTCCTAGTCATTGGCTTAAAAGGACCACATACATCCGAATGTATGATTCCTAATAAATCTTTTGCCCTTTCGTTAGTTCCACTAAAGGGTGCCTTAGTCATTTTTCCTGTAAACAAGATTCACATACATCAAATGAATCACATTCATTTGTTTTAAAAGACCATTCTTTTGAAGTGTTTGTATACGTTTCTTGTTTATATGACCAAGACGACAATGCCAAAGATAGGTATCACTCAATTCCAACTTGAGTTTCTTGGTGCTAGTTTGGTAAAATGAACTATTTAAAGTATTTTCATGAACCAATTCATAAATATCATTAATGGGAATAGCTTAAAGTAGAACATATCATTTAAAGAAACATGAATATCTTTTCAACAAATGATAATACATAACCAAATTGTTTTAATAGGGCTACAGAAATAATTTCTAGTCAAACTAGGAGCATACAAAACATTGTTCAAAATTACTTCCAAACCATTTGGAAGTTTCAAGATGTAGTCACCACGGGCTTCAACTTGAACTTTAGCCCCATTGCCCATGTAGAGGCTAACGTCCCCTTTGTTGAAGTTACTACTTCTTTTGAACCCCTACAACAAATTGCAAATGTGAGTTCCACAACCGGTATCTAATACCATGTGTTAGAGGATGTCATGTTTAAATCAATATTGATCATGTATATTGTACCTGAGGTTTGCCTAGCATCCCTCTTTGCTTTCAACTCTTGGAGATGGACGGGACAATTTCTTGCCCAATGTCCGATCTCCCCACACTGAAGCATGGGTCATTGGAAGCAACCTTTTGCTTCTTCTCTTGTGGTTTGGGTGGCACCCTTACCACCCTTTCCCTTTTCCCCATACAGGTCCCTTGCCCTTGGCAACCTTTGCCTTGGGTGTGAGATGAGGCCTTTCTATTCCCACCTTCATGATGGTGAGAATGGGTAAAACCCTTTTACCCATGGCCGCCTTGGCCGTTTTGAGCATTGTGTGAAGCTCACCAATGCTTTTGTCCCAAGAATTCATGTTGTAATTCAACACGAATGTCTCGAACTTCTTGGTAAGGCCATTTAGGATCAAATCCATGGCCAATTCCTTCGAGACAGGACAATTAAGCCTTCGAGGCGGTCAATGTGGCTTTTCATCTTATGTACATAAGATGAAACCGAATGGTTATCGTCCATACGACATGCATGGAGTGCTCGAACCATTTCGAAGCGCTCAACCCTTGCTTGCTGTTGGAATATTTCCTTCAGCTGGGTTATCATGTCATAAGCTCCGTGATGTTCATACTCCTTTTGGAGATCCGGAGTCATGCTCGCTAGCATGAGACAAGACACTTGGACGGAGTCCTCAGTGTACTTAAGCCAATCATTATAGGCCTCCTCATCATCATCAGCAGGTTGATCAGGGATAGGGTCGTCTAAAATATATGATCGTTTATCTTGCTTGAGAATGATTCTTAAGTTTCGATACCAATGAATGAAATGTTATGATTTAGACGTTCCTTTTGGAGAATTGTTCAAATGATTGGGTGCACGTGGATGAAATTATCATGATTATCATAATTATTGGTGGCCATCTACAAAATTTAACAAAGATGAACTTTAGTATTTTCAATATTGCTATTTTAATAATTAATACCTTTTAGGTCATTTTATATTAAAATCTAGAACCCAACATTACATTTAAATAGTGGTTAGGTGACCTTTATCCCACGATTTAAATTAATAAGGTGATCAACGTTTGACGATTGCAACCATTTGCAACTTCTAGAGGTATGGGATCGACTTGAAACATCATATGTAAAGTCGGCATGTTAATCCATTAACACCATTTGGAAACCATATCGTAGGTGATCCATTTGATATGGTTTGCAAATCAAGACACCTACTTACACACACGTGTGAGTTTGCCAAAATAAGTGGTTAGGTGACCTTTATCCCACGAATATGGCATTCTCACCTCAAGTCACAATTTCCCTCAAAATGTTAGGTGACCTTTATCCCACTAAGAGTTCCCAAGCGATTCAAGTGTTGTGCAAAAAGGACGGTGTTGATCTTATTAATAAAAGGTATATGGATATTATAATACAAGTTTTAGAAAACATATATTTACATATTTGTATGTTTCAAAACAAGATACCTTATGGTACATTGATTAAAACCCTATTTAATCTTTGAAATCATTAAACAATTTAATAACCTTTATTACCTTATAACGATTAAAGCCCATTTAGATAGTATGTTGTGATCATGGAAAGGATAGTTAAAGCAAACATCATATGCAAAGACATCAACCACAATACCATAATCAAACAAAAGTAAGTGCATAACCATAGCATCTAAAGTGGTCACACTTGTTTTCCATCACAAGTGTGGACCATAGGACATTTCTAATGGTCAAAACACATCACAAAAGTTCCAAGAACCTCCCACTTGAAACCGCATCCAAATGGTCCATGTTTCTTGTGTCTTCTCTTGTGCTTCTATCACATACATCTTCATATTACAAGACATAATGTCCTAATACAAGATTTCTAGAAATATGAAAAGTACAAAATCTATTTATACACAAAATAATAATAAATTACACTTGAAACAAAACACAAACAATAGATTATAAACCCCATTGAATGAATGAATACAACCATTACAAACATCCAAACAACACAAGGTCAATGGCTAGGTTATGCACTAAAATGAACAATGAACATATCAACCAAACCAACAATGAAACCCCACTAAAAACCATGAAATTTCAGCCAACATAAACTGAAATTTCAGGTTATATCATGCCCAAACAAACACAAAATATAACATACATGTCTTTCAAAGTTTAATCACAAGCATGTGTGATATAACTTTGAAAGTAGGGGATTCATAAAACATGAACATAGCAGCCCTTAAAAGGGGTTTCAAAGTCCCAAAAAAATAACAAAGACAAAACAAGCTAGCTATTCACATAACCGGATCTAGATGTCAATGTTGGGGTTTGTTAGAACAAGATACAAGTTTAACCTTTTAACTTAGTGAAAAACGCAGCGGAAACTAGCATAATGAGTTAGTTAATGAACTGAAGAACCGAGTTTCATCTTGTTTTAACAATGTAATTGCAGGATCGTTCAAGGGCTTGAACACAATTACAACACAACAAAACACAATGAGGAGATTAACTAAACGTTAATCAAACAGTGAACTGGGTAACCAAGGTGATGCAGAGAACACAAGTAAAGCAGAGACAGAACAAGAGAGTATAGTTTTCAAGGTAGCAGTATATTGCTTTCTCAAGTTCTTTTACAAGTGTTACAAAGCATTATGGAAAGATACAAGAACTTGGAATACTTATACTACAACCTACAGCCGGCTATACTATGAAAGCCAGCCGGATACAATTGACTAGACACTAACAAAATCAATTGTAGGATCAAAAGGCATATCTGCCTTTGACCTTGTGACTATGACATGCCATAGCTCACATCCTTATATATTACAAAAAGGATAAAGTACATAAAGTAGAAAGTTTCAGACACAAGACCTCAATGTACAGTTACCAAAAGCATGGACCTTTTCACCAACTCTTGTAAGTTGGTGACTATCAGAGAGAGCGGAAAAGGTGCTTTATGGAACAGTACATCAGATAAAGCATGTGTACTAAAAGTCTTCGGAAGAAATCTGTCTTCATAGGTTGAAGCTTCGGAAGACTTTGTCTCTTCAAGCTTCGGAAGACTTCATGTTAGGCTTCGGAAGATATTGGTCTTGGCTTCGGAAGATATTACACTTAGAGTATTTTCTAATGCTTTGTGTAATTCTTCCGAAGCATTCTTCACTTCAGTACTTAGTGCATGTTGCTGAAACACTTAGGCAGTTTGGGTTGCATCAGACTTCAGGAATCCTTACAAACTCCCCCTAGGCTGATGCTACCAAAACACTTAGAAGATCTTTAAATGTTTGTAGTCTTCAGAATAATCAAGACCATCCCTTTCTTCATTTGATGATCAGGATCATCAAGACTCGCATAGTATCTTCTCATTTCAAAGAGATCATGCAGAGGTAAGTTGATTATGTCTTGCCATGAGTAGACATTTTCAACACCTTGATCTCTGATAACATTCCATCTTTCTGGATTGGTAGAGTAAGTCCAGGATAAGATGGGTGTCTCGGTTGCTAGAGGAGCCACTTGCATAGGAGTTGATTGGGCTGCCTCATCATGCACTTCCTCAGGTTGATCTGATTCAGCCTGGGGTGTAGAGGTAGATGACTTTGGCTTCTTCTTTTAGTCTTTGGTTTAGAGGCCATTTTCTTCTTCCTCTTTAATGTCTTTAACTGAGAAGACTGGTCTGCAGCACCATGTTGATCATCAGTGTCTTTCTCAGTTGGGTGTTCCTCCCTCATAGGTTCAGAAGGAGAGGGAGTTTGACCCTGTCTTGGATCAGAGATGAAGTTTGCTGAGGCTCAGCTGGAGGTTCTGGTTCAGGTGTCTCTGGTTGTTCAAACTTGACCTCCACTTCAGGTGGGACTTGACTTGGAAGAGAGTGCAAGTCAATGAGTTCACCACTTTTAATCTTCTGCTTGATTACCCTTATATGCTCATCCATTGTAGATAGAGACATGGGACCAAGTCTCCTTCGGAGAATCCATATGACTTCAAGAAGCTCATCATTCTTTGTCTGTCAGCAGACTTCTTTGCATTCTTTTGAATGATGGTTCTTGACTTTGCAGCTTCTTCCCTTAGCTTCCTTTTGGTTGTTTTTCTTTCTTTGACTAACTCAAGCTCAAGTTGCTTTAAGTACTCGAACTTAATGAAGTCATAGGACAGGGGAAGAAGTGTATTGCCTGATAGAAGCCTGTGGCACTCAGGTAGTTTATCATTTGATTCTATCCTCTCTTTATCTACCTGAGGTTCTTGTGGAGCCACATCTTCCTGTGCAGGACTTTCTTGAACTGGAGAGAGAGTGGGAGTATGCTTGTGAAGTCTTTTCTGTCTCCTCTCCTCTTTGAATTGGAGAAGTAACCTTGCATCCTCTTTCTCCTTAATCTCTCTTGACACTTCCATGTCAGCCAGTTCATTCAACTCTTCTAAGGGGAGGGAGATGATTTCATCAACATCATAGTTCCTGGTCTGTAAAAATTAATCCTGACTGCCCTTTGTTCATCATTTTGAGTATTTGGTCTGGGGGCAGCCCTGATTGCAGCTTGCATGAATTTTGATGACCCAGAAGAACTTTCTCCCCTTAGCCTCCTTTTCCTCTCTCTCTCTTCCTCCTCAATTTCCTCAGGAGTCATTATCCTTTTCCCTTTGTCACCAACAGACCTTTGTGACTCAGGGTGGATTGAGGCTTGGCCTTCATTGCTTGGTGTAGCTTCCATGCTCTGGCCAGAGAGAGGCTGAGAAACACCTTCACCAGCAGTGTGTCTCAGATGGAATTTGGACCTCTGCAGCAGTTGTTGATGGTGAGATAAGGGTCTCAGGTTCTGCCACTGGGCCTTCAGCCAAGTTTCCCCTACGAAGCTAATCTTAGGGTCCACCTCAACATCCAGTTGACCGATGACATTGCCTGATTGCCTAAGTCTCCTTCTTAGAGAGAACTCTGCAAGGATCCTGTCTTGGATTCTTTGAGCCAGCCTGTCAGCTTGTCTAGATTTGCTTGGATTGACAAGTGGCATGTTGACTAAATCCAGTCCTTCATAGAAGCTCAGGCTTTGGAACTGAAAGACTTCTTGTTGACCTTGAACTCTGTGAAGTATGAGGGCTCTTCTGTCATCATCATACCTCCATCTGATGATGTAGTTGCCAGTTCCATGTGGTGGAGATGAGACAGCCCTTGGTATACCTTCCTCAAAGAGACTCCTGATGAGGGAGTCTATAGAGTCCACATTAATGTGAACTTGAGGAAGTTGCTGAGAATGCACAACAGCAAGTGAGGGGTGAGTCCTCTATGTCCATTCTCTTTGAAGAACTCCCAGGTTCTGTGGTTGTGATAACATTCTCCCCCTTTTTGGTAGCATCACCCACTTGCATAGGTGAGCTGGAGGATAAATCAATCACTTCCACAGGTTCTTGTGTTCCTGGTTGAGCTCTCCTGAAAGGTCTCCCAGCTAGTTTTTCCTGCAGATATGAAATCTGGAGTTGCTGATCATTGACCCTGTTTTGCAGGGTAGTCACCTGAGATTCCAAGTGACTAACCTTAGAGACTAGATAGGTACATGTTTGTGACAATTTTTGTACCTTTAGTCTCAAATTCCCTCATCTTCATCAGAAGAAATCACTGGGGGATGAGAGGATTGGACCAAAGTCCCTTCTCTCACCACCAGTGAGTTTCTTGGCTGCTGGTTTCCTCTGCTCACTGGCAACCTCAGTTAAGATGCCAATGGGCTGAGTTGCCATGGTTGAGGTCTTAATGATGTAATCACTTTCAAAAGTGAGAGCCTCTTCCATATGGACATCCTGAACAGGTTCAGATGTGTCCACCTCAGTAATAGGTGACTGATGAGGGATAGACTGAGGAGAGTCAGAAGTACTCATCTCTCTTTGAGTAGGGGAGGAGAAGAGAGACTCATGGTACTCACTGAATCCTAAGTCTTCATCAGTGTAAAAGGATAGGTTGGGAATGGTTGGTTTAGATCCAAAGGCTGGGGATGGTAGCTATCCCCTGAAGGTTGTTCACTTGAGTGTTGAGACTCAGAGTGAAGGCTTACAGTTGTTGGGCTAATGAGCTCATCAGGTGAGCTTGAGGAAGCTCAGCCCTGATAGGTAAAGTAATGGGAGTGGTTTGCTCCTCAGGAGAAGTGGGAGCTCTGGAGTCCACTTCTTCCTGTAAGGTTGAGTATTTGGGGCCTGCACAGACTCAATAGCCTGAGCAGGGGTTCGTTGGGATTTTCTTTTGTAGGTGATGAATATTGGAGGTTGTGAAGAGGGTAGGAGAGCAGTAGGTGTGGGTTCAACACTAGCTTGGACTGCTATGTTGTCACCTTGAGCAATGAGCTCTAACATTTTTGGGACTAAGGCTGTTTCTACCCCTGAGAAGCCTACAGTTGGCTTCTTCATAATTTTAAAGATGCCGGGCTTCATCTGTCCCAGTTTAAGAATATTGCCTGTTCCCTCAACTGTGAGCCCAGTTCACAGTTAAGAATGTGTTGAACATATCTAGGAAACATGTAATATTCTAAGGAGTCTAAGTTTGCAAGTAAATTAGTATAAACAAATTGTGAATACCTGAACTTGACCCCCTGAACCATCCCATGAACTATAAAGGAGAGATCCTCAGGAATCTGGTCCCATCCACCATGCGTTTTGATAAGCTGTGGATAACCACATGGAGCAGGTATTTCCACTGGGATGAGACCTTCCCTTTCCTGAAGGTCTTTACAGAGAAATCTCCTTCATAGCCCATCTGCTCGAAGGAATGATTAACCGCTTCTTTTGGAAAGAAGAACACTTCACCTGCTTCATCATCCAGCTGAAGATGTCGGTTGATGATGGCCGGAGTGATGATGAAATTGTTCTCCCTGCACTGTGGCAGACAGTGCCTTCTCCCCATCCATAATGACCTCTTGGCAGGTCTTCCAGAATTCAAGCAAATGATCCTCATATAGAGGAGGATCAATGGTTAGGGAGGTGAAGTAGTGAGACAAAGACAAGAAACGGCAAACCTCTGAGAAATGAGGATCTTTGTCAGAGCATAACAGAGCAACCTGATTGTGTTGTCTGTGTAGCTGCATGGCAAAGTGAGGATCATTTCTGTGTGGAGGTCAGCCATTGTGAGGTAGCTCAGAGATGAAGAGAAAAGAATGGGAAGTAAATTTCAGAGAGAAAGCTTTGGGTTTTAGGTATGGAAGAAAAACAGATGATAGAAGAGGGGGGAAACCGTTGGGTTTATATGAGAGAGAAGGATTTTCAGATAAAGTTTAATGAAAGAGGATAAACTTTGAAATCCGTATGTCGGTCCCACCTCTGAAAAAGTAGTTTACCTTTTTGCTCAAAAAGTAGTTTTCTTGGAGTCGAAAAGCTTCCGAAAGTAATTTGTCTTCGGAAGTTTGATTGAAAAAGCTTCCGAAGCTAAGTGACTTCGGAAGAATTTTCCAGAGAGTCTTAAAGATTTATGCTTCGGAAGAGAAATAAACTTTGGAAAACTTTGTATAAGAATGAACAAGCTTCCGAAAGTATTTTTGCTTCGGAAGGAAAAAGTCCTTAAAAATGAATAAGTGTCTAAGTTGAGAATTTTAAGCTTCGGAAGATAAATTTTGACTTCTCCGAAGGTAAAATTTCTTAGACAGGCATTTATTTTGAAGACATATTTTTCTTCCGAAGGTAAAATGTATCTTCCGAAGCATCAGAAATTTTCAAGAATCAAGGAAAGTCTTCGAAAAGAGTTTTTCATTCAAAGAAAACATGAGCTTATGAAAGTGATGAACTAGACAACTTAGGACACACATTTTTTAAGAAGAAATAATTAGAATTAGTTTTAAGAAAATCTACTCAAAGTTGATCATCCCAATAGCTGATATCAGATACTTAAATCTCTGTTCATCAAAAGCTTTTGTGAACAGAGCAGATTGTTCATCTGTGTGAACTTTGACTAGTTTAATTAACCCTTTTCATAGTTATCTCTTATTAAAATGATACCTGATGTTGATGTTTTGTCCTTGAGTGCTGCACAGGGGGTTCTCAGTGATAGAGATAGCACTGTTGTTGTCTATGTGGATAAGAGTCTCTTGAAGTTAAATCCGTATCTAGCATCTGATTTTGAATCCAAAGCACTTGAGCACAGCAGCTTGCAGCAGCAATGTATTCAGCCTCAGCAGTTGATGCAGACACACAGGTTTGTTTCTTGCATTGCCATGAGACAACCCTTCCACCAAGAAATTGACATCCCCCAGATGTAGACTTTGCAGTCATGTTGCAACCCACCATAATCACTGTCTGTATAGGCATACAGATTGAAATTAGAATTCTTTGGATACCATAAACCAAGTGTTGAGGCACCTTTGAGGTATCGTAAAATCTTTTCACAGTGATTAAGTGAGACATCTTAGGATTAGCTTGATATCTTGCACAAATACATGTACAAACATGATATCAGGCCTGCTAGCTGTATGATACATAAGAGACCCAATCTAGCCCTGTATAAGTGCTCATCTACACACTCCCCCTCAAGATCTGGACCAAGAGAGTGGTTTCTGGCTATGGGTGTCTTAGCAGTCTTACAATCAGTCATGTTGAAACTCTTGAGTATATCTTGAATATACTTTGACTGACGTATGAAAATGCCATCTTCAACCTGCTTCACTTGAATTCCCAGAAAGAAATTAAGTTCTCCCATTGAACTCATTTCAAATCTATCTTCATCAGCTTTTCAAAGTCTTTGCAGAGCCTTGAATTGGTGAGCCAAAGATGATGTCATCCACATATACTTGAACTAGCAGAATGTCTTTTCCTTGTGTTTTGATGAAGAGAGTTCCATCTATAGTACCTCTCCTGTAACCATGTTTACAGAGATACTCAGACAGTGTCTCATACCACTTCCTGGGTGCCTGATGCAGCCCATACAGAGCTTTGTCAAGCTTGCAAACGTAATCAGGATGATCAGGATCTACAAAACCAGGTGGTTGTTTGACATAAACCTCCTCATCAATCACTCCATAAGAAGGCACACTTACATCAAGTTGGTAGACCTTGAAGTTCTTGGATGCAGCAAATGCCAGGAATATCCTAAGCTTCTAGTCTAGCTAGCTAAAGGAGCAAAGACATCAGTGTAGTCAATCCCTTCTTCTTGTGTGTATCCTTGAAACAACTAGTCTAGCCTTGTTCTTGATAATGATTCCTCTATCATCCTTTTTATTCCTAAAAACCCATTTGGTTCCAATGGTAGTCTTCCCATGAGGAGAGGACAGAGGTTCCAAACTTTCTGTCTTTTGAATTGCAACTCTTGTTGCATAGCTTCAACCCAACTTCCATCCTTTAGAGCCTCCTCAACTTTCTTTTGGCTCTAACTGGGATAGAAAACAAGAGTGAAGACAAACATTTGCTTCATGGGTTTGCCCTCTTGTCTTTACCCTGGAGATAACATCTCCAATGATGTTGTAGTAGGATGAGACTTGTGGATCCTTAGCTGAGGGATCACAGCAAGTTGCTGAGATAGATCCAAATTTGAGAAATTTAGATCTGGTCTTGAAGATTGATCCTCCACATTATCACACTTATCAAGATTAACTTGATCCAATGAGTGTGTGACATCATTGATGTTATCATCTATGGTATAGTTATTAGCATCAAGAGATTCTTGATCACTTTCACCATCACCATTGTTATCTTTTGCAATTGAGATTTCTTTATCTGGTTGAGAGGCCTCTGAACTGGAATTTGAAGGCATGCCAGATGTATCAGCTGGATTTATCATTGTTGTGCTGATAGAAACCTCATTTGCCGAAGTAGTTCCAACTGGAGCTGAAGGTCTTCCAAGCTCAAATCTTGGATCAGGATCACCTGTATTTAAATTTTCTGCAGATCCTGAAACATGCTCACAAGATTTATTAAAACAGTTAGTAACTAAATCAAGATCAAATAGCCAATCCGGACCAGAACCAGCCACACTGGGAGTGTGCTCATTGAAAGTCACATTGGCTGACTCCTCAATGATTCTAGTTCTGAGATTGTATACTCTATAAGCTTTAGCTTGAGAAGAGTATCCAATGAAGTGTCCATCGTCTGATTTCTCAGCAAACTTGGCAACTTGATCTTTGGTATTCAAGATGGTGCAGGGACATCCAAATGACCTGAGAAAACCAATGAAAGGTTTCCTCTTGTGCCAAAGTTCATAAGGAGTCTTACCATGTGTCTTAACTACTAAGACTCTGTTTTGCACATAGCAGGCAGTATTAACTGCCTCTGCCCAGAAGGTGATAGGCAGTTTAGAGTCAGACAACATAGTTCTTGCAGCTTCAATAAGTGTCCTGTTTCTCCTCTCAGCAACTCCGTTTTGCTGAGGAGTCCTGGGAGCACTGTATTGTCTTGTAATACCCTTTTCATCACAAAATGTATCAAGGATTTGGTTTTTGAATTCAGTTCCTTGATCACATCTTATGGTTTTGACCTTGTGATCACATTGATTCTCAATCTTTAAGATGAAATTCTTTAGAATCTCAGGAGTCTCATCTTTAGTTCTAAGAAAGAAAACCAAGTGAATCTTGTAAAATCATCTGTGATCACTAGACAGTATAAGGTCCTTCCTAAACTCATTACACTAGTGGGGCCAAAGAGATCCATATGTAATAAGTGTAGGGGAGTAGTGATGGAGTTCCTTTCCTTAGGCTTGTGAGATACCTTGTGTTGCTTCCCTTTCAGGCATGCAACACAATGATCATCACTTGTAAACTCTTTCTTTGGCATTCCAGTTACCAGATCATGTTTGATTAATTTATTCATATTCTTAAAGTTTACATGGCACATTCTTTTATGCCATAGGAAAGACTCATCACTATTTGCTTTAGATAGAAAGCATGAAACTTCTCCAGAGGGAGATGTTTCTTGCAAATCCATCTTGTACATGTTCCCTTTCCTGGGGGCTCTGAGCAGAATATGCTCATGAGGAATGACCACTCCAGGTTTGAGAACAATGCACTCATGCTCAGTGAAGAGCATGTTATGACTCTGATCACAAAATTGAGATACACTCAGAAGATTGTACCCAAGCTCCTTAACAAAGTTTACCTTCTCAATGCTGAGCTTACCATTTGTGACCTTGCCCCTTCCATAAATGTAACCACCTTCATTTCCTCCAAAAGCAACTGGTCCTCCATCATTCTCTCAAAATTATGAAGTAAAGACCTATCGCCTGTCATGTGCCTGGAACAGCCACTGTCAATTATCCAGACATTCTTGTTTGTCTTGAGCTGTTCCTGCACAAAGAAAATGATTAGTTACATTTGGAACCCAAGCCTTACTTGTCTTGGGTTCAGTAAGTGTAATAGAAGTAATGCAACAGTAATAGATCCTATGGTTGTACAGAGGGGATCTTCGGCTGTTGTTGATGGAGAACCTCAGTCATTGGTCTTTCTTAGACTTCCACACCACCTTTGGAGTCTTGGACTTGACCTTCAAAACCTTAGAAGCTTTTGGAGTTTCACAAGTTTTAATGACTGATACTTCGGAAGAATCTACAGTCACTGCAGTAGACTTTAGTACTTCGGAAGAACTCCTTTCTTCCGAGACCAACTTTGCTTCCGAAGGTGATTTTCCATTTACCTTCTTCTTTGGTTTGGAGCTTCCGAGGGAAACAGACTTTCCTTCCGAAGCTTGAGACTTCTGAGATTCTTTGAAGTCTTTGTATTGGTCATGTGGATAGTACTTTTAGGATTGTATGAACAATCCTTGGCAATATGAGAAGTACTTTCACACATAACACACAACATTTTCTTCTTCAAAGAAATCTCCTTTTGAGAGCGAGACTGGCCTTGGTCACATCCCTTTTTCACCTTCATCTTGGTAGATTCAGATACAGTTCCCTTGGGCTGTGAACTGTTCTTGGATTTTGATGGTCCAGGCTGTGCAGCAGTGATACACAGCAGCTCAGTCTTCTTCTTTGTACTGAGATGATTTGAACATGAACCAGAACTCTTAAAGAGGCTTTGGTGGATGTCTTCAGTCCTTATTGCTTTGAAGCCTGCAGAGATAAACACTTGTTTCTGCTTAGCATCAAAGGTAGCCTTGATTTCTTGAGCCTTCTTTGCTTTCCTTTTGCTCTTCCTGATCAAGTTCTTTCTCTTGGACTTGGTCATCACAGTTAATTTCTTCTCCTCAGAAGGATAGTGGCCCTTGGAGGAATCCTCTTCTTCACTCTTCTCAGAGGGATTCCTCACTATCACTTCTTCATTATCCTCACTTACTGGATCTATGAGAGGAAGCTCATCTTCACAAGTTCCACACCTAGGAGATCTTACAGACAAGATTGTGTGTGGAGGAGGAGCTATCTCATTTGATCCCAGTCCCTGTCTATTTTGATAACAAACCTTATTGTGTAGGGATGAGGATATCATGTTCTTGAAGGTCTCTTCTTCAAGAACACTTTTCTCTGCCAGGGCTTTGCTGATCACAAGCTCAGCCTGGCACTTAGTCAACTTAGTGATGAGATCTTGGATCTGAGTTCTAAAATCTGTATGTTCATGTTTTAGTACTGAAATAGTTTTCTCCAAGTTCTATCTTTAACTTGTAATCATTTTCAGACTTTCTAAAGTCAGATTTTAATATGTTTAATGACTCAAGATCAGATCTCATCTCTAGGTTGTAGGACCTGTATCTATTTACTTTAGCAATGCATTCAGGGGAGCAAAGATGTTCTAATACCTTGGCTTCATCATGATCAGCCATCAATGCTTGGTTTGGAGAAGCATCCTCCACCTGAAAACTCCAGTCAAATCCACCCTCTTCGACAGCAACCGCAGCATGTTGCTTTGTCTTCTCAGCCTGAGGGGTATTGTTGGTGAAGTTTGGTCTGAGTTGTGTTTGACCCCCATTTGCTCTGGGTGCCTTACACTCCCTGGCGAAGTGACCCATAAGGTTACAATTGTAACACTTAACTTTGCTTTTATCCAGGCCAAACTTTCCACTGGTAGCATTGCTTGGAAATTTTCTTCCTGTCCTCTTGTAGAACTTCTTGGCTCTGGAGTGAGAAGAGCCATCTGCTGAACTATCTCCATGTATTCCAGGTCATCTGGATGGATACAGTCTAGATCTTCAAGAGTGAAGAGATAATTTCCACAGCTTTCATCTGCAGACACAAAGGCTTGCGAAGAACTTGTCTCTTGGAATGGACTTCCTTGAGTAAAGTTCTCCCTTGGTGTCTCCGGGAAGGTGATGAAAGGACCCTTTTGTGAGTTGTCAGGGTAGCATAGGAGATGATGTTGGGGTTCTATGCTGTCCCTTTCAGCCACATGAAGGGCTGAACCCATTTGATTGTTAGAGTTGCCAGATGAACCTTGTAAGTTCATCTCCATCTGGTATCCACTGAGAATCCCATATAACTCTGTCAGAGTAAGAGTTTTAAGGTTCTCAGTCCTCTTGATTACCACACAATAGTGTGTCCATTGCCTAGGAAGTGAGGACATGAACTTCCTTACAATGTCTCTGTTCTCAAGAGGAACTCCTCCATCCACAAGGGTATCCACAATCTCAACATACCTGAAGTATTGTTGGGTCATGGTTTCACCTGTTTTAAAGTGAAATTTTCAAACTGCTGCTTCAGAAGATCTTTCTGTTCTCCTTGGCTTCAGAGGAGCCTTCATACATCAGCTTCAGTGCATCCCACAGCTGTTTAGCTGTCTTGCACTTCTTAAAACCTCTGTACACAGAGTTTGGGATAGCAGTCTGAAGAGCAGTCATGGCCTTCCTGTCAATCTCTACTCTTTTCCTATCTTCATCTGAGTAGTTGGCCACATCTTTAGGAATCATACCAGCACCGGTAGCAGAGGGGGTGCTGGGTATGAAAGGTCCATATTCAACAGATTCCCACATTCTTGAGTCAAGAGACCTGATGAAGCCTTCCATCCTCATGCACCAGGTGTCGAAGTCATCAAGAGTGATCAATGGGGATTTGTTCATGGTTCCAGTCTCCATATCAGTCTTTGAGATGGAAGCCATTTGAAAAGGTTTAGTTTTTTGTGTGTGTGAGGGATCTTAAGATGGTTAGATCTTATATCACGAGCCTGAATGCTCTGATACCAATTGCAGGATCGTTCAAGGGCTTGAACACAATTACAACACAACAACACAATGAGGAGATTAACTAAACGTTAATCAAACAGTGAACTGGGTAACCAAAGGTGATGCAGAGAACACAAGTAAAGCAAGAGACAGAACAAGAGAGTATAGTTTTCAAGGTAGCAGTATATTGCTTTCTCAAGTTCTTTTACAAGTGTTACAAAGCATTATGGAAAGATACAAGAACTTGGAATACTTATACTACAACCTACAGCCGGCTATACTATGAAAGCCAGCTGGATACAATTGACTAGACACTAACAAAATCAATTGTAGGATCAAAAGGCATATCTGCCTTTTGACCTTGTGACTATGACATGCCATAGCTCACATCCTTTATATATTACAAAAAGGATAAAGTACATAAAGTAGAAAGTTCAGACACAAGACCTCAATGTACAGTTACCAAAAGCATGGACCTTTTCACCAACTCTTGTAAGTTGGTGACTTATCAGAGACGCAGCGGAAAAGGTGCTTTATGGAACAGTACATCAGATAAAGCATGTGTACTAAAAGTCTTCGGAAGAAATCTGTCTTCATAGGTTGAAGCTTCGGAAGACTTTGTCTCTTCAAGCTTCGGAAGACTTCATGTTAGGCTTCGGAAGATATTGGTCTTGGCTTCGGAAGATATTACACTTAGAGTATTTTCTAATGCTTTGTGTAATTCTTCCGAAGCATTCTTCACTTCAGTACTTAGTGCATGTTGCTGAAACACTTAGGCAGTTTTGGGTTGCATCAGACTTCAGGAATCCTTACAGTAATGAACAAACCCATGAACATAGTATCTTATATGTGAATATAAGCTAGCTATGTTAACATAAAGTAAACAATATGGACAGCCATGTTGAGGCTGCCAAAAGACTACCTTCCAGGAGTCAAATACGAAAAGGTGGAGGATGATGTGGATCAAATCGAACAACCAAGGCACCGAGAGAGGTCCCCTCAAGCTTGCATACCCCAAGCTCAAATGCAAAACCTTGATGCTAGGATTGAACACCAAAACCGAAGGTAACACTGCTGGAACCCTTATCAGCCGAGAATACCTCCAAGAACACAAGAAAACCCCTTTCTTGAGTTGTAGTTTTGCATGTTAGAGAGAGAATGAGATGGAGTGAATGTGTGTTCAATGTGTGTATTTCCAAGACCCCCAACAACTAAAAAGAAAAAGGCTCTACCCACAAGGGGCGGCCGAATTTCTAATTATCTTTGGGTTCCCCCCCCCCCCCCCAATGTTAAAACAATATTCAACACATTAACATGTCATAGATAAAAGTTATTCAAACAATTAACCTTTTATTTGAATAACTCATACACACTCACTTATTATTTGATGTTATTTAAGTAACTTAAATAACATTACAAACAATATCTACAAACAAAATATCCATATAAATTATTCAATCTCATATGCAACTTATTTAGAAAACCCATTTTATAAATGGTGTATATATATTTAATTGTATGATCATATCATCAATTAAATATTATATGGTGTTTGCTAAGCTTGTTATTGGGTATGACCCGACTTGGATCATAACGTACTAACCACATCAATGTTCTATGTGTCTTGGGCATAAATTATTCAACAAAGGTATCTTAGATAAAGTATTATCTAAGATATGGTAGTCATGACATGTCCATGACTTACCTTTTGTCACCAATTAAAGATGGAAACTGTACTAACATAAAAAGGTAAACAGTGGATTAAAGTATGGTCAACTGCATGGCTTTTGGCAAAACGCCATGCAGTATCTCAGAGATTTGTAGCGGAGTGTCAGGAAGGTCATACTTTTGTCCATTGGATAATAGCAGTGTTTTCTGTAGGTAAGTTGGCTTCGGAAGAACAAGTTCTTTCGAAGCCACTTATACTTCGGAAGAGGCTTCTATACTTCCGAGGCTAGAGGACTTCTGTACTTCGGAAGTTGACTTCAGATCGTTTTTTCTAAGTCTTGAACTTTGGAAGTAGGTTCTTTGTCTTTGGAAGTTGGAACTTTTCCTTCGGAAGTAAGCTTTACATTTTGTCTTTGGAAGAGCTCCTCTTTCCTTCGGAACTTCCACACTTAGCTTCGGAAGTCCTTTATTTGTTGTACCAAAATCTTGTAAGTGACTTGGTTTTGGTTGCACCAGCCTTTCTACATCCAACAAACTTCAATGAGGATAACCCATGTAGTTTCGCTAGAAGAACTCGTAGTTTTGCTAGAAGAACAACTAATTTCGCTGGATGAAGCTGAAAAGCTTTTTCAACACGAAATCAATCTAAAATCGCCCAAATCTCAATGGATTTGAAACCTGATGATTAACAGAGCTTTCCCAACCAATAACAAGCAAACTTCAACCGATTTCCATATCAATAACACTCAAATTTGATCCGAAATTGATGAAAACTTGATATTGAACAAAAACACCCAAAACCTTAACTTCTCTCTCTCTGTAAAAATCTTCAAATCTTTAGTGAATTTGATCCAATAAGGCTTTGATACCAAATTGTTACTCTAGGATAAACACTTGTGCAGGATCGGTGTTTGTCACTTAAACATAAAGGTTTGTCACTTAAAGTCTAATGTGAGATTTGGTAGTCAGGACATGTCCCTAACTTACCTTTTGTCACCAACTAAAGATTGCAATTGTACTATCATGAAACGGTAAACAGTGGAATAAAGTATGGTCACCAACATGGTTTTTTAGGAAGAAGCCATGTTGTATCAGAAGTCTGCAGCGGAGTGTCAGAGACCATACTTGTGTCCACTGGTTATAGCAGTGTCTTCCGAAGGTTAAATGGCTTCGGAAGAGTAAGTACTTCCGAAGCCACTTTATACTTCGGAAGAGGCTGCTTCTTCTAAGGCTTGGAGACTTCTTCTTTTCATCATACTTCGGAAGTGGTCTTTACTTTATTCTTCTAAGTCTTGAACTTCGGAAGTCTTCGGAAATAGAGTTCTGTCTTCGGAAGTTGGACTTTCCCTTTGTCTTCGGAAGAACTCTACAACCTTCGGAAGTTCCATGATATGCTTCGGAAGCCTTTGCATGCAGCACCAAAATAACTTAAGTGATCTAGTTTTGGTTGCATTAGCCTTCTTCTTGATCCAACAACTTGAATTAAATATTATGAAGATTTGTAAGATCAAACAATGATAATCACAATAAAACCCCTTTGATATATATTGATTGCATATGATTTGTACAAAGTGGAAACCCCAATCAATTCGTCATTCAACCATTAGCCTCATTCTAATTACACTTAGACTATTTATAGTGAATATAATATCACTAATTACATTTAACCCCTAGACTTAGGCATATTAATGAAATTACATATAAAACATAAAAATGACTAAAAACAAGATAAAATATATTTTGTTCAATCAAAATATATTATTACAATAAAACTCCTAGTCATCTAAATCTTCAACGTATCGTCTTGGATCCTTGTCTCGAACGTGTCGGGTTTGACTTTTGTTGACTTTGACTGTGACGTTGACTTTTGTTGACTTTGACTGTGTTGATAACATAGACTATCTTTTACAGCTCCAACAGTAACAATCTATATAGATTTAATCAAAAATTTTAAAATTACTCCCCCCTAAAGTTCATATCCATATCTGGATAGAAACTTTAAAGATTTAAAAACTTTTTGACTATTATATACATTGATTATTAATAATGAATAGAAGTATATCTTTTGTTGGGATCATATCAATCTTGCATTGTACATGTGCATCCTTTATGATAAAGTGGACATGTTTATGAACTTGATGATTGAAGGTATGTTTATCCTCTTAAACTCATACCCGGCTGATATTTTGATGCAAATGATATTTATCATATTTTTTGTTGATTTAATTTTTCAATATGTACCTCACACACAAGCATGAAATGATCAACCATCCTTATACAATGCATGGTAGAACTTTTTCACAACTTTTCTTACCAGGTTACTTAAGTTATGAGAACTCATTTTCACTAATCCTCATTGGGATTCTTTTACTTTGATTCTTTCATGATGATCCATAATGGGATTCTTTTCACTTCACTTTGGAAGGTGATCCATGATAGGATTCTTTTGTTCATTCACTTGGAATGTATTGCTTTTGTAGATTCATCGAATTGGATGTGTTCCTCATTCAGAATCTTTTGGATCAGTACATTTGCACTATGTGCTTGTTTCATCAGGTCTTTGCCGAGCAATACAAAGATGAACTTGATGTAGGTGAAAGAGATTCATAAAGCATCATTACCTGATGTGTTTAGGTTACTACACACACATGCATTCGGATAAGCCAATACATACCTGTACTTTGTGATGAGTATTTCAATATTGAATAAGATTTTAATTCATCACTGCATGTACCTTCTCTTCCAAGTTGAGCCTACCAATATTTCTTGTAAGTCATGACAGTCTTATATTTTTGAAATTAAGCACATTGAATGATGTAACAACTGTAATTATATCATTTCCTAATGATATTCTATTCTTCATAAAATTGACTTCTTTTTGTGTTTTTAAGTATTTTTGACTTGTTTTTGATGTTTTGATTGATTTTACTCAAGGTTAATCATGCCAATTTACTGAACCAGGAATTACAACCTACTAGGTTCAAATGGCTTAGTAAATAAATCAGCCAATTAATTTTCAGTGGGTACCTGAATCAATTTGATTAACCCCTTTTCAGCACAGTCTCTCAAAAAGTGATATTTAATTTCAATGTGTTTTGTTTTTGAGTGCTGAACTGGATTATTTGTTATGAAAACAGCTGTTGTGTTGTCAATGTAAATTGGTGTGTGCAAGAACTTATAACCATAATCAAGCATCTGGTTTTGAATCCAGAGTACTTGAGAGCAACAAGGTGATGCTACAATATACTCAGCTTCGGTTGTTGATAAAGACACGTTTGTCTGCTTCTTGCATTGCCAAGAGACCAATCTAGGACCAAGAAATTGACAACTACCAGAGGTGGACTTTCTGTTCAAGTTGCATGCTCCATAATCATTATTTGTGAAGGCATAGAGATTGAAGTCTCCTTCCTTTGGATACCATAACCCAAGAGCTGGTTTGCCCTTCAGATATCTGAATATCCTCTTGACTACATTCACATGTGATTCTTTTGGATCGGCTTGATATCTGCCACACACATAAACATCAAACATAATGTTAGGCCCGCTGCCTGTTAGATACATAAGTGAACCGATCATAGATCGATAGTGAGTCTGGTCCACTGATTTTCCTTCTGGATTTGGTCTAATCTTCACTTTAGTATCCACAGGAGTTCTCATAGACTGACAAAGTAGAATTTCTTCAACATAGTTTCCACGTATTTTGATTGATTGATGAAGATTCCATCTGCTAACTGTTGGACTTGCACCCCTAGAAAGAAAGTGAGCTCCCCCATTACACTCATTTGGAATTTTGAATGCATAGCGTCTTCAAACTCTTTACATAGTTGCTTGTTTGTTGAGCCAAAAATGATATCATTCACATAAATCTGGACTAACAACATGTCTTTTCCTCTTCTCCTTCTGGAGAGAGTTTGATCAATCTTTCCTTTTTCGTATCCATGTTCAAGAAGAAAGGATGATGGAGTCTCATACCACTTTCTTGGAGCTTGGTGAAGACCATATAGAGCATTATCAAACTTGTAAACTCTGTGAGGGAAATCTGGATCTTCAAAGCCGGTGGTTGACTCACATAGACCTCCTTAGCAATCTTTCCATACAAGAAGGCACACTTCACATCCATTTTGATAACAGTAAATTTCATAGACACAGAATATGCTAGAAAGATTCTGATTGCTTCTAATCTCGCAATTGGTGCAAACACTTCGTCATAATCAATTCCTTCTTCTTGAGTGTTGGACCAAAAGAACCAATGAGCCTGATCAGAAAAACCTCTAAGTCCCACAGACTTTACAACTGCTGAAGAAGATCACAACAACTGAAGACATCAGCTGATTACAAGAACTGAAGACAAAGTTTGAAGCTATCAGCTGAAGACAATGTCTGAAAGTAAAGAACTGAATACAAAGTCTGAAGCTATCAGCTGAAGACAAGTCTGAAAGTAAAGTACTGAAGACAAAGTCTGAAGCTATCAGCTGAAGACAAGTCTGAAAGTAAAAGTCTGAAGAACAAAGTCTGAAGACAAGAACTGAAGACTACTACTGAAGACAAAGTCTGAAAGTAAAATTCTGAAGAACAAAGTCTGAAGAACAAAGACTGAAGACCAAAGTGACAGTAGTTGTCACAATAACTGAAGTTATCAACTTCAGTACTTGTGATGGTTTCCTTTCAGTACTTGTAATTTACTTTTCAGTAGTTTTATGTTTTTGTACTTAAGCATTCTCTGTGTTGTAATCAGTAGTTGAGAACATTATCAGTAGTTTGCATAGTTTCAGTAGTTTGAATAATTCTGTTAGATGTCACTATCAAGTGACATTAGCAGACGTCACATATCCTATATAAGGAATATTGACCTAATTGTAAAGCGTGACATTAAGCCACCATGAAAGCATATGAATGAAATATCCCTTTTGCAGAATTCTATTTTTCTATAACTATTTACTGTTACATTGAATATCAATTGTGTTCTTGTAAATTGTTTAATTCATTGTTTGAATTCCGCTGCAATACTCTCTACTTAATCAAACTCAGATCATTGATCCTAACAAATGGTATCAGAGCATGGTTAATCATTGATCGATCTAACAATTTATCATTGAAACTGCTATTCGATATCTAAGTTTGATTGAATTAGCATATTTGCAAGAATTGGTTATAGATCATTGAATTTCTGCTGCTTTCGTTTATCTGCTTTGAGTTTTCTCTTGGTTCATATTGAGTTTTTTGTGTCTTGCACTAAATCAGTTAAAACTTAATTGAATTTGGTTGAATATGAGAATGACTACTCCTTCTAATGACCCTCATAATACGGTTCCTCAACCAAGCCTCCGATACTAGTTAGGACTGTGTATAACATATGGCAACGAAGAATGCTTCATCACCTATCTGTTAACAGTTCAGGTTGTTGGACATCTGGGTACATGGTCCACACAAGCCTATGGTGAATAATCCAGAAACCAACCAAATGGTTCCGAATAAGAAGGAACAATACTCAGATGAGGATCGAAAACTGTTTGAGATTGATGCTAAAGCGCATGGAATTCTGGCCATGGCACTGCCGAATGAAATCTATTCTGGGCTTATGCATCATGAAACTGCTCCTGACCTCTGGAATGCATTGAAGGAACGATTTGGTGGAACAAATGAGGTCTTAGCAAACAATAGAGAAATCCTTGCCCAACAATATGAGACATTCTCTCATAGGAAGGGTGAGTCACTGACTCAATAGTTTGAGCATTTTTCCTGTTTGATCTCTGAGCTGAAAATGGTCAAACATGAACACACTAATAGTCAGATGAACAACAGATTCCTCAGATCATTGCCTGAGAGATGGGACACATATACCATTGTCCTACGCTCTAGTGCAAATCTGGATAGTCTATCTCTCACCCAACTCCATGGGAAACTGCTTACATTTGAAAGAGAGATAGAGGAGAAAAGGAAACTGGCATCATCAGGAAAGCTCACTGATGACTTTGTACCAGGGAACACTGCCTTGGTTGGTCATGAGTCAGAATATGCTGCATCAGAAAGCAATTATGATGAGCATGTAGATTTCTCCACAAATGGTTCAGATCATGCATTTGTTAGTGTTGACAGTCAGTCAGGCTGTAATAGTGACAATTTGTGTTTCATTATGGATGATTTAAAGGGTATTTCTGATAATGACTTAGAAGAGATGGATATTCTGAGCCAAATGGCCTTGATTAAGATCAGATCTCAAAAGTTCTACAAGAGAACTGGTAGGAAATTTCCAGGACTCTCTGGCAAAACCAAAGTTGGTTTTGACAAGAGTAAGTTGAGGTGTCACAAATGCCATAGGCTTGGACACTTTGCAAGAGAGTGTAGATCATCTGGATCTAACTCCTCTGCACCCTTTGTGACTTTTCCAAGCAATAGTCCACAAAGCAGAGGGCGACATCCTGCTAGTTCTGGTCATCATTCACAACCTATATCTCCTGCATATTTTGTCCCTTAGGGTCCAATGTCATATCCATATCCCTGCTATGACATGCCACACCCAAATCCGGTTCAAGTTCTTATTGCACAACAACCTCAAGCCCTACCTGAGCCTCTACCATCTCAATCATCTCAATCACAACCTCATCATAGCTTCTTCACCCCTGGTATTATTGACTGGAGCAGTTTACCAGATGATCTCTCTGGTAATGAGCAATTATTTGCTGGTGATGGTCAACATGGTGGTGAACATCCTTTTGGGAATCTAGCTCTCATGGCCCTGGAATCTACTGATAGTTCATGCTCCAATGCATCTTCATCACAGGTAACCCATGTATCCTTTGAGGCTAAGGCCAAGCTATGTTCTGAATCTTGCATAGCTGCATTTATCTCTAATAGAGAGGCAAATGTAGCTTTAATAAATCAAAATCTTGAGCTTGAGCAAACCCTTTCCAAAAGAAAAGCTGAATATGAGTCTGTCCTTAAGGATAAAGATAATGAGATTATAAGCTTAAATGCCAATTAAATGATGAAAAGGCTAAGCTAGAGGTCATTCTTGAGAACCATAGACATCTCAAAGAAAAACTTGCAGTTACCCAAGTTGTGTGTGACCGCTGGGTATCATCCTGTAAGGGATTTGAAATGCTGCTCAACAAGCAATCTGCTTCGAATGTGAAGTTTGGAATAGGTTACAACCACATTGCACCACCTACAGATTTTACTCCAAAACCAATAGTAAAATCTGAAGGTGAAAGTAATTTCCAAACCACATCATCATGTGCATCATCCTCAAGTGATCACCTAAAATCACAAGATGAAATGAGTGTTGATACCTCAGCAAATCAATTGGCTGATGGGTTAACTAATGATAAGCACATGAAGCTGAGTACTTTAGATGTTATCCCTCAAAGTACCTCAAGTACTGAAGGGCAAGTCACAACATCTGAAAAGCATTTCAAATCAGCTGAAATAAAAGGATTAACAACTGCTGATAGAGAACAGCTGAAGAACAAGTCTTCAGTTGTTACAGATCCTTCAGTACTAAACAAAAGTACTGAAAGGAGGAAAGTACTGAAGAGCACACCTTCAGTAGTTTCCACATCAGCAGTTGATCAATTCAAGATGAAGAATAAGCCATGCGAAATATGTGGTAAATTCAATCATCTTTGTGATGAATGTTTGTACACAAAGGGTTCCAAACTCAACAGAGATAAGCTCATTAAAATCCAGATGGATGAAATGAAAAATGAGTTTGAGACTAAGTTTGTACCACAGTCATCCCTATGTGATAAACCTAAGCCTTCATCCAAATCCAAAAAGAAGGATAGGGTTTATCATAAAACAGCTGATAGTGTTCCTCATTTAAAACATTAGACTAAGTCTGTGAATATTAAGGAGGAAATGGTGGGTCACAGAAACTCATCAAACACAAGTACTTATATGTCATAAGAGCTAAAAGCTTTAGCTACAAATCAGACACAACTTGTTATGATGGTTCAGCATTTGTTGGGGAGAGTTAACCAACTAGATGCACCTATGATCAAACCACTGAAAAGGCATTCCAAGCCCAAATCCAAGGAATTCATTTCAGCACCATCTCCTTCTTCATCAGCTGTTAATCATAAGAAACAAGTTATGGTTAAATCTGTTGATGAAAACAGACCCAAAACCAAAAAGGTTTGGGTGTCAAAACCTAACTAGTTCTTTATGATGAATGCAGGATTCTTCAGCATGCCAAAGGAGCATCTGGTATATAGACAGTGGAGGATCTATGCATATGACTGGGAATAGTTCTCTTCTTAATGACTACTCTCAAGGAAAGAAGGGATTTGTTCATTTGGAAATGATGCCAAGGGTTACATCATCGGGAAAGGGTATGCGTCTAATGGAAAAATCAGGTTTGATGATGTTAACCATGTGGAGAATCTCAAGTATAATCTGCTGAGTGTCAGTCAGATGTGTGATAAAGGGCATGTTGCACTTTTCACAAGCCAGAACTGCAGGATTCTGTCTTCCCATGTTCTGAGGCTGATTGACTAGGTATTGGATGAACATACTCTCCGAAGGCCAGCAGGATTGGAAAAGTATATGCCTTGGATTTGTCAAAGAAGATTGATTTGAAGGGTCATCCTTGTCTGTTCTCCAAAGCCTCTTCTCAGGAATCTAAACTGTGGCATAGAAGCTAGGTCATGTTAATCTCAAAAACATGAATCAGCTGATCCACAATAGTTTAGTGAGAGGTCTACCAATAAAGGAGTTCCACTGTGATGAAACCTGCACTGCTTGTTTGAAAGGAAAACAGCACAAAGCCTCATTCCCTCCTATTGAAGAACCTAAGTCCACTGCCTGCTTGCAGTTACTGCACATGGATCTATTTGGTCCTGTGAGAGTGATGAGCATCGCAAAGAAGAATTACTGTCTGGTAATTGTGGATGATTACTCGAGATTTTTATTGACTTTCTTCTTGCATTTAAAGGATGAGGTTGCTCAGACGATTATAAACTTTGTGTTGTATGTTGAGAAGCAGTATTCCCTATCAGTCAAGTGTATAAGGAGTGATAATGGAACTGAATTCAGAAACGATACACTTGATGATTTTTATCTATCAAAAGGAATCAAGAGGCAGTTTAACATCCCACGGACTCCAGAACAAAATGGAGAAGTGAAGAGAAAAACAGGACCCTAATTGAAGCTGCAAGGTCTATGTTGGCTGACTCTGGTTTGCCATTGACCTTTTGGGCTGAAGCTGTTAACACAACTTGCTATGTGCAGAATAGAGTTAGTAAATCAGAGGTTGATGAAGACTCCATATGAAGTTCTACATCATTTGGCTCCTCTAATTTCATTCTTCAAAACCTTTGGGTGTCCTTGTTTCATTCTAAACACAAAGGATCAACTCCACAAATTTGATCCTAAGGTGGATACATGGTATTTTGTAGGTTATTCATCAACATGCAAGGCTTACAGGGTCTTCAACTGCAGAACAAAGTTAGTTGAAGAAACCTTGCATGTGAAATTCAATGAATCTCCTAAGGATAAAATTCCACAAAACCCTGTGGAGTTGTTTGATCTGGACATACTGCAATATGTTCCTTATCAATCTCCAGCTGTTGCAGATCATGTGGATAAATCATCTTCTGCAGCAAGTCTTCAACCTGGTGGTACTGAAGATGATGATGATATCAGTACTCACCTTTTCAAGTTTAGTGACCAACTGCCTGAGTCTGCTAAACTTGATGTTCCTGTAGCTTGTAGCTCCGTCCACAACAAATGCTGATGAGATTTCTGACTCCTCTACATCATTTGACTTCATCTAATACTTGGTTTCAAGAGTCTGGATCAACATCTGTTGCTGCTGAACCAGCTACAAACACTTGCATAGATCTTATAGTATACCAAGAGCTGAAGAATCACCCCGTGTCTCAAATCATTGGTGATATCAATGCTGGTGTCTCAACAAGAAGTCAATTGTCTAACTTCTGCTTCTATGCTTTTCATCAGTCAGCTCGAGCCAAAGAACTATCATGTTGCTTTGAGAGACAATGGATGGGTTGAAGCCATGCAGCTTGAGCTACTTCAGTTCAAAAAGCAGCAAGTGTGGGAACTGGTTCCTCTACCCCCAGGTAAGTGTGCAATAGGCACTAAATGGGTATTTAGAAATAAAACTGATGAAAATGCGCTTATTTTCAAGAACAAGGCTGGACTGGTTGTAGAAGGGTTTTCACTAGAAGGTATTGATTATGATGAAACCTTTGCCCCTATAGCCAGACTAGAGGCATTGTTCTTAGCCTATGTTGCATTCCATAATTGTAAAGTTTTTCAAATGGATGTCAAAAGTGAATTTTTATATGGTAAAATAATAGAAGAAGTTTATGTGTGTCAACCACCAGGTTGTGAGGACAATAAACATCCTGATTGGGTGTATCAACTTGATAAGGCTCTTTATGGGTTGAAGCAAGCCTAGAGCCTGGTATGAAACACTTTCAAAATTTCTACTTAATAATAATTTCACTAGAGTTCCATAGATAAAACTTTGTTTATAAGAAGGTGGATCAGCATAAGCTACTTGTTCAAATTTATGTTGATGATATTATTTTTGCATCCTCTGATCACAGTTGTGTGATGATTTTACAAGTCTAATGAAACAAAAGTTTGAAATGAGTGCAATGGGAGAATTACAGTTCTTTCTAGGCTTGCAAATCAAACAAAAGGCTGATGGAACTTTATTCATCAGTCAAAATATACAAAAGATCTTTGAATAAGTTTGATTTACAACATTGTAAGCCATGTTCTACTCCCTGTGCAACACCACACAACTGGATGCAGATTAGAAAGGTAAAGCTGTTGATGAAACACTTTACAGATGTATGATTGGGTCCTTGATGTACCTAATAGCTTCTAGACCAGATATCATGTTTGCAACTTGTGTTTGTGCTAGATTTCCGGCTGCTCCTAAAGAGTCTTATTTGATTTCAGTCAAGAGGATCTTTAGATATTTGCAAGGTACACAATCTCTAGGTCTATGGTATTCCACTGGACACTCTTGCAAATTAGTTGCTTTTTCAGATAGTGACTATGCAGGATGTAAGTTAACTAGAAAGTCAACTTCTGGTGGATGTCAACTCCTAGGCAACTGTTTGATTTCTTGGCAGAGTAAGACACAAACATCTGTTGCTACATCCACTGCTGAAGCAGAGTACATTGCTGCTGCATGTTGTACATCTCAGGTACTCTGGCTTTAGAACCAATTATTGGATTATGGCATTACAAAGACTAAGAATCCATTAATAATGGATAGTGCTTCAGCTCTGTGCATTGTCAAGAATCTAGTCCATCACTCTAGGACCAAACATATAGAGATCAGACACCATTTTATTAGGGATTGTTTTGAAAAAGGTCTCATTGATCCAAAGTTTGTGCCTAGTGCTGATGAGCTTGCAGATATATTTACTAAGCCTTTGGATAGTTCAACTTTCCAAAACCTTGTGTTAAGGCTTGGTATGCTGCAGCTAGAATAAGTGATAACTACTGATGATCTCAGTAAACAAGTACTGATGATCATTAGTAAACATGTCACAAATATGTACTAATTCTGTTAAAAGAAACTGATGCAGTTAGAACTACTTATGTAGTTATAACTCCTGATGTTAGTAAAAACAGATAAGTACTAATGTCCTATGAAACAACTAAAATCAACTAAAAAGTATGATGAGTAAGTGTTGAGGACAGTATGAAATAGCTGAAAAGCTAAGAATTGACGAAAACTACTGGTGAGAATTTTCACTGCAGTCGTTTCCAAAAACTGCTGTTTCACTATAAACAGCTGATGACAAAACCATGTCTTCAGTAGTTTCACAACTACTGATGACTAATACCAAGTCCTCAGTTGTTTACAATAGCTGAAGACAAAACCAAGGTTTTCAGTAGTTTCACAACTACTGATGCCTAAAACCAAGTCTTCAGTTGTTTTCAAACGTCTGATAGTTAAAACCATGTCTTCAGTTGATTTCATAACAACTGATGACAACACCAACACTTTCAGTCGTTTTCTTTTCAGCCTTTTCTAACCTATAATACCTAACTTATAGCCAAACGTTTCATTAGCCGTTTTCAAACCTCTCTCTCTCAAAAATGGCGACCATGAAACTCAAACCCCAACACAACTGTGTTGCCTACCTTTCGAAATCAGCCTTCTGGAAGAAGTTTGACACTGCCATCGATCTATGGTCGATTCCCCATACAGAACAACCTTTCTTCTGAATCCTACCATATATCCTGACTCCTTATCCCAGTTCTGGACCAACGTCTCTGTAATAACTGGTGAGCATGATAGACAAATCACTCTTCAGCCGTTGGTGAACTAGAAACATGTGCTTATCACCCCCGACATCATTCGCAAAACCCTAAATCTACATGATGGCACCTATCCTAAAGAATACCCGAAAGGCACCACTGATATGTCTTTTATCCATAACGGGTATGAAGGCGACTTAAGTGCTACAACCATACTTAAAAAGCACTTCCATGATGCTGAATGACTTATCTTTAATATGGTGAATGTCTGCCTGCATCAAAGACATCTTCTTGGGATCAGATGTCTTCCCGATGGCAACAGGTATTGTACTCTATCCTTGAACGCCAAAATCTAAATTTTTCTGAGATAGTGTTCATGGAACTAAAGGATCTGGCTCAGAAACCTATGGCAAATAGATGAATACTTTATCCCAGGTTTCTGATGGCCATAATTTTGAATCAATTACAATCTGATGGCCTTGTTGGTCTTGGAGTTCGTGCTCTAGCTGTTTTAGCTGAGGTATACTCCCGACATAACTCAGACCCTACTCTTAAAGGGGCTGCCCGGATGCTAAAACCCAAGCAGAGGGAACCCACAGCCTCCACTTCCAGATCCAAAGTCCCCACAAAACCCAAATCCAAAAAGCCCAAACAGGCTACTCAGGGAGATGAGTCCCCTGAGGATGCCCCTGTACCAAAAACACAGGAAATACATACCGCTTATAACCCCCCAGTTATGTCCAAGACTCAACCTGCTGAAGCCGCACAGGTATCCTCTCAACAGGATCCTGTTGCAACCACAATTGGGGATCCCACATTTCTGGAACCTCTCTAATTGCGAGGGTTACCATTGAATAGCACCTCTCACCCCGGGTGCATTCTACTTCAGACCAATCTCCACATGCAACCGCCCCTCAAAGCCCAACACTCATAGTTGCTAAAGTGCTGAGTCAGTTGCATTCCTCACCCCCTCCCTAGAAACCACTTCCCACTGGGAATACCTCAACTATTGTGGGGGAGGACCAAAATGCTTCTGATAACCCACAACACAGGGATTACAATGTTCAATCTCCAAGTGTAGAAACAGAGGTTAGAACATCTGGTAAGTCTGCCACTTTTACTGATTCAGCAAATGAGCAGGATGAAGTTGGTAGCATCCATAAGACCTTACCAGAGGCAACTGCCAATGAAGGACACAGTCCTGAGGAAGGAAGTCCCCGGTACCAAGAACAAGGGGCACATGCTTCTACTAATCTACACTCAGAGCATGTACATCCTGATTCAATCAGGAGGTCAGGTGATTCAGCACAAACTGATGATGACCTGGGCTTTTTCTATGATGTATTAGCCTATAATACCATCCTTGAGACTGAGGTGAGTAGACTCAAAGAGTTGTTAGCCAAAATGTCTCAGGATCAAAGTCCATCTACCTCACAAACCCCTCAGATGGCACCTTCCATTGAAGGTTCCCCAAACACTGAGCCTACACACGTAACTGAGCCACCAGCCACTACTTTTGGCACCACCTCTCAGGAACAGAACCCCTCTGATCAGATGGTTGCTATCTTTCAAAACTCCTTACCTCTCATCACTCCCATCATCACTGACATAGTGCATAAAGCCATTGATGAGAGGGTATCCTTAAATCTACAAACCCTCATTGATGATGCTATTCACAAATCTCTTTTTGCCGTTCAAGCCCCTGATCCCAATGCAACGAAAAAGGGGGAGACTTCCAAGTCTAAGGCAGTGAAAGAAAAGAAAAGAAAAAGAGTTGATGATGAGAAAGAACCTGCAAAAGAGAAGGAGGTGGAGAAAGAACTGATCTCAAAACAGCTGATCACATATAAAAGAAAGAAAAGTGCTGAGTCAAAAGCTGATGAAGATAAATCCTTAGCAGATCTTGTGAAAGATGTTGATGAAGCTCACAGCAGATCCATGGATAAAATTATAGATCAGATCTTTTGACAAGGTCATGACACAACTACTCTAGACACTGAGATCAGAGTGCTGGAAATAGAAGAGATTCAAGATAGACGGGCCGATTATAGTGTGTTGGAAAGGGAAAGATTGGAGATAATGATGAGATTCATTGCCAAATACCTTGGAAGATCATTGATAGAGATAAAGGCCTGGTCCAGAGACAGTATCTTGGAGATAACCAAGAAAATCTGCTCTGCTGGAGGCTATAATAAAGGGTTGATCATTGAAGCACTGGATGAAACAGGTGCATGGAAGAGAACTGAAATGGCAAAGCTCTCCAAAGCCAAACTCACCACCAAAATACTAAGTCAGTCTTCTCACACTCCCACTCAAACACAACCCTTATCTCGAACATCTCCCAAATCTATCCCTAAACCAAAGCCACCCACAACTCAACCCACAAAACCAATCCCTTTACCCCAAAAACCACCTCAAACCTTACCCAGTGATGCACCCAGAAGGAGGAGAAGGGTGTTGAGGGTAGAAGAAGATGAAGAAGAGGATGATGATGATGATATTCTGCCAATCTCTGCTGTTCTCAAACTTAAATCACCTGAGCACAGAAGTCAACAAGTGATTACTCCTGACTTGCAAATGCAGATGGTGAAGGTAAAGATTGAAGAAGCAGAACATCGGAAACAACATGATGAGAAGTTTCTCAAGATGGTTGATAAGGATTTCCCTCAGTCCTCATCCATTCAAGAAATGAAGAAACAGGCTCTGAGGCTGTACACTCTTAGACAAACCTTTCAACATCAAAAAGAAAGATTGCGGATTTGGCCAGACCCTAAGGTAAGTTCTAGAATTCATAAGAACAATATACCAAGTAGATATCATGTCCAAGTGAAGAAGACCTTGAATGCTGCAATTACATTGGCCATGGTAGTCTCACCCTGGGAAATTATTGAAGAATTCAAGAGAGCTCACAAATCCAAGACAACCCCTCAATCTATTCTTGAGAATAAAATGATCAAGAAGGGGTTGTTATACAAAAGACTTGAAGATCTTCAGAGAGTGAACTCTAGTTGTTGCTTAAAGGCTCTCACCCTGATGAATTTGCTTATAGAGAGATAACAACTGTGGAGTTGAAAAATGGAAAGACAGTGAGATACCTATCTGAGTATTATGGCCCAGAGTTCTTCTTCGAGGGAGAAGCAGAAGAACTCACTAAGGAGGAACAAGTTGTTCTCCTTGAGGCCTATGCTAGTGAGTCTTATAGACTCGTTAATGGGAATTAGGTTTCATGGTTGGGACAAGACTCTGTGTCCAGTTTCCCAAGACAGAGTTCCCTTCCATACTTAGCCAATCAAAAGTTTAGAAACCTTTTCCCCGCCTGTGTTTAACTGATTAACTCTGAATCTGATCAAGAGGGTGTTTCTGCCAAGAATAAGTGGGATCATCAATAAGTTTAGAGGTTTTGGCTGTATTGGTTCAAGGGGAGTTTGTTGGACCAAAAGAACCAATAAGCCTGATCAGAAAAACCTCTAAGTCCCACAGACATTACAACTGCTAAAGAAGATCACAACAGCTGAAGACATCAGCTGATTACAAGAACTGGATACAAAGTCTGAAGCTATCAGCTGAAGACAAAGTCTGAAAGTAAAGAACTGAAGACAAAGTCTAAAGCTATCAGCTGAAGACAAAGTCTGAAAGTAAAGTACTGAAGACAAAGTCTGAAAGTAAAAGTCTGAAGACAAAGTCTGAAGACAAGAACTAAAGACTACTACTGAAGACAAAGTCTGAAAGTAAAAGTCCGAAGAACAAAGTCTGAAGAACAAAGACTGAAGACCAAGGTGATCAGTAGTTGTCACAACAGCTGAAGTTATCAACTTTAGTAGTTGTGATGGTTTCCTTTCAGTACTTGTAATTTACTTTTCACTAGTTTTATGTTTTTATACTTAAGCATTCTCTGTGTTATGAAATAAGTAGTTGAGAACATTATCAGTAGTTTGCATAGTTTCAGTAGTTTGAATAATTCTATTAGATGTCACTATCAAGTGACATCAACAGACGTCACATATCCTATATAAGGAATGTTGACCTAATTGTAAAGCGTGACATTGAGCCACCACGAAAGCATATGAATGAAATATCTCTTTTGCAAAATTCTCTTTTTCTATAACCATTTACTGTTACATTGAATATCAATTGTGTTCTTGTGATTGTTTAATTCATTGTTCGAATTCCGCTGCAATACTCTTTACTTAATCAAACTCAGATCACTGATCCTAACATTGAGTGTATCCATGTGTCACTAATCTTGCTTTATTTCTGATGATGATCCCTCTATCATCAATCTTGTTCCTATATAGCCATCTAGTACCAATAGGGTATTGTCCTTCTGGAAAATCTACTAATTGCCATACTTCTTGCTTCTTGAATTAGAGCAATTCTTCGTACATTGCTTCAATCCATCTATTATCTTGAAGAGCCTCTTTGATGTTCTTGGGTAATGTTTGATAGACAAAGCATGAGAACAAATAGATGTTTGCAATTCCAGATTTGCTTCTTGTCACCCTCTCATGCAGTTCACCAATAATGGTTTCAACCGGATGATTCTTGTGTATTCTGGTGGTTGGAATCGAATCACTAGCGATGGTTACATCAAGATTGGAGACATTCAGTCATTATGGTCAGAGGCACCTTCATCTTGTACTGTTGGGGAATTAAGAAGACAGTCAAACTCCGTTTCAGTTACTACTTCAACTTCAGCAGTACTCTGATTGCTTCCATCATTTGATGTTCTTTGTGTTTCAAATGGAGGAGTAGCTTGTTTTTGATTTTTGATCTCAGTTGACAGATCATTAGACTGTGATGATAACAAGCTTCAACCTCCTTTAGTTGAAACACTATGATTTTGTGATGGTTTTCTGATGGGATCAGCTTGGAGAGGAACATCTCATTCATGTATTGAGCAGATGTAGGTGGAATCGATGGAAAGACATCACTTCTTTCTACAGCTGAAGAAGTGTCACCTGAATGTAGATTTCTTGCATCAGACAAGTGAAATTGATCAATTGATTTTCTAAAAGAGTCAATATCAAACTATCAGTCAGGACCATTTGTAGATTTGGGAAACGAATGTTCCTTGAATTGAACATTTTTTGATTCATCAATAATGTTTAATCTAGGATTAGACACTCTATAAGCCTTTGAAACAGAAGAATAACCTACATAAAATCCTTCATCAGACTTAGATGAAAACTTTCCCAGATAGTCTCGAGTGTTTAATATTGAGATAGGACTACCAAATGATTTAAGAAATCCAATGAATGGTTTTCTATGAAAGAGCAGTTCATATGGAGTCATGTTGCTTTCTTTTACAATTAGAGTTCGATTTTGTACAAAGCACGATGTGTTAACCGCCTCTGCCCAAAAGGTTATTTGCAGCTAAGCATCGGCTAGCATTGTTCTTGCTGCTTCAATAAGTGTTCTATTTCTACTTTAAGCTACCCCATTTTGTTGAGGAGTTGTAGCTGTACTACATTGATGAGTAATGTCTTTGGTTGGTAAAAAAGAACTCATGCCTTCATTTTTAAATTTAGTTCCATTATCACTTCTGATAGTTTTGACCTTAAGATCAAGTTGATCTTCAATTTGTGTGATAAAGATTTGAATTATTTAGGATGCCTTATTTTTATGATGAAATATGAAAGCCCATGTAAATCATGAAAATTTATTAATGATCACCAAACAATACTGTTTCTTTCCAATACTCATGACATGAGTTGGTCCAAACTGATCCATATGAAGTAGATTCCATGGAGTATTGTTTGTATTCACCAGCTTGGATTTTTGAGAAGACTTGTGTTGTTTTCCTTTGAGGCACGCTGAACAGTGATCAACGAAGTGAAATTATTTTTGTGGAAGACCAATGACATGGTTTTCTTTGACCAATCTGTTCATGGTTTTAAAGTTTGTGTGCCCCAAACGTCTATGCTAAAGCTATGACACATCAAATGATGCTTTTGACAACATGTTTCTTCTTTAGGTGATGCTAAACACAGGTTTAAAATATAAGTATTATTCTTCCTCGGGCCTTTAGGAAAACCCATTCTTCTAAGATCTAAAATACAGGTTTCAGTTACTACTTCAACTTCAGCAGTACTCAAATTGCTTCCATCATTTGATGTTCTTTGTGTTTCAAATGGAGGAGTAGCTTGTTTTTGATTTCTGATCTCAGTTGACAGATCATCAGAGCGTGATGGTAACAGGCTTCAACCTCCTTTAGTTGAAACACTATGATTTTGTGATGGTTGTCTGATGGGATCAGCTTGGAGAGGAACATCTCATTCATGTATTCAGCAGATGTAGGTGGAATCAATGGAAAGACATCACTTCTTTCAATAGCTGAAGAAGTGTCACCTCAATGTAGATTTCTTGCATGAGACAAGTGAAATTGATCAATTGATTTTGTAAAAGAGTAAATATCAAACAACCAGTCAGGACCATTTGTAGATTTGGGAAACGAATGTTCCTTGAATTGAACATTTGTTGATTTATCAATAATGTTTAATCTAGGATTAGACACTTTGTAAGCCTTTGAAACAGAAGAATAACCTACAGAGAATCCTTCATCAGACTTAGATGAAAACTTTCCCAGATAGTCTTGAGTGTTTAATACTACCAAATGATTTAAGAAATCCAATGAATGGTTTTCTATGAAAGAGCAGTTCATATGGAGTCATGTTGCTTTCTTTTACAATTAGAGTTTGATTTTTTACAAAGCACGATGTGTTAACTGCCTCTGCCCAAAAGGTTATTTGAAGCTTAGCATCGACTAGCATTGTTCTTGCTGCTTCAATAAGTGTTCTATTTCTCCTTTCAGCTACCCTATTTTGTTGAGGAGTTCTAGCTGTACTGAATTGATGAGAATGCCTTTGGTTTCAAAAAAAGAACTCATGCCTTCATTTTTAAATTCTGTTCCATTATCACTTCTCATAGTTTTGACCTTAAGATCAAGTTGATCTTCAATTTGTGTGATAAAGTTTTGAATTATTTAGGATGCCTTATTTTTATGATGAAATAAGAAAACCCATGTAAATCGTGAAAATTCATTAATGATCACCAAACAATACTGTTTCTTTCTAATACTCATGACATGAGTTGGTCCAAACTAATCCATATGAAGTAGCTTCCATGGAGTATTGTTTGTGTTCACCAGCTTGGATTTTTGAGAAGATTTGTGTTGTTTTCCTTTGAGGCACGCTGAACAGTGATCAACGAAGTGAAATTCTTTTTGTGGAAGACCAATGACATGGTTTCCTTTGACCAATCTGTTAATGGTTTTAAAATTTGTGTGCCCCAAACATGTATGCTAAAGCTATGACTCATCAAATGATGCTTTTGACAAAAGACATGTTTCTTCTTTAGGTGATGCTAAACACAGGTTTAAAACATAAGTATTATTCTTCCTCGGGGCCTTTAGGACAACCCATTCTTCTAAGATTTGAAATCCAGGTTTCAGAATGTAGCAATGAGTGTTTGTAAAGTCAGTTGAATATTTCTTGTCACAGATCTAAGACACGCTTAGCAGATTGAAGTTCTGTTGTTCATAGTAGTTCACTCTGTCGAAGCTCAGCATCCTATTTGTCACAGATCCTTCACCTATAATTCTACCATCTTATGAATCTCCACCAAATGCCACCGTAGTTCCTTGTATGTGCTTGAAGTCATGAAGGAGGGAACGATCTCTAGTCATGTGTTGGGAGCATCCACTGTCCACGTACCATAAGCTATTGGACCTATATGGATGACCCTACAAGCATAAAAGAACTAATTAGAATGTGGAACCCAAGCCATGATGGTCTTGGGTTTCCTGTTCCTATCTATTATTGTGACTTCTTGATACTTTCCTCTAAATTATGATCTATTTAGAGGTGACCTTGGAGATTGCTTATGATATCTTGCTCGAGTCTTCTCATCAACATCAACGGAAGAGTCAGATGAGTAGTGACATCTTTCATCTCTATTATTTTGAAGAAATTTAAACCATTTTTGATTTTCAAAGATAATTTTGGGTTTTGAAAAGTCAGACTTTTGATTGATGAAATGGTTGCTTCTTTGACTTTTCCATATTTCTTTTGTTTTACTCTTGTCATTGAGTGATCTAGATGTTCTAGATTGATTGTTGTGCAAATGACTCCTAACTTGTGTTTTGCCTGATGATGTTGTTGAGATGGGTTCATTTTGGGGAATTCTCAATCCCTTCTAGTTGAAGTAACAATCAGTTGTATTATGATTGTTCATATCACAACTGAACAATATTTGTTAAAATAACAGTTTTTGGTTGAGTGGTTGTTCATGTCATAGATAGAGCAATGTTGATTGTAGAAGCACTTTTCTGTTTTTTGATTAAACATATCCCAAATGTCACAATACATTTGTTTGTTGCTTGAATCAGATTTTGATTTGTGGGACTCAACTGATTTTCTCATTTGTTGCTGAGCCACTTTCTTTTGCTTAGGGGATGAATCAAAATTAGCCTTTTTGTTAGACTTTCTTGGCTGTTTTTGTTTCTTTAACCCTTTCTGTACCTCTTTCTCAAATTGATCGATGTGTTCCTTATTACATATATCAAAACCAACACCCTGTCTTGATTTTGAAGATTAAGGGTCTGACTGATTTTTACACGTTGAAATCAGTGATCTCTTTTGTTTCTTTTGTAGTGAAACCTTGTCTGATTTGCTTGATTTGTTTGGAGATATAATCTCATTATCAGAACTGTTTTCAGCAGTGGGTTTCACTGACTTCACATACTTATTTTTACATTTTAAAATAGATGGTATGAATTTTATAAATGGAACAATTGCCTTTACGGGGCTTGTGGGTTTGACGACACTCACTGCCTTGTCTGAACACTCTTTGATTCTGATTGGGTGTCCTAATTTGATTTTATCTTCATTTGATTGAATATAAACATCAGGTTTGTTTCGAGGATTGGTTACTTGTTTTACTATAGACTTTGGTTCCACAGTTTTAGTTTCAATTTCCTCATTGAGTGTGACAGATTCAGGCATGACAGTGTAGTTGTCATTGTATGGTGGAGGACATAAGTTATACCCAATCCCTGATATGTCCTTTGGATCCTTTTAAAAATCAAGTATCTCTTGCAACTTGACTGAAGACATTTGAAACTTTTCAAGATTCACTTCAGTAATTGTATGTTCGGCCTTAGATTGAGCTAACTTTTCAGTCAGTACCTCATTCTTAGCTGCAAGAGTGTACTTTTCACCATGCAGTTTTTCAATGTCAGAGATGAGTGATTTTATTTTGATTTCAAAGCTTTTTATCTCTCTTTTCATCATCTCTGACTTCACCTTTTCCTCTTTAATTTTATCTGCCACTTTATGGTTATGCTCTTTATAACCTTGTAATTCAATAATGCATTTTTCACTACAAAGGTTAGATTTACCTTAGTAGGCATTGGAGATGGACCATCGTTGATGTGAGGCATAAGTGCATGATTATGAAATTGAGGTTTGACTTCCTCTGCATACATGCTCCAGTCACATACCCCATCTTGCTTTATCATAAGAGCATTAGCAGATGACTGACTACTTCCATGAGCTTGGTTTGTCAGTTGAGGTGGATTTTGATATGATTGATTTTGTTGTGGATGATGATACTGCTGCTGATGATTGTTGGAGTGAAAGCTTGAGTTAGACTGTGAGGATGACTGGCTTTGAGAATTCCTTTGAAAGTCGTTTCTTTTGGGGTCATTGCATTCTCTAGAGAAGTGGCCAGCCATGCCACAGTTGAAGCATTTCACTTTGGATTTATCATAACTAAGCTTTGTATTTTCATTAAGGCTGAGCTTTTTGCCTTTTGTGAAAAATTTCTTTGCTCTCATAGCAATCATGGCCATTTGCCGTTGCAGATCCATTTCTTCCACATCATCTGGATCCATTTCCTCCAAATCTTCCTGGATCAGATGAGCATATGTGAGTTTTCCTCCTAAATATGCTTCAAAGCTTGCAAAAAAGGCATTGTAAGTTGCCTTTTGTTCTTCAGATCTTGGGTCATCAGGAGTGGTTGTAGGAGCAGCAGTGACTCTGGATGCTTGGGATGATGTTGATGGATGATTAGTTGATGGAGTTGCAAGGAACCCTGTGGTATTCAGTTGATCTCTTGATGAGATGAAATTATCCTCCCCAGTAATGAAGGCATTTTTCACAGAATGAGATTCTGATGGAAATTTGTATGCCTCAATCACTGTTGGTCCACCTAGATTTCTGCTTCTTTCATCAGTTCTAATGCTTCTATTTTGGCTATCATGATATCCAAAGTAGTACTCCCAAGATCAAGAGTATTTTCTAACATTGTTACATTCTATTTCCAGCTTTCAGGATAGTTGTGCATCATTTTCTTGTTTAATTCCTTGACCTTGTAAGTGACTCCCATGATTTCCAAGTCATTTACCAACTGTACAAATCTGTCTAGTTGTTTGGATATTGACTCCCCCTTGGAGTGATGAAATGTTTCGTACTGATTAACAAGCTTGTCCTTGTTAGTTTCTGCAACTTCATTGCTTCCCTCACACATGATTTGCAGTGCATCCCATACAGCTTTGGTAGTACCATATTTCTCCAATCTATTCAGCACATCCATCTTGAGTGCTTGAGTTAGGATAGAGTAATCTTTCAGATCAATCTTGATTTTCTTGTAATCTTCACCATCAAGAGTTAGATCTTCAATGGGTATCCTTGCAGTTTTGTAGATAGCAGCTTGATCTGTAGACAGATTGAAAGAGATTTGTGGCCCCTTGAAAATTGAGATCCAAAAATCAGGATCTACACTTGTAATGTAATTCCTGAATCTGATTTTCCATTGTTCAAACTCATATTTGTGTTTAAGCATAGGAGGTTTAGGTGTATGGCCAAGGTCTAAAAAACTGTGAGAATCCATTTTAAGAGGTAGTTTTAACTTGTTTAATTACCGATTAGATGAATTTTAGATTTAATTAGTCCAACTTGTCCAAATCATCCAATCAGATTTCTGAAACAGATCTGTTACTTTTTTGAGTTTCTTGTTGTTAGTTTTTGCTATTTTAACTGTTCACAGCTTCAAGAATAAAGTCTGTTGCTATGTTTTTAATAGAAATCGCTTGAACAGTAACTGGGTGATGTGTAGGTTTTTGTGAGAACGCATTGACAAGAGTATTTTATGTTTTTTAGTAAGTAGAGATGATAGAATACTCTATTAGCAACTCAATCACCAGATCAATCAAGTTCAATTCAGGTCTTGGGTGGATTTGAAAAAGAACCGAGAGCCAAAGCTCAGATGCCAATTGACTGGGTTTTGAGATTGGGGTTCTCACTTAAGATCGATATAATGATTGAGTTAGTGATTGAATGGCGGAATCACACAATCAGGAAACATTCAATGCAGAAGAAATACTCATAAATTCTTTGTATATATTAATAAAGGTGATTGATTACAATGACTGCTAGGGTTTAGCAAGAAAAGTAATAATGCACCTAAAGAATACAAAATATTCTAATTGTCTATTATGTGTCACCTCATGTACGAGGTTTTCTATTATATTCTATTTATAGATGATTGATTAGAATGACTGCTTGTTCATCCGCATTGGCAAATGCGGATGAGGTGGACTTGATTAGCATTTCTTCACTTGATCATCCGCATTAGTATGTTGGTCATCCGCATTGGGTAATGTGGATGAACAAATACTTGTGTGCATTCATCCGGTCATCTGCATTGGCAAATGCGGATGAACAATATCTTGTCCGCATTACTTTTTGGTCTTCCGCATTTGTTAATGCGGAAGAACAAATACTTGTGAGCATTTGTTCTTTGTCTTCCGCATTAACAAATGCGGTAAGCCAGTACTTCTTCTAGTTCTGCAGGATCTTCATCCGCATTAGTTCTTGGACTTGTGAGAATCCAGTAGAACAACCATCAACTCACCCGTTGAATTGGCATGTATGATCCTTTCAGGGTGCAACAAATCAGTTAAACTTTTTGAAGTCCCAAATAATCTATTCCCTGTGTACTATCATTTTTTTGTATACGTTGAATCAGTATCACAGATTTGATTACTTTCCTTTTAGCTAAGCTTTCCTTCTCCCTCGTTTCTTTAAATAATTAAATAAGACAACTAATTTAATAATAATTTAACCTATTCTCCCCCTAAAATTCTAAAACCGAAAATATTTTTTTGTTTTTGGATTTTTATGTAGGATTCTATATGCCCAAGACACATAGAATATTGATGCGGTTAGTACGTAATGATCCAAGTCGGGTTATACCCAATAACAAGCTTAGCAAACACCCATTAATATTTAATTGATGATATGATCATGTAATTAAATGTTTACACCATTTAGAAAATGGGTTTTCTAAATAAGTTGCATATGAGAATGAACACCTTATTAGTATAATATTTTGTTCAATAATATTATTTGAAGTCTTATCTAAATTAGTTGGATAACATCAAATAATAATGAGAGTATACTACTTATACAATTAAATGGTTAATTGCATAAACTAGTTACAAGACTAAATAATATATGTGTGTGTTAAATTTATAAGAGGGAAACCTCCTTTTAAAATTTTTGGCCGCCCCCCCTTTTATTTGGATTGGGTCCTTGGCCTTGAAAAAAACACACATCAATGCTTGTCTTGATTTACTTTTTCTATCATATCTTAATACATGCAAGAACATCAAAAATCATCTCTCTCTCTCTCTCTCAAAAGCTACGGCCAGGAGCAGCAGCATTAGGAGATTTTGAGAGCTATTTTGCTTTGTTTTGGTGTTGATTCTTCCTAACAAGAAGGTGCTTTGCAAGGAGGCTTGGAGTATACAAGCTTGAGGGCTCCTTCCTTGGAGTTTTGGCCGAAGTTCTAGCATCTAATCACCCTTCTTTGGTCGACATTTCAGCTGGGGAAAGGTAGTTTATCACAGCTTTATGTAGCTGTGATTTTATGTTCACTTTCATTATGTTCATAGCTTGTGTATTCACATATTATGATCCTTTGTTTATTGGGTTTGCTTTTACATTTATATGGTCACCTAAAGAACACATTTTTCAGCTTATAAGTAAGTATATGAAGTTGTTATTCCGTTGCGTTTTCAGAAAGTTGAATTAGTTAAACTAAGTTTTATGTTCTTGCAAACCTAACAATGGTATGAAGAGCCGGTTATGTTGATAGCTTGCTTGTTGTTCTCCTTTAAAATAGGTTTTATAGTATGATTATCAACTCATAATACGCTGATTTTGGTTGATTTAATAAACCCCATGTCTTTTAAAGTTATATCTTCATGCTTATGATTAAACCTTGAAAGATAGAAATGTCAATGGTTGATATGTTTGGTTGATGTTTGTTTGGACAAACAAACCCAAATTTTCAGTTTATGTTGGCTGAAATTTTGGGTTTGATGGGGTTTATTTTGTTTGTTAAATGATGTTTATGATTGTTCATATGATAGTGCATACCCTAGCTTGACCTGTGTTGTTTGGTTTGGTTTGAATGTATTTATTTTATTATGTTCTTTCAATGGGGTTGTATATTAATTTGTGCTTTGTTTAAAAATGTATCTTGTCTATTTATTCATTGGGATGTAATAATATATTAGGAGTAATTTTCTTTTACTAGAAAATATGTATTAGGATATATATATTTTGTAAAAGAAGATGCTCGGGAAGGAAGCACAAGAGGAAGGCACAAAAGAAAAGGACTTGAAGCATATGGATGCAAGTTCAAGTGGGAGTCTATGTTGATCTCAATTTTGTGTTGTTTTCAACCCTTAGGAAAGACCTAATGACCACACTTGTGATGGCAAACAAGTGTGGTCACAATAGTAGCTATAGTTATGCACATTATGGTTGTTTATATTATGCTTGTTTGATTGTGGTTTTATGAATGATTGTATGATATTTGGATATGTTTAACAATCTCAATAAAATGATCTTAACAAGCTAATATAAAATGGTTCTTAATCATTAAGTGTTAATAAATGGTTATCAAAAGGATTAATGATTTTATAATAAAATGGGTTTTATTAAAAGAACCATAGGGTATCTTGTATTTGAAAGCATGCAAATACAAGTACATAGAGTTTTCTAAACTAGAATTATGAAATCTCTAAACTTTTGACCAACAAGTTTAACACCATCCTTTTGCACAACACTTGAGTCATTTGGAAACTCTTAATGGGATAAAGGTCACCTAACCATTTAGAGGGAACTTATGATTTAAGGTGGGGATACCACATTGGTGGGATAAAGGTCACCTAACCACTTATGTGTGTAAACTCACACGTGTGTGCAAGTAGGGTAACTTGATTTGCAAACCATGTTAAATGGATCACCTAAATATGATTTCCAAATGGTGTTGATGGGATTAACATGCCGACTTTACATATGATGTTTAAAGTCGATCCCATACCTCTAGATTTGCAAATGGTTGCAACCATCAATCGTTGACCACCTTATTAATTTAAATCATGGGATAAAGGTCACCTAACCACAATTTAGATGTAATGTTGGGTTCTAGAATTTAATATAAAATGACCTTAAAAGACATTAATTATTAAAAAAATAGCAATATCAAAAATACTAAATAGATCTTTGTTAAATTTTGTAGATGGCCACCTATAATGACAATCATGATAACTCATCCGCATCCACCCAATCATTACGAGCGATCCTCCAAAAGGAACGTCTAAATCATAACAATTTCATTGATTGGTATCCAAACTTGAGAATTGTTCACAAGCAAGAGAGAAGATCATATGTTTTAGACGATCCTGTCCCCGATCAGCCTTCTGAGGATGATGAAGAGGCCTACAACGATTGGCTGAAGTACACTGAGGACTCTGTCCAAGTGTCTTGTCTCATGCTAGCGAGCATGACTCCGGATCTCCAAAAGGAGTAAGAACATCACGGAGCTTATGACATGATAACCCAGCTGAAGGAAACATTCCAACAGCAAGCAAGAGTTGAGCGCTTCGAAACGGTTCGAGTACTCCATGCATGTCGTATGGACGACAACCAATCTGTTTCATCTTATGTACTTCAGATGAAAAGTCATATTGACCGCCTCGAGAGGCTTAATTGTCCTGTCTTGAAGGAATTGGCCACGGATTTGATCCTCAATGGCCTTACCAAGAAGTTCGAGACATTTGTGTTGAATTAGAACATGAATGCATGGGACAAGAGCATTGGTGAACTTGACTCAATGCTTAAAACGGCCGAGGCGGCCATGGGTAAAAGGGTTTTACCCGTTCTCACGATCAATGAAGGTGGGAACAAGAAAAGGCCTCATCCTGCACCAAGGAAAAGGTTGCGAAGGGTAAGGGACCCGTATGGGGAAAGGGGAAAGGGGTGGCAAGGGTGCCACCCAACCACAAGAGAAGAAGCAAAAGGTTGCTACCAATGACCCATGCTTCAAGTGTGGGAGATTGGACATTGGGCAAGAAATTGTCCTGTCGATCTCCAAGAGTTGAAAGCCAAGAGGGATGTCGGGCAGACTTCAGGTACAATATACATGATTCATATTGATCTTAATGTTACGTCTTCAAACACATGGGTATTAGATACCGGATGTGGAACTCATATTTGCAATTTGTTGTAGGGGTTCAAAAGAAGTAGGGACTTCAATCAAGGGGATGTTAGCCTCTTCATAAGCAATGGAACCAAAGTCCAAGTTGGAGCTCGTGGGGACTACATTCTAAAACTTCCAAGTGGCTTGGATGTTATTTTGAAGAATGTTTTGTATGCTCCTAGTTTGACTAGGAACATTATTTATGTATCCCAATTAAGACTTTATGATTATGTATTATCATTTGTTGAAAATGATATTCATGTTTCTTTAAATGATATGTTCTATTTTAAAGCTATACCCGTTAATGGTAATTATGCATTTGTTCATGAAAATACTTTAAATAGTTCATTGTACCAAACTAGCACCAAGAAACTCAAGTTGGATTTGAGTGATACCTATCTTTGGCATTGTCATCTTGGTCATATAAACAAGAAACGTATACAGACACTTCAAAAGAATGGTCTTTTAAAAACGAATGAATGTGATTCATTTGATGTATGTGAATCTTGTTTACAAGGTAAAATGACTAAGGCACCCTTTAATGGAACTAACGAAAGGGCAAAAGATTTATTAGGAATCATACATTCGGATGTATGTGGTCCTTTTAAGCCAATGACTAGGAATGGTGAAAGATACTTTATTACCTTTACCGATGATTATAGTCGCTATGGGTATGTGTACTTATAAGGCACAAAGATGAAGCTTTTGAAATGTTCAAAATATTAAGAATGAAGTGGAAAATCAACTCAACAAGTCAATTAAGTTCTCCGTACCGATAGAGGAGGTGAATACCTAAGTGATGATTTCAAGATCATCTTAGGAGTTGTGGGATTGTCTCACAACTCACTCCACCTCGAACACACAACACAATGGTGTGTCTGAGAGGAAGAATCGAACTTTATTGGATATGGTCCGATCTATGATGGCTCGAAGCACATTACCTCTATCATTTTGGGGTTTCGCTTTGCTCCCCGCGACCGTATTTTAAATATGGCCCCAACCAAAAAGGTGGGAAGGACACTGTTGAGATATGGCATGGAAGAGTTCCATCCCTATCATACTTAAGGGTCTGGGGTTGTGAGGCTTACGTTAAGACTCCTACCCCAAAAAAATTGGAAGTCCGATCCACGAAGTGTATCTTTATTGCATATCCTAGAGATTCTATGAGATATTATTTCTGATCCACTGGAACAAAAGGTGTTTGTTGCGAGAAAGGGTGAGTTCTTAGAGGCAAAGTTCCTTATGAAAGGAACTAGCAGTAGAACAGTGGATCTTGAGGAGTGTTGGACCAAAAGAACCAATGGGCCAAGATCAGAAAACCTCTAAGTCCCACATGGTATCACAACAACTGCTGAAAGCCTCATCAGTAGTTTGACAAGTGCTGAAGACTTCAACAGCTGAAGATCAAGTGCTGAAGACCTCAACAGCTGAAGAACTAAAGTGCTGAAGTACAACAGCTGAAGAACACAAGTGCTGAAGCTGAAAGACCAAAGTACTGAAGTACAACAGCTGAAGAGTTTACAAGTGCTGAAGATCAACAACTGATGTACAAAGTCTGAAGACAAAGACTGAAGACATCAGCTGATGATATCTACTGAAGTCATCAGCTGATGAAACACCTGAAGGTCAAAGTCTGAAGATCAAGTACTGAAGCCTCAGTAGTTGTCACAACTGCTGAAGAGTACTTCTTCAGTAGTTGTGATATCAGTAGTTTTATTTTTATGTTTCAGTAGTTTGTTAAAACGACTGAAGAGTTTGTCTTCAGTCGTTGTAGTTTCAGTAGTTTTATATTTTGTACTTAACATGCTGATATGTTCTCAGTAGTTGTGAACATTTCAGTAGTTTGTTAAGAATTAGTTATTTTTGTATTAGATCTGCCAGTTGTCACTTTCCGTGATAACAGCAGTGATTGTTGCACTCTATATAAGGAGTGACAACTTATTGTAACATTGATGAACGAATGGAATGAACGAATGATTTGATTAGAAATATTCTACATCTATAAACATTCCTTGAAATCAGAAATATATATTCTCTCCCTATAACCGTATGCGATCTTAATGCTTACAAGTATCGATTGCTTGCTACAATTTGTCTAATTCTAGTTTGTATTCCGCTGCTTTGTATCCTAATACATCAACTTGTGATCGCTGATCCTGTCAAATGGTATCAGAGCGGGTTAATCATTGATCGATCTAATAATTGATCATTGAAACTGCTATTCAAGATCTAAGTTTGATTGAATTAGCTTTTGTTTTTGCAAGAAACGGTTATAGAGATTGAACTTTCTGTATTTCTGCTCATTCATCCTGAAATCTCTTCTTGGTTCTCATTGAGTTTGTTGTGGTCTGTCTAAAACTTTTAAAAGCTTGAACTAAATTGTTTTTGAACTGAAAATGACTACTCCTTCCAATGATCCTCACAATACTGGTTCCTCAACCAAGCCACCTATGCTAGTTAGAATGAGTATAACATATGGCAAAGACGTATGCTCCATCACCTGTCTGTTAACAGCGCAGGGTGTTGGACATCAGTGGTACATGGTCCACACAAGCCTATGGTGAATAACCGGAAACCAATCAAATGGTTCCGAAGAGGAGGGAGCAATACTCAGATGAGGATAAGAAGTTGCTTGAAATTGATGCAAAAGCCCATGGAATTCTGGCCATGGCACTGCCCAATGAAATCTATTCTGGGCTAATGCATCATGAAACTGCCCACGACCTCTGGATTTCCTTGAAAGAACAATTTGGAGGAACAGATGAGGTCTTGGCAAATAATAGAGAAATTCTTGCCCAACAATATGAGACATTCTCTCATAGAAAAGGTGAGACTTGACTCAACAATATGAGCGGTTCTCTTGTTTGATCTCTGAACTAAAAATGGTCAAACTTGAATACACCAATATTCAGATGAATAACAGATTTCTCAGATCACTGCCTGAGAGATGGGACACATATACTATTGTCTTACGCTCCAGTGCAAGTTTGGACAAACTATCTCTCACCCAACTCCATGGGAAACTGCTCACTTTTGAGAGAGAGATAGAACAGAAGAGAAAGCTGTCTTCATCTGGAAAGCTCACTGAAGACTTTATACAAGGCAACACTGCCTTGGTGGGTCATGAGTCAGAATATGCTTCATCTGAATGCCAGTATGATGAGCATATTAATTTCTCTTCAAGCACTTCTGATTCTTCATTTGAGTGTTGATGGTCAGTTTACTGGGTGTAATAATGACAATCTATGTTTCATTATGGATGATCTCAAAGGGATTGCTGATGATGACTTAGAAGAGATGGATATTTTGAGCCAAATGGCCTTGATAAATATCAGATCTCAGAAGTTCTATAAAAGAACTGGAAGAAAATTCCCAGGACTCTCTGGCAAAACCAAAGTTGGTTTTGACAAGAGCAAGTTGAGGTGTCACAAATGCCAAGGCTTGGACACTTTGCAAGAGAGTGTAGATCAACTGGATCTAACTCCACTGCACCCTTTGTGACTTTTCCTGGCAATAGTAAACAACACAGAGGGCAACATCCTGTCACCTCTAGTCATCATTCTCAACAACAATCTCCGGCATATTTTGTTTCTCAGGGTCAAATGCCATATCCGTACCCTTGTTATTACATGCCACATTCAAATCAAGTTCAAGTTCCTATGGCACCACAACCTCATGCACTACCAGAACCTCAGCCTTCCCAATCTCATCAACAATCTCAACCACAACAACACAGCTTCTTCACCCCAGGAGTTGTTGATTGGAGCAGTTTACCAGATGACTTGTCTGGTCATGACCAACTGTTCTCAGGTGCTGGTCAACATGGTGGTGACAGTCCTTTTGGGAATCTAGCTCTTATGGCTTTGGAGTCTGCTGATACTTCATTTTCTAATGCCTCTACACCACAGGCATCACAGGTATCCTCTGAGGCAAAAGCCAAATTATGTTCTGAACCATGCATAGCAGCATTTGCTTCCATTAGAGAAGCAAATGTAGCTCTAATTAATAAGAACATTGAGCTAGAACAAATAATTTCCAAAAACTAAGCTGAGGTTGAGTTTGTGCTCAAAGATAAAAATGATGAGATTTATAAACTGAAATGCCAAATAATTGATGATAAGGCTAGAGAAGAAGTACTTCTAGAGAAGTACAAAGATCTCAAAGAAACCCTTGTAGTTACCCAGGTCGAGTGTGATAGATGGGTACAATCATGCAAAGGTTTTGAAATGCTTCTTAGTAAGCAGTCTGCTTCAAATGTGAAGTTTGGAATTGGTTACAATCACACTGCTCCACCTACAGATTTTACACCAAGAGCAGAGGTAGAATCTGATGGTGAGAGTGATAACCAATCCATCACATCATGTGATCTACCTTCTGATACAGCACAATCAGAAGTAGCAGTCAGCATCAAGCCCTCTTTGAACCTATCAGCTGATGTTGATGGTTCAAATGCTGACATTCACATGATTAATGAGTTGATCAACTCAGGAGTTAATCTAAAGGTCCTGAAAGGACTAGAGAGCAGGATTTAACACCTGAAGTTCAAACTTCAACTGCTGTCAGTACTGAAGAGAAGAAAACTGGCAGTAGAAAGAGTTTGAAGACTAGTAAAGAGGTAGTCAAGAAAGCAACCAATGCTTCACCCTCTTTAGTTGATGATCAACCTAAGATGAAGAAGAAACCATGTGAAGTATGTGGTTTGTTCAATCATCTTACAGATGATTGTTGGTACAAAAGAGGTTCCAAACTCAAACAAAAGAAGAAATTAATGAGAAAATGGTAAAAATGAAAACTGAGTTTGAGACCACATTTGTATTAGCAACATCAAATCCTATAACCCTTAAGTCCTTAAAGAAATCCAAAAATGAAGGGGTTAAACAGGTGACAGCTGAGAGTGCTCAGAAGAAGAAGGTGCAACATAAGACCTTATGAAACTCCACTGGCAATGTGTGTGATGAGCTGAAAGCCTTATCACAAAATCAGACACAACTGGTGATGATGGTACAACATCTGTTGGGTAGAGTTAACCAACTAGATTCTCCTATGTTGAAACCACAGAGAAAGTGGTCCAAGCCAAAGGACTCCTCTTCTACACCATCTTCTTCTCTCAGGCTGTTGTTTTAATAACCTGTTAGTTTACCATCTATTGATGAGACCAGGCCCAAAACCAAAAAGGTTTGGGTCTCTAAAACTAACTGATTGTTTATTATTGCAGGGTTCTTCACATGCCAAAGTAGCATCTTGTATGTAGACAGTGGGGGATCTATGCACATGACTGGGAACAGCTCTCTTCTTCATGACTACTCTCAAGGAAAGAAGGGATTTGTCTCTTTTGGCAATGATGCTAGGGGTTACATCATCGGTAAGGGCTTTGTCTCCAATGGAGAAATCAAATTTGATGATGTTAATCATGTGGAAAATCTCAAGTACAACCTCTTGAGTGTCAGTCAAATGTGTGATAAAGGCCATGTTGCCCTTTTCACCAGTCAAAACTGTAGGATTCTATCATCCAAAGTTTTGCACTTGATTGACAAGGTGTTGGATGATCACACTCTCCTGAAAGCCAACAGGACAGGAAGAGTGTATGCCTTAGATCTCTCTAAGAAGATAGATCTCAAAGGCAATCCTTGCCTATTTTCCAAAGCCTCTTCTCAAGAATCTAAACTGTGGCACAGGAGGCTTGGTCATGTTAATCTCAAAAACATGAATCAGCTTAGCCACAATAGTTTAGTCAGAGGCTTACCAATAAAGGAGTTCCACTGTGATGAAACCTGCACTGCTTGTTTAAAAGGAAAACAGCACAAAGTCTCATTCCCTCCTATTGAAGTGTCCAAGTCCACTGCCTGCTTGCAATTACTGCATATGGATCTATTTGGTCCTGTGAGAGTAATGAGCATGGCAAAGAAGAAATACTGTCTGGTAATTGTGGATGATTACTCCAGATTTGTGTGGACTTTCTTTCTACATTCAAAGGATGAGGCTGCTCAGAAGATTATTCACTTTGTGCTGTACATTGAGAAGCAGTATTCCCTTCCAGTCAAGTGTATTAGGAGTGATAATGGAACTGAGTTCAGAAATCATACACTTGATGACTTCTATCTTTCAAAGGAATCAAAAGGCAGTTCAGCATTCCAAGGACTCCAGAACAAAATGGAGTAGTGGAGAGAAAGAACAGGACCCTCATTGAAGCTGAAGGTCCATGTTGGCTGACTCAGGTTTGCCACTGACCTTTTGGGCTGAAGCTGTCAACACAGCTTGTTATGTGCAAAATAGAGTTTTAGTAAATCAGAGGTTGATGAAGACTCCATATGAAGTTCTCCATCATTTGGCTCCTCTGATTTCATTTTTCAAAGCATTTGGGTGTCCCTGTTTCATTCTCACACAAAGGATCAACTCCATAAATTTGATCCTAAGGCGATGCAGGGTACTTTGTTGGTTATTCATCTACTTGCAAGGCATACAGAGTCTTCAACTGCAGAACAAAGATGGTTGAAGAAACTCTACATGTTAAGTTTAATGAATCTCCAAAGGACAAGATTCCACAAAGTCCTGTGGAGTTATTTGATTTGGACATACTGCAATATGTTCCTTATCAAACTCCTGTTGTTGCTCCTGTCAACAGTTCACCACCAGGTGGTACTGCTGATGATGATGATGATTGCCGTACTCACCTCTTCAGGTTTAGTGATCAGCTGCCTGACTCAGCTAGACCTGATGTTCCTGTAGCTCCAGTAGCACCATCCACAACAAATGCTGATGAGATTTCTTCGAATTCAACTTCCTTTGAATTACCATCCACTGATTGGTTTCAAGGAAATGATTCACCGTCACCATCTGTTGCTACTGAGCCGGCTACAAACACTTGCACAGATCTCATTGTGTATCAAGATCTGAAGAATCATCCTATGTCTCAAATCATTGGTGATATCACTGCTGGAGTATCAACAAGAAGTCAATTGTCAAATTTCTGCTTCTATGCTCTCTTCATCAGTCAGCAAGAGCCAAAGAATTATCACATTGCTTTAAAGGACAATGGATGGGTTGATGCCATGCAGCTTGAGCTTCTTCAGTTCAAGAAACAACAAGTGTGGGAACTGGTTCCTCTACCTCCAGGTAAGTGTGCAATAGGCACTAAATGGGTGTTTAGGAACAAAATGATGAAAACGGGCTTATTGTTAAGAACAAGGCCAGACTGGTTGTTCAGGGGTTTGCACAAGAAGAAGGTATTGACTATGATGAAACCTTTGCCCCTGTAGCCAGACTGGAAGCTATTCGATTGTTTTTAGCTTATGCTGCTTATCAAAACCTTAAAGTTTTTCAAATGGATGTCAAAAGTGCATTTTTGTATGGAAAAATTAAAGAAGAGGTTTATGTATGTCAACCTCCAGGCTTTGAGGACAATAAACATCCTAATTGGGTGTATAAGCTTGATAAAGCTCTTTATGGGTTAAAACAAGCTCCCAGAGCCTGGTATGAGACATTATCAAACATTCTTCTGGAAAACAATTTCACTAGAGGCTCCATAGATAAGACTTTATTCATTAAGAAAGCTGGGCAGCATAATCTACTTGTTCAAATTTATGTAGATGATATCATTTTTGCATCCTCTGATCCAAAGTTGTGTGATGCCTTTACAAAGTTGATGCAACAGAAGTTTGAAATGAGTGCCATGGGAGAATTACAGTTCTTTTGGGGTTGCAAATCAAACAAAAGGCTGATGGAATTTTAATCATCAGTCCAAATATACAAAAGATCTTTTGCAAAAGTTTGATTACAAAACTGTAAGCCTTGTTCTACTCCCATGAGTAGCACCACAAACTGGACACAGATCAGAAAGGTAAAGTGGTTGATGAAACACTTTACAGATGTATGATTGGGTCCTTGATGTATTTAACAGCTTCTAGACCAGATATTATGTTTGCTACATGTGTTTGTGCTAGATTTCAGGCTGCACCTAAAGAGTATCATCTGATTGCAGTCAAGAGGATCTTTAGATATGTGCAAGGCACTCCATCTCTAGGTTTATGGTATTCTACCAAACATTCTGGTAAATTAGTTGCTTTTTCTGACAGTGACTATGCAGGGTGTAAGTTGACCAGGAAATCAACTTCTGGTGGATGTCAATTCCTAGGCAACTGCTTGTTTTCTTGGCAGAGCAAGAAACAGACCTCAGTTGCTACATCCACTGCTGAAGCAGAGTACATTGCTGCTGCAAGTTGTACATCTCAGGTACTCTGGCTTCAAAACCAACTTTTGGATTATGGCATTACAGAGACTAAGACTCCATTGTTAATGGATAGTGCTTCAGCTCTTTGCATTGTCAAAAATCCAGTCCAGCACTCTAGGACCAAACATATAGAGATCAGACATCATTTTATAAGGGATTGTTTTGAAAAAGGTCTGATTGATCCTAAGTTTGTGCCTAGTGCTGATGAGCTTGCAGACATTTTTACTAAGCCTTTGGATAGTTCAACTTTCCAAAACCTGGTGTTAAGGCTTGGTATGCTGCAACTAGAATAAGTGACAACTACTGATGATCTTAGTAATTCATACTGATGATCATGAGTACCTATGTCACATATAAGTACTAATGAGCTCTTTTAACCTCAGTAGTTTTTATAACTACTTAAGACTAAATGTCTCACAAGTACTGAAGTACTTCATCTGTTCTAAACTACTGATGTAGTTACAACTACTGATGCAGTTACAACTACTGCAATCAGTAAAAACAGATAAGTACTGATGTCCTATGAACAACTGAAATCAGCCAAAAAGACTGATGAATGTGTTGAGGACAGTTTGAAACAGCTGAAAAGCTAAGAATTGACGAAAACAGCTGTAGAGAACTTTCTCTTCAGTCGTTTGTACAACTGCTGTTTCATTTTAAACAACTGAAGCAAAACCACGTCTTCAGTAGTTTTTATAACTACGATGACTAATCCCAAGTCTTCAGTTGTTTACAACAGCTGATGACAAAACCACTGTCTTCACTAGTTTCATTACCGATGACAAACACCAAAGTCCTCAGTTGTTTCAATCATCTGAAGTCAAAACCACGATCTTCAGTAGTTTTCTAAACTACTGATGCCTAACACCACGACTTCAGCTGTTTCAACGTCTGAAAGGATAATACCATGTCAACGGTCGTTTAAAACTACTGATGACTAACACCACATCCTTCAGTCGTTTCCTTACCCGTACCCTATATATATCCCTAACCTTAGCTCTCATTGCTTCATCTTCTTCAAACCTAACGTTCCTCTCCAAAACTTCCCTCTTCTCAATGGCGTCTATGCAAATTAAACCGCGACACAACTGCGTTGCCTACCTCACTAAATCGCCCATCTGGACTAAGTTCGATACTGCTATCGATCTTATGGTTCAGTCCCAATACAACACGGCATTTCTTCTGAATCCCATCTTACATGCCGAATCCTTGCACCAATTTTGGATGAACGTTACTGTTACCACTGGGGAGAACAACACACCATCCCTCCGGTCGGTCGTTAACACCAAAGAAGTAGTCATCACTCCTGCAATAATCCGCATTCTTCAACTGAATGATGCTACTTCTCCTGCTGGATATCCGAAGGGCACCATAGATCTATCCTTTGCTCAACATGGATATCAAGGCGATCTCAGTGCCTCCACCATCATGAAGAAACACTTTAATGACGTTGAGCGCCTGATTTTTCACATGGTGAATGTATGTTTGGCCCCTAAGACGTCGTCTTGGGATCAAATGTCCACCAAATGGCAGAAGGTAATGTATTCTATTCTTGAGCAACAACCACTTAATTTTTCTGAAATAATATTTTTAGAGCTCAAGGATATGGCTCAAAAACTAACTGCCAACCGTTGGATACTATATCCACGGTTCATAATGGCCATCATTACAAGCCAGCTTAATGCTGAGGGACTTGTTGGCTTGGGAGTCCCTGCTACGGCTGTTCTGCCGGAAGTATACTCCCGGCACAACTCTGACCGGACACTCAAAATGGCTGCCAAGCTGTGAAAACCCACGCAGCTGGAACCCACAGCCACCACCTCCAAATCCAAAGTCCCCACCAAACCCACAAAAAGAAAGAAACCCCAAACGGCTACTCAGGGAATTGAGTCCCCTGAGGATGCCCCTGCAACACAAACGCAGGATATATCCACTAGTACAAACCCCCTAGTGGATACAATGACTCCTCCAGCCACAGCCGCTCAGGCTTCCTCTCAACAGGAGCCTGCAGCAACCACCCAAGGGGCACCTACATATCTGGGATCTTCCTCACTTGAGGAGATTGCCATTGAAGAGCACCAACCTCCCCAGGTGCACACTGCTTCTATCCCTTCACCCCAAACAACCGCCCCTCACAGCCCAACTTTAATAGTTGCACAAGTGCTGACTCAATTTCACTCCTCACCCCCTCCCCAGAAACCACTTACTACTGGGAATACCTCTACAATTGAGGGGGAGGAACACAGTGCACTTGAGAACCCACAGCACAGGGGTTTCCCACTTCTATCTCCTGGTGTAGACAAGGAGCGTAGAATATCTAGTGAGGCTGCCACCTCCTCTGACTCAGCACATGACCAGAGTGAGGCTGGTAACATTGCTAAGACCTCACTAGAGGCAACAGCTGATGATGGACATTGTCCTGAGGCTGGAAGTCCCCAGTACCAAGCACAAGGGGCACATGCACCAACTGGTCTACACCCAGTGCATGTAAATCCTGCTCTAAGCAGGAGGTCAGCTGATTCAGCTTCGGCTGATGATGACCTGGGCTTTTTCTATGATGTTCTTGCCCAGAACACAATCCTTGAAGAGAAAGTCAGTAGGCTGCAAAACCTACTTGACCAACTCTCACAAGGAGAAAGACCATCTGCCTCTACCACCCACAGATGGCACCTTCACTTGAAGGTTTCCCAAACACTAAGCCACTACAAAATCAACCACCTGCCTCTGCTTCAGGCCCTACTTCTCAGGAACAGAACCCTCCTGCGCAAATAGGTGCTGTACTCCAAAATTCCCTCCCTCTCATCACACCCATAATCACTGATATAGTGACCAAAGCCATTGATGAGAGGCTTTCCTCAACTTTACAGCCATTGATTGAGGCTGCTATCCAAAAGACTCTTTCTGCGGTACAAACCCCTTCCTCCAATGCGTCCAAAAAGGGGGAGAGTACTGCAGTGAAAGAAAAGAAAAGGAAAAGATCCGAGGAAAAGAAGGAAGCGAAGCAAGCCCAAAAGGAGGAGAAAGAACAGCAACCAATGCTCACCTACAAGCGAAAGAAAGGTGTTGATGAGCACATTGCTGAAGATAAAGCCTTGGAGCTACTGATAAAAGAGGCTAATGCCGAACACAACAGATCAATGGACAACATCATTGATCAGCTGTTTAGGCAAGGCCATGACACCAATAAACTTGACTCTGAGATTCGACGACTAGAGATTGAAGAAATCCAGAATAGATGGGCAAGTTATGAAGTGTTAGAAAGAGAAAGGCTTGAAATCATGATAAGATTTATTGCAAAATATCTTGGAAGATCAATGACTGAAATCAAAGCTTGGTCCAGGGACAGTATCTTGGCAATCACCACCAAGATCTGTTCGTCTGAAGCATACACTAAGGGGCTTGTTATTGAAGCTTTGAATGAAGCGGGTGCTGGGAGCAGGACTGAGCTAGCCAAGCAATCAAAAGCCACACTTACCTCAAGGATGCTAGCACAGCCTGTCAACATTCCCACACCAAAACCATCCAAAACACAACCCACCAAACCAACTCCCTTACCCTCAAAACCATAGCCGATGATATACCCTTGAAGAAGAAGAGAAGGATATTAAGGCTAGAAGAAGATGAAGAAGATGATGAAGACAGGCTGCCGCTCTCAGCTGTGATTCAGTTGCCTAAGGCCACAAGTCACTCCTCAGCAATTACTCCTGAAGTCCAGAGACAAATGGTTAAAGTGAAGCTAGAAGAAGAAGAGCTTCATAAACAGCATGATGAGGAATTGCTGAAAAGAGTTGACAAAGCTTATGCAGCCCCATCTTCTATCATCAATATGAAGGAGCAAGCCCTCAGACTTTACACTCTCAGGCACACCTTTCAATATCAAAAGGAAAGAGTGAGGATTTGGCTTGATCCCAGGGTCTCTCACAGAATTCATAAGAACAATATACCTCGGAGATACATTGGCCAGGTGAAAAAGATCGTAGATGAAGTGATCTCTCTGGTCTTTGTAGTTTCACCCTGGGAAATCCTAGAAGACTTCAAGAAGCCCTACAAAGCTAATCTAACCCCTCAGAAGATGCTGGAAAACAAAATAGTGAAAAAGGGGTTAGTTTACAAGAGGCTTGAGGAAGTCAAGAAAAATGAGCTCCAGTTGTTCCTAGAGAGTAATCACCCGGATGAGTTTGCTTACAGAATAATAACAACTGTGGAGCTAAAGAATGGGAACCAGGCTAAATACCTGTCTGAGTATTATGGGCCGGAATCATTGTTTGAAGGAGGTGCTGAAGAGCTAACCATGGAGGAACAAATCACCTTCCTTGAGGCCTACACAAGAGAGTCGTACAGACTCATTATGGGGAAGTGAATCTCATGAATGGGATAACAACTCTGTGTCCTGTTCCCCAAAACAGAGTTCCCATTCATACTCTGCCAAACAAATATTTGAGGTTTCTTCCCAGGCCGGAGCTTACATGGGTCATCTTCTCTACTGATCAAGAAGGAAAAAGACCAACATTTTGCCATCAATAAGTGGGAATAAATAAATTAGAGGTTTTGGCTGCATTGGTTCAGGGGGAGTTTGTTGGACCAAAAGAACCAATGAGCCAAGTTCAGAAAACCTCTAAGTCCCACATGGTATCACAACACCTGCTGAAAGCCTCATCAGTAGTTTGACAAGTGCTGAAGACTTCAACAGCTGAAGATCAAGTGCTGAAGACCTCAACAGCTGAAGAACTAAAGTGCTGAAGTACAACAGCTGAAGAACACAAGTGCTGAAGCTGAAAGACCAAAGTACTGAAGTACAACAGCTGAAGAGTTTACAAGTGCTGAAGATCAACAACTGATGTACAAAGTCTGAAGACAAAGACTGAAGACATCAGCTGATGATATCTACTGAGTCATCAGCTGATGAAACACCTGAAGGTCAAAGTCTGAAGATCAAGTACTAAAGCCTCAGTAGTTTGTCACAACTGCTGAAGAGTACTTCTTCAGTAGTTGTGATATCAGTAGTTTTATATTTTTATGTTTCAGTGGTTTTGTAAAACGACTGAAGAGTTTGTTCTTCAGTCGTTGTAGTTTCAGTAGTTTTATATTTTGTACTTAACATGCTGATATGTTCTCAGTAGTTGTGAACATTTCAGTAGTTTGTTAAGAATTAGTTATTTTTGTATTAGATCTGCCAGTTGTCACTTTCTGATAACAGCAGTGATTGTTGCACTCTATATAAAGAGTGACAACTTATTGTAACATTGATGAACGAATGGAATGAACGAATGATTTGATTAGAAATATTCTACATCTATAAACATTCCTTGAAATCAGAAATATAATTCTCTCCCTATAACCGTATGCGATCTTAATGCTTACAAGTATCGATTGCTTGCTACAATTTGTCTAATTCTAGTTTGTATTCCGCTGCTTTGTATCCTAATACATCAAACTTGTGATCGTTGATCCTGTCAAGGAGGATCAAGAACCACAACCCGATGCGCGTTCGTTGAAACTAGCACTCAACATGAGGATGTTGAGGACGATCAAGCGATTGATCAATACACACAAAACGTTCGCAGAAGTGGTAGAGAACTAGTAATCCACTGAAAGATATGGATTTTTCATGGATGGATGCTATGTGGTAGATTCAGATGAACCAACCACATACCAGAAGCAATGTCCAATTTGGATTGTGACAAATGGCTTGAGGCCATGAACGTTGAGATGCAATCCATGTATGACAATCAAGTTTGGGAACTTGTTGTACCACCTCTTAATTCCAAAGTAGTTGGAAGCAAGTGGGTTTTCAAGAAGAAAACCGATATGAATGAAACTTGGATACTTATAAGGCTAGTCTTGTAGCAAAGGGTTTCACTCAAACTTAAGGGGTTGACTATGATGAAACTTTCTCACCTGTTGCGATGCTAACGTCTATAAGGATATTGTTCGCCATAACTGCTCATTATGATTATGAGATTTGGCAAATGGATGTCAAAACCACCTTCCTAAATGGATATATTGAGGAAGATGTCTATATGGTTCATCCTGAAGGTTTTGTCGATCCAAAACATCCTAATAAAGTATGCAAGTTAAAGAAATCAATCTATGGATTGAAACAAGCATCGAGAAGCTGGAATCATCATTTTGATGAGGAGGTAAAGAAATTTAGCTTCATCAAAAACGCTGATGAGGCTTGTGTGTATAAGAAGGCTAGTGGGAGAAAAATAACTTTCCTAGTATTATATTTTGATGACATACTACTATTTGGAAATGACATTCCAACCTTGGAAGGTGTAAAAACCTGGCTTGGAAGTTGTTTTTCCATCAAGGATCTTGGTGAAGCCGCCTATATTTTGGAAATAAAAATCTATAGGGATAGATCAAGGCGGTTGATTGGTTTAAATCAAAGTGCATACATTGATGAGATCTTGAAAAGGTTCAAGATGGAGAACTATAAGAAAGGTACCGTACCTATTCAAAGAGGAACGATATTGAGTACGACTCAATGTCCTATCTCAAGGGATGAGCAAGATAAAATGAAGGCAATCCCATACGCATCTGCTATTGGATCCATCATGTATGCAATGATATGCACTCGACCGGACGTGTCATGCGCCTTAAGCATGACAAGCCGTTACCAGCAAAATCCTGGAAACAGCCATTGGATGGCTGTTAAGAATATACTTAAGTACCTAAGGAGGACAAGAGATATGTTCCTAATCTATGGATCTGGTGATGAGGAACTCGTTGTAAAAGGTTACACAGATGCGAGTTTCCAAACCGATCGTGATGATTCTCGATCACAATCAGGATATATTTTCATTTTGAATGGAGGAGCGGTCTCTTGGAAGAGCTCCAAACAGGATGTGGTGGCTCTATCAACTACAGAATCAGAATATGTTGCCGCCTCATTGGCAGCTCAAGAAGCTGCATGGTTGAAGAAATTCATTGCCGATCTAGGGGTTGTCCCTTCCATTCAGGAACCCCTAGAGATCTTTTGCGATAACGAGGGTGCGATTGCTCAAATCAAGGAACCTCGTGCTCATCAAAAGACTAGGCACATTGAGCGGATATTCAACTACATACGAGATGAAGTTGAAAAGGGAAAGATATGTATTCGCAAAGTTCACACGGATCAAAACATTGCGGATCCTCTCACGAAGCTCCTTGAAAAGGCAAAGCATGAAGGTCATACTTGTGCCATGGGACTTCGATATTCTACTGATTGGATTTGATCTGTAAATTTTGTATTGGATATATGGAACTCCTTATTATTTGAATAGAATTATTTGGTTATAATGTTTCAATTAATGTTCCAATTTAGCATGTTAATCCATGAGTAAATTGTTTACTCTAAATGTCTGTAGTCGTTCATACTTATGGGAACAAGTGTGAGGGTAAGATTATTATGAACTTGGATTGGTTGATATTCATAAGGATGAATATAGAGCAATAGGTTGCTACCAAGGTTCATAGATATTTGTGGGATACAAATATTGGACTAACCCGCATCTTAAACTTTTCTACATGGAATCTTATTGATTGATCATAAGTAAATTTGAGTAAAGGCGAATATCATTTGGTATCCTCCGACCTGAGATACATATTGGGTTTTGATATTCACCAGGTATTATACCTTGAGCTAATTCTTCACTGTCCTGAAATGGTGGACAGCACATAAGCGTATGTTCAGGTATGACACGAGGTGTTTGTGAGAAACGTATGTAGTCAATATGGAATTTGTTCCTCTTATTCATTGAGAGTTAGATGTCTAAGGCCTGATAAGTTAAATCAACAAGGAATGATCACTCTATGTTCTTGGATTTAACATGATGTCTGTAACAAAAGGATAGATGATTGATTCACCTAAATCATTTCAAGTAGGGTACTTGAAAGGGATGATGTTATTGAATGGCTATAAGTCATGCGTATTAAGGGTAGTAAACCGTTGTTAGGTGGTATTTACTGCTTGCATCAATCTTCTATGAATCTTGGACAAGTGAGAGATTGTAGGATTCTATATGCCCAAGACACATAGAATATTGATGCGGTTAGTACGTAATGATCCAAGTCGGGTTATACCCAATAACAACCTTAGCAAACACCCATTAATTTTAATTGATGATATGATCATGCAATTTAATATTTACACCATTTAGAAAATGGTTTTCTAAATAAGTTGCATATGAGAATGAACACCTTATTAGTATAATATTTTGTTCAATAATATTATTTGAAGTCTTATCTAAATTAGTTGGATAACACCAAATAATAATGAGAGTATACTACTTATACAATTAAATGGTTAATTGCATAAACTAGTTACAAGACTAAATAATATATGTGTGTGTTAATTTTATAAGAGGGAAACCTCCTTTTAAAATTTTTGGCTGCCACCCCCTTTTATTTGGATTGGGTCCTTGGCCTTGAAATAAAACACACATCAATGCTTGTCTTGATTTACTTTTTCTATCATATCTCAATACATGCAAGAACATCAAAATCATCTCTCTCTCTCTCTTAAAAGCTACGGCCAGGAGCAGCAGCATTAGGAGATTTTGAGAGCTATTTTGCTTTGTTTTGGTGTTGATTCTTCCTAACAAGAAGGTGCTTTGCAAGGAGGCTTGGGGTATACAAGCTTGAGGGCTCCTTCCTTGGAGTTTTGGCCGAAGTTCTAGCATCTAATCACCCTTCTTCGGTTGACATTTCAGCTGGGGAAAGGTAGTTTATCACAGCTTTATGTAGCTGTGATTTTATGTTCACTTTCATTATGTTCATAGCTTGTTTATTCACATCTTATGATCCTTTGTTTATTGGGTTTGCTTTTAGATTTATATGGTCACCTAAAGAACACGTTTTTCAGCTTATAAGTAAGTATATGAAGTTGTTATTCCGCTGTGTTTTCAGAAAGTTTAATGGGTTAAACTAAGTTTTATGTTCTTGCAAACCCAACATTTTATATAAACAGGACAATCAAATAAAACATAAGAAAAGAAAATAAAAAATTGTCGAACTAAGCATTTTCTTCCTCTGTGATCACATCACTTTTCTTTTTCACGCCATTAACCTCTAATAGATATAAAAACCTCGGTTTATCAAATGCTTTTGTGTAGAAGTCAGCGCGTTGAAAATCCGTATTTATTTTAACCACATCGATTAACTACTTTTCAAAACAATCACGTATAAAGTGATACTTAATGCCAATGTGTTTAGTTTTAGAATGTTGGACTGGATTATTTTGTTACCGCTATAGTAGCAGAATTATCAACATAGATAGGAGTGTTAGAGAATTGCAAACCGTAGTCCCATATTTGCTGTTGAATACAAATGATCTGCGAACAACAATTTGCAGCAACAACATATTCATCTTCACAAGTGACAGAGCAAGCGATGTTTGCTTCTTACACTGCCAAGTGACTAATCTTCTCCCTAAAAATTGACATCCTGCCAAGCAATGCTCTTGGTGCTCACAGGACCAAGCAGATCCATGTGCAGAAGTTCGAGAGGCAATTCAATAGAATTTATTTTCTTTGCCTTGTGAGACTTCTAGGTCTGTTTACCTTTCTTACACGCTACACAAAAATCCAGAAGTTGAAAATTCTTAACATTAACTCCATTTACTAAATCATTCTGAATCAGATGATTCATCTTTTGTGGATTTATGTGTCCCATTCTCCTATGCCTGGAGATCGAGTCCCTCTCATTGCCTTTGACAAGAAGCATTGAACTTGATGATCGGTTATGGAGACCTTTGATAGATCCAAGACATATAAGTCATTATATCTTGAAACTAACATTAGGATTTGGTCCTTCGGGATAATGGAATCCTTCTTCAACACATAGCACTTCTTGTTGTCAAAAACAACCTTGAATCCTTTGTCACAGATCTGGGATACTGAAAGCAAGTTATTTTGTAGTTGCTGAACATAGTTGACGTTATCAAACTTGACTTTCTGGTTTCCTACTTCGCCTTGAGCGGTGATGTATCCTCCTTTATTTCCAGCAAATGAGACAGGTCCCCCTTTAATTTGTTGATATTTGAAAGGAGAGACATGTTCTCAGTCATGTTCCTAGACGCCCCACTATCAACAATCCAAGTGTTTATGATAGCACTGTAATGGACACCCTGCACATTCAGAGGAAATTATTAGTTTAGGCTTGGGACCCAAGCCTTAACTAGCTTGGGTGACCCAGAGGTATCACATATCATGAACTCATCCCACAATCCATTTAGGGGTGAGGCATATCAATCTTCTTATTACTGTCATTATCAAACACTAGACTTGACTTCTTTCCATAAGCCAGTTTTGTCCTACGCTCCAGTGCAAATCTAGATAGCCTATCTCTCACCCAACTCCATGGGAAACTGCAGAACAACTAGATCTAACTCTTCTGCACCCTTTGTGACTTTTCCTACCCCTAGTCCACAAAACAGAGGGCAATATCCTGCTGGTTCTGGTCATCATTCACACCCTGTATCTCCTGCATACTTTGTCCCCCAGGGTCCAATGTCATATCCTTTCCCTGCTATTACATGCCTCAGCCAAATCCGGTTCAAGCTCCTATTGCACAACAACCACAAGCATTACCTGAACCTCAACCTTCTCAATCTCCTTACCAAACGGCCTTCCTTCTAAATCCTACCATTCATGCCGAATCCTTACACCAGTTTTAGACGAACGTCACCCTTATAACTGGGGAGAACAACACCGAGTCTCTCCAGTCATTTGTCAACAACCATCAGGTAGTCATCACTCTTGAAATCATTCGCCAAACCCTAAACTTGAATGATGCCACTTTCCCGGTTTGGTATCCAAAGGGCACAACTGATTTATCCTTTGCCCACCATGGATATCAGGGAAACCTCAGTGCCTCTACCTTTCTGAAGAAGCATTTCCATGATGCAGAACGTCTTCTCTTTCACATGGTTAATGTTTTCTTAGCTCCTAAGAAATCCTCTTGGGATCAAATGTCTACCCGGTGGCAGCAGGTATTATTCTCTATCCTTGAGCAACAAGACTTAAACTTTTCTGAAATTATTTTTCTTGAAGTTAAGGATATGGCCTCAAAACCTCTTTCTAATCGATGGATATTATATCCTCGGTTCATTATGGCCATCCTAGAGAATCAGCTGAAAGCTGAGGGACTTGTTGGCCTTGGAGTCCCTGCAATGGCTGTATTGCCTGAAGTATACTCCAGGCACAACTCTGACCAAACACTGAAACAGGCTGCCAAGCTGCGAAAACCCACGCAGTTAGAACCCACAACCACCACCTCTAGATCCAAAGTCCCCACCAAACCCAAATCCAAAAAGCCAAAAAAGGCTACTCAGGGAGATGAGTCCCCTGCGGATGCCCCTGTACCACAAACACACGAAGCACATACTGGTATTACCCCCCAGTTGTGTCTAAGACTCAACCTGCCAAAGCCGCACATGTATCCTCTCAACAGGATCCTGTTGCAACCAATATTGGGGAACCCACACTGCTGGAACCTATCTCACTTGAGAGGGTTACCATTGAAGCGCACCATTCACCCCGGGTGCAATCTGCTTCTACCTAATCACCACATGCAACCGCCCCCCAAAGTCCTACATTAATTGTTGCACAAGTGCCGAGTCAGTTGCACTCCTCACCCCCTCCTCAGATACCAATTACAATTGGGCATACCTCTACCATTAAGGGGGAGGATCAAAGTGCATCTGATAACCCACAGCATAGGGGTTACAATGTTCCATTTCCTAGTGTAGAAAAGAAGATTGGAACTTCTGGTGAAGCTGCCACTTATCCTACTTCAGCATATGATCAGGATGTAGTTGGTACCATCACTAAGACCTTACCAGAGGCAACTGCTAATGAAGGACATAGTCCTGAGGCAGGAAGTCCCCAGTTCCAAGACAAAGGGGCACATGCTACAACTAATCAACACTCAGTGCATGTTCATCCTGATTATATCATGAGGTCAGGTGATTCAGTAACTACTGATGATGACCTGGGCTTTGTTTACGATGTTTTAGCCCAAAACACCATCCTGGAAGAGGAGGTGAGCAGACTCAAAGAGCTGCTTGCCAAAACTTCTGAGGATCAAAGACCATCTACCTCTCAAACCCCACAGATGGCACCTTCATCTGAAGGTCTCCTAAACACAAAGCCACTCCCAAATACTCATCCACCTGCTTCTGGAACTATTTCTCAAGAACATAACCCCCTAACAAATAGCTGCTATCTTTCAAATTCCTTACCTCTCATCACACCTATAGTCACTGATATGGTGATCAAAACCATTGCTGAGAGGCTTTCCTCAGTAATACAACCCTTGATAGAGGAGGTTGTGGGCAAACAGCTTTCTGACAATCAAACCTTGCACCAATGCAACCAAAAAGGGGAAGATTCAGTCAGTGAAAGCAAAAAGAAAGAGGAGTGCAGAGAGGAAAGAGAAAGAGAAAGAAACAGAAGTGATAGAAGTGGAAAAAGAGAAGGAGTTGGCTGTGGAGACTGAAAAAGAGAAGGAGAAGGAAGCTGGCATGGAGAAATCAAAGAAAAGAAAGAATGAAAAGGAGACTGCCTTGGAGCTCATGGTAAAAGAGGCTGATGCCGAACACAGCAGATCAATGGATAACATCATTGATCAGTTGTTTAGGCAAGGCCATGACACTCATAAACTTGACTCTGAGATCAGAAGATTAGAGATTGAAGAAATCCAAAATAGATGGGCAAGTTATGATGTGTTAGAAAGAGAAAGGCTGGAGATCATGATCAGGTTTATAGCAAAATATCTTGGAATATCTATGATCGAAATCAAGGCTTGGTCCAGGGACAGCATCTTGGCAATAACCACCAAGATCTGTTCGTCTGAAGTATACACTAAAGGATTAGTTATTGAAGCTTTAAATGAAGCTGGTGCTGGGAGCAGGACTGAACTAGCCAAGCAATCTAAAGCCACACTCACCTCCAAAATGTTAGAACACCCTGTCAACTTTCCCACACCAAAACCACCAAACAATAACCCACCAAACCAACTCCCTTACCCTCAAAACCAATAGCTGATGATGTACCCCAGAAGAAGAAGAGAAGGGTATTGAGGCTAGAAAATGATGAAGAAGATGATGATGAAGATGAAGATAGGCTGCCACTCTCAGCTGTTATACAGTTGCCGAATGCCATAAGTCACTCTCCAACAATTACTCCTGAAACTCAAAGACAAATTATGAAAGTGAAGCTAGAAGAAGAAGAGCTTCATAAACAACATGATGAGGAATTGTTGAGGAGGGTTGACAAAGCATATGCTGCCACATCTTCTATCATCAATATGAAGAAGCATGCTCTCAACTTATACACTCTTAAGCATACATTTCAATATCAAAAGGAGAGAGTGAGGATTTGGCCTGATCCCAGGGTGTCTCATAGGATTCACAAGAAAAACATTCCACAGAGATACATTGGCCAGGTGAAGAAGATTATAGATGAAGTGATCTCTCTGGTCTTTGTAGTATCACCTTGGGAAATCCCAGAGGACTTCAAGAAAGATTATAAAGCTAACCAAACCCCACAGAAGATGCTGGAAAAGAAAATGGTGAAAAAGGGGTTAGTATATAAGAGGCATGAAGAAGTCAGAAAGAATGAGCTCCAGTTGTTCCTAGAGGGTAATCACCCTAATGAATTTGCTTATAGAATAATAAAAACTGTGGAGCTCAAGATGGGAAACAGGTCAAATACCTATCTGAGTACTATGGGCCTGAACCATTATTTGAAGAAGGTGCTGAAGAGCTGACCATGGAGGAACAAATTACCTTCCTTGAGGCCTACACAAGAGAGTCATACAGACTCATAGTGGGGAAGTAGATCTCATGGATGGGGTAACAATTATGTGTCCAGTTAACCAAGACAGAGTTCCCATTCATACTTTCCCAAACAGATCATTGAGACTTCTTCCCAGGCCTGTGCTTACAAGGGTCACTTCTAAGCTGATCTAGAAGACAAAAAGACCAATCCTTCTGCCATAATAAGTGGGACATCTTCAATAAGTTTAGAGGTTTTGGCTGCATTGGTTTAGTGGGAGTTTGTTGGACCAAAAGAACCAATGAGCCTGATCAGAAAAACATCTAACTCCCACAGACATCACAACAACTGCTAAAGACTTGACCAGCTGTTTGACAAAGTCTAAAGACTTCAACAGCTGAAGACTAAGGTACTAAAGACTTCAACAGCTGAAAACCAAAGTCTGAAGATCAACAGCTGAAGACTAAAGTACTGAAGACTTCAACAGCTGAAGACTAAAGTACTGAAGACTTCAACAGCTGAAAACCAAAGTCTGAAGATCAACAGCTGAAGAACAAAGTACTGAAGTTCAACAGCTGAAGTACAAACACTGAAGACTCAGCTGATGACAACAGCTGAAGTTCAAGTACAAGTACTGAAGCCTTAAGAGTTTGTTACAACAGCTGAAGAAGCATTCTTCAGTTGTTGTGATGGTTTCCTTTCAGTAGTTTTCTTTTTGTTTCAGTATTTGTAAAACGATTGAAGAGCATGTTCTTCAGTTGTTGTAGTTTCAGTAGTTTCTTTTCAGTAGTTGTAGTGATAGTTAACACTTAGCATTTTTGTAAGAAGATGTCAGTTGTTTGACATCTTCAGTTGTTGTGTTAACTATCAGTAGTTTGAATAATTCTGTTAGATGTCACTATTAAGTGACATCAGCAGACGTCACATCTCCTATATAAGAGGTGTTGACCTAATTGTATTTGTGACATTCTGTTACCATGAAAGCGAATATTGAATGAAATATATTTTGCAGAATTCTCTCTGTCTATAACCGTTTGTTCTTACCTTGACTATCTTTTGTGTTCTTGTGAATTGGCTAATTCATTGTTTGATTTCCGCTGCTATACTCTCTAATCAATCAAACGTAGATCACTGATCCTAATATCTTTAGATCTCTTAAGCTTTAGCATGATGTTCTTCTAGCCTCCTCCAACTCCTCATCCTCTTAGTAGATGTGACACTGTGCTCTTGGAGTTGGGCGATCTCGTGGCTCTGAGCAGCCATTTGTTGGACCTTCTCATCTATCAACCGAGCTTGCTCTGAGATCTGCTGAGACTGGGCTGCAGTAAGATCTGTCAGATGACGGATCTGCGCCTTCTTCTCCTCATCAGCAGCTGATAGACGTATCACCATCCGGTTCAGCGCAGAAAGTTGTTCCTCTACCCTAATTGGAGGTAGAGGAGATCCATATATATGTGCGGGATGGGATGAGGGTCCTGCTTGGTGGCTAGTGGTGGTGGTGGCTGTGGTGAAGATGGGGTTGGGTCTGTGAGATAGTGGAGGTGATGTTGGAGTGAAAGATATTGTCGTAGTTGGCATATGTACAATGGTGGGTGGTGTGGTGGTGGTAGTGGTAGTTGTGGTGGCTGTGGTGGTGGATGGTGTGGCTGTAGAAGTGGTAGTGGTGGTGGTAGATGTACTGGCTGTGGTGGTGACGAAGGTGAGTCTTCTCTTCTTCTTCTTCTAGCCATGGGGCTGAGCCATCCTTTTATTCCTCAATCCAGTCGAGGTGGATGCTCCCCCAAGAACACGACTAGCTGACTCAGAGGCATAGCTAGGATCTGGAGTCGTCTCTCCCGAATCCCTGGGGCGTTCACCAACCGCTCCGAGTCCATACTCTGTGGAACAACCTTGCTTCCCACAGTCCTAGTCAAGGGCTCCTCATCCGACTCTTCTTCCTCCTCACCAGGTATGAAGTCCTGGTGGAAACCCGCTGACTCAGCTATGTCGCCTGTTGGGGCAGATACTGGAGGTATAACATCTGAAGTTGTGCCCCTCGGTGGAATAGGCATATCATCCCCAGCATCCCCACTATCATCATCGTCTGAATCATGCTCTGGGAGCAATAACCTCTCATCGTCTGAATCGCTGTCATCATGACACCACTTGCGTTTACCTAGCGCCACATATCTTTCATGGCCAGATGGCCGATCAACCTCTTTACCTGGGGCTTTACCTACTTGCCCCGATACACTCTCATGCGACCCAAAGTCGTGTCATCCATAATCTCTAAGCCAACCGCATCATGGCTCTCCTTTGGAAGTAATGGCAGCTTGTCGTTGAAGATCAGCTGCAAAAATAGAGGGTACATACAAAAACCCTCCTTCCCTTTGGCCTCCAGATTCTCCACCAGATATGAGAAGATCATGCTCGAGAAGCTAAAGGGGTGGTTCAACACCAGTGCCATATAGGCATTCTGAATCTGGCTTGACAGGTCATCAACCCACCCCTCCAAGAAGCAATACACTTCAGGATCACATGCGCTAAGTACTTATACTAGGGACACAGGTTGCTCTTGTTGAGCACACCTGAGTTGATGTCCCCAGCGTACTTAATCCTGAGAAAGCAACCTCTGACTGTAAATGGATGTAGTCTGGTGGGGGTGATCAGTATTGTCCCCAAAATCAAGTACTCTCTGGATGTCAGCTGCTGTAATCTTAATATCATGACCATGAATGGAGCTCCGTATGCTGTAAGGCTCACGTGCACGATCTACGGAGGCATTTTCCCAGAAAGCCTGATGTAACGACCTGTAAGGAGTACACGGTGTGGATATGGCTTTATGTATCCGAGAACGTCGAAGGAACACAATAATCTCTATAAACTCGCCCCATTCCGAGTCGTATGGTCCAAATGAGCACATATATTGTGCTTTGGATTGATGGACCATCTATCCGCCATTGACCTGAAACACAAGACACAAAACCATTAGAAAGTCATACATTCAAAATTAAGTTGAAGGTGTAAGTTTCAATTCAATCTGAATCATTTGTGCGAATGAATCATGTGACTAAAGTCAGTCGGTTGTCCTTTTATGCGACTGAGCTCATTCGGGTGAATGAGACATGCGACTTAGTTCAATCTGTTGGCTGAGTCTGCGATTGGTTCAGTCGGCCGATTGAGTTCATTCGCATGGTGCATTCGGCCGATTGACCCAATCGCAAGATTCAATCGTGCGATTGGTGTTCATATGGTCGACCAGTCGCTTGTCCCACTGTTCAGTCGCCTGTGGTTGGAATCTTGACCAAATCAAGTAATTTAACATGGTTTAATGGTCCATTAGACTCGCCATCTTGTCACTAATAACCTATTAAACTTAATTTTAACATTTTGCTTAGTTTATGTTGGTTATCAGGTCATTTACAGTCCGGTTCTTGTTTCATTCGAATATCACAAATTTCGGGTTCAATGTCTTCTGGTTTCGGTAAGATTTCATTGCAAGATACCTGTATAACCGTCAACCCACGTCAGAAGATCAATAAAGATGTAAAAACAAGGTCTAGAGGAATTTCGGTAGAGTTACAGTACTTGGTGCGATTTAGGAGCGATTGTGGGTGATGAGTGGAATGCGATTGACTATGGCCCTTTAAATACTGAAGCTGAGTTCAATCGGCCGACTGGCCTCATTTGCTCAGTTCATTCGGGAGACTGAAGCTCAGTCATGCGATTGGCCCAGTCAGTCGCATTCAGTTGGCCGACCGAGTCTAAGTCGGTCGACTAACTCATTCGTGCCCTTTCATTCACACCTTTAGTTAACCGACTGAGTCTCAGTCGGTTGACTGACTCATTTGCACCCTTTCATTCAGTCGAATGGATCATTCTGATAAGTGATTCGGGTGAATAGCGCAATCTCATGTCCAGTCGTGCGAATGGGATCCATTTGCATGGTTGGTCCATACATATGATCCAGTCGTGCGAATGGGTTACACTTATGTCCATTTAGCACTTAAACTCTTTTTACCTGTGAAATTAACATTATGAGCATTTGATCATCTCAGACATGATCATTTTAACTTGAAAACTTTTTAATCACCTTAGACGTGATCCTTTTAAACATTGAAAACACATGTGGCCATCTCAGACATAACCCTTTTAGGTGAGTTAATCCCATACTAATTTTCATGATATAGTCTGACGAACAAACAAACTAAAATGACTAACTAACTAGAAACTTAAACTAAATACAAAGATAAAACTTGTTTTTAACTTTTTGTGAGAGATAAATCCTAAGATAGAAATCAACTGTATTTGGTTCCAGAATAGGCAGCTTCAATTTAGTTTGACCACACATGGACCAATTCGATTTTGAAATCATACAGGCAAGTCAAATCATTTGGGACTTGTTATCAAAACTTTTTGATGCTCAATTCTTGGATTTCATCCAGAGTTGTTAGCAAATTTAGGAAATCACACTCGTACTATTAGATTCCCACATTGATTTGAACTTTCAAGAATTGCAGCCACAATGATTGTCAGTATATTTGTCCTCTTGAATCCATACACAGACTTTAGACACAAACTGGTGATAGTTTTAGGTTTAATTATTTCAACTAACATTTTTGGATCCCACACTTATATGGTAATCAACATTCCTTAGGAGCTTTTGAGCGGTCTATGGGTATTTTTACTAGAAGAGACTATTCTTAGAGCTTTCAAAGAGAAGCCAGTCCTCAGGTCAGTGCCATCGCACAGCAGAGAGGCGGCAAACAACAATGAATTCTAGAATATCTAGGTTATGCTTATCCTCAGGTCAGTGCCATCGCACAGCAGATAGGCACACAACCTATCTTCTTGTTAGAGCAGCTAAATTTTCTTTTGCGCAGAATGCACCAACAACATATGTCATTTGCTTGATAGCATTTGTCTTTCATTTTTTTCGTGGTTTGCTCTATTTATGGTTATCCACACACATTTGTGGCGTTTACATGCTCATTACCCCTTATTGGAACATTGTTGATTGTGTTAACCAGGGATAAGATCACAGCCCACAGTCAGTTGAACAACTTAGTTTCATCTTGAGATCACGAGTCAGGTCTAATCATCTATTGTGTTGAATATACTGATATATCATTTGTGGTCTAGCAACCTCTAGGTCTACTTTTTTTGTGTTACCTTAGTAGTTACCAATTTTTCTATCATCTTCCTTTTTATATTGCTTAGACTACACAGACTTATACTTTGATTTTTTGCATCTTTTCTAAATTAAATTTTTAAAGTCCCTTTTGATTTGTTCCTGTGTACTATCATTTTCCAAAAGGTTTGAATCGGTATCACAGATACGATCTACCTTATATCAGCTATCCACTCCTTCTCCCTCGTTTTTTTATTCTATTTTTTATATATTTTATATATTTTTATATTTTTATTTTTATTTTTTTATATTTTTATTTTTTTTAATATTACTAGCTGACCTACTCTCCCCCTAAAATTCTAAAATCATATTGGATTTATTATTTTAGGATTTTTACAGACAACTAAATAACATGAATTTAATTTAAACAGAATAAAATAAATAAGGAAAAAGAAGAAAATATAACTACAATGCATTAAACTACACATGATCATCATCACGAATAACATCAGTTTTCTTTTTAACGCCGTTGACCTCTAACAGATATAGAAAACATGGTTTATCAAAGGCTTTTGTATAGAGGTCAGCGCGTTGAAAGTCAGTATTAATTTTTACCACATCGATTAAGTTATTTTCAAAACAGTCTCTTATGAAATGGTATTTAATACCGATGTGTTTGGTATTTGGATGATGTACCGGATTTTTAGTTACTACAATTGCAGCAGAGTTATCAACAAAGATAGGAGTAGAAGAAAACTTTAAACCGTAATCCCACATTTATTGTTGAATCCAAATGATTTGTGAACAGCAACTTGCAGCAGCAACGTATTCGGCTTCACAGGTTGACAATGCAACCGAGGTCTGCTTCTTACACTGCCAGGTAACTAATCTCCTCCCAAAGAATTGACACCCTGCTGATGTATACTTGTAGTTCATCTTGCAGCCCCCGTAAACCGAGTCAGTATACGTCGTGAGCTCAAAGTCATCATCATGAGGATACCACAACCCAAGTGTGGGTGTACCCTTCAGATAATGAAATATCCTTTTGACCCCGATCAGATGGTTAACCTTAGGCTTAGCCTGATATCTAGAACATAAACATGTAGCATACATGATATCAGGTCTTGAGGCAGTAAGATACATGAGGGATCCAATCATTCCTCGGTACATTGTGCATCTACCAGATCTCAATTTTCGTCAGGTGCTATATCATGATTTGTAGCAAGTGGAGTCCCAGCAGGAGAGCATTCTCCATGTCAACCGACTGAGAATGTCTCCCACATACTTGGTCTGATGTAGAAAGATCCCATTTGGTGTCTGATCCACCTGTAACCGAGAAAGAATTTCATCTCCCCCATAGCACTCATCTCAAACTCTTTCTTCATAACTGCTTCAAACTCTTTGCATAATTCTTCGTTCTTTGAACAGAAGATTATATCATCGACATAGATTTGTACTAGCAGTAGGTCTCCATCTTTTTCTTTGATGAACAGTGTGCAGTCAATGACTCCCCTGCGAAAGTCGTGTTTCATAAGATGAGTTGAGAGTTTCTCATACCAAGCCCTTGGAGCTTGATGAAGCCCGTATAAGGCCTTGTCGAGATTGTAAACTCTATCCCGCTGATAGAGATCTTCAAATCCCTCGGGTTTACTGACATACACTGTCTCTCGAATTTCCCATGAAGGAATGCACTCTTCACATCTAATTGATAGACTTTATCTTCATATACGATGCATAGGCAAGGAAGATACGGATGGCTTCCATCCTTGCCATGGGTGCAAACACTTCATTGTAGTCAATCCCCTCGACTTGGCGATATCCCTGAACAACCAGTCAAGCCTTGTTCCTGATAATGACCCCTTGGTCATCCTTCTTGCGTTTCAAGACCCATTTGGTGCCAATGACCTTAGCACGTTTAGGTCTATCTACCAGAGTCCATACACCTAACTTCTTGAACTGAAGAAGTTCTTCTTGCATGGCACTCACCCATGCCTCATCGTTTAGTGCATCACTGACGTATTTTGGCTCAAACTGCGAGACAAAACACCGATAAGCACCATCATGAATGTACCCTTTTCCATAACAGAGGCATAAGCAGCTGAGTACAACTGATTTCGGGTTTGTACTCCTGATCTGACATCCCCAATGACATTGTCTAAGGATGATAGACATTTAGACGTGATCCTGGAGTAGTAGGAACAACTACCTCAGAGCCAAGATTTTGAACATTTGGTTCTGCATCTGAGGTAGAAGGAGTTTGAGGTTCCGAAGTCGAAGGTGCATCACCGTTAGATGCTTGTGGACTTTCAGGAACTGGAACCTATTCCTCCTGATTGAGTAGATGTTGTCGACTACTTCCCCTGATTGAGTAGATGATTTTCCCTGTGAACTCAATGATGTTGAATCAAGAGATGGTGTATTCAAGATATCATACATCATTCGAGTAGCTAACTCATCATCAGAAGGATAGATAGGGATGTTGAAAGACTTAAAGAATCCATCATAGTCGAAAAAGTAGGCGGGTCCTTTGCCAGTAGGTGGTGTGGTATATCTCTGAACATCAACATTACACCACACTTCTACTAACCCATTGAGTTCTTGTAAACTCTCTTATTCGGTATGTTGTATCCTAAGAAGATCCCTTCATCAGTCTTCTCACTAAATTTTCCTTCTTGAGTTTTCTTCAGAAGTGTGCATGGCGCGCTAAATGGTTCGAGATACTCCAGATTGGTTTACGTCGTTGTAGTAGCTCGTAACATGTCTTTCCGTGGCGCTTGACTATCAGAACTCGATTTAGTGTATAACATGCATTAGCCACTGCCTCATTCCAGAATTGGATTGGCAGTTTCGAGTCTGCCAGCATTATCCGTGCTATCTCTATCAAGCTTCTGTTCTTTCTCTCAGCAACACCATTCATCTGAGGCGTGTAGGCAGAAGTGAATTGATGCACAATTCCCTTTTCCTTGCAGTAAGCCTCCGTCCTTTCATTCTTGAATTCAGTCCCGTTGTCTGAGCGTACTTGTCTCACCTTCAGCTTGTAGAGAGATTCCAGTGTGGTTACTAACTCCTTGAATGAATCAAATGTTTATGATTTGGATTTTAGAAACATTACCCAAGAGAATCTTGTGTAGTCATCAGTAACCACAAAACAGTACAAGTCGCCTGTAATGCTCTTTGTACTGAGTGGACCAAACAGATCCATGTGAAGAAGTTCAAGAGGAAGCTCGATAGAATGAACTTTCTTTTCCATATGAGTCTTCTTCGTCTGTTTCCTTTCTTGCATGCTACGCAAAAATCAGGAAGTTGGAAATTTTTGACGTTAACATCTTGCACTAGATCCTTCTGATCAAGTGATTCATCTTTTGTTGATTTATGTGTCCCATTCTCCTATGCCAGGAAATGGAGTCCTTCTTAGTAGCTTTTGATAGGAAGCACTAAACTTCATGATCCGTTGTAGAAGCCGTTGAGATATCCAAAATAAAGGTCTTTATATCTTGAAGCTGTCATCAGAACGTGGTCCTCCGGAATCACATAGTCTTTCTTTAGGACGTAACATTCTTGTTGTCAAATATGACTTTAAACCCTTTATCACAGATTTGGGAAACAGAAAGTAAGTTGTTTTGAAGTTGTTGAACATAGTTCACCTTATTAAACTTAACTTTCTGATTTCCAACTTCTCCTTGAGCTGTGATATAGCCTCCCTTGTTTCCAGCAAACGAAACAGGCCCTCCTTTTATTTTCTTGATGTTTGATAAAAGAGCGTTGTTTCCTGTCATGTGCCTGGATGCTCCGCTGTCTACAATCCACGTGTTGGTTTCAGCACTGTAGCGAACACCCTACACTTATAATGTAAAATATTAGTTTAGGTTAGGAACCCAAGCCTTTACTGGCTTGGGTTTCCCAGAGGCATCACACATCATGAATTCAACCCATTGACCCTTACAGGGTGAGGGTAACTCAGGTTCCTTCTTGTCATCATTATCAGACACAAGGATGACTTCTCTTTCCATAAGCCAGATTTGTGCAATGCCTGTTTGAGATAAACAGTGGACTGCTAATGTGTTAAACGTTAGGTTCACTAGTTCTTCTAGGTGGAGTTAAAGAACTCCTTTTAGAATGCCTAGGTTTTGAATCCTGAAGTTCAATCTTCTTCCTAGGTGTCGGATAGTAAGGACAAAAGGAAGCAATATGTCTACACTCTCCACAGTTGTAGCATGACCTGCTATCAACTTTATGATTAAACTTTCTTTGTGGAGATGTGTGTGACACCCTAGTAGCATCACTTAGTTTGGGTTTTGACTCTGTTTCTTTTGATGTTTTCTTCTGTTTAACAAAATCAATTGTTTTAACATTTTTAACATCTTTTTCCTTTTGGTTAACTGGTTTTTGACATGAAGCTTGTGAAAGATTAACATTAGCAGTCCTTTTAGATTCAGTTTTTACCTTGTTTGACTCGGACTTTATATTAACCTTTTCAAATTCTTTTTCCAGATTAACACAAGGCATTTTACCCTTTGCCTTTGAAGTGGCCTCTTTTTGTTTTGTTCCAGATTCAATTGATGAACATGAGGAATCTGGATCACTAACAAGAGGAGTAGACACAATATGATCCTTGATGGGATTGTTATTTATTGGTCTACTCTTAGTGTTCATCAAGGTCTCAGGTGGTGGTGGAACCACTTTATAACCCAAACCCTCCCCGTTGTTACGCTCTCTCACTAAGTGTTGGACAATATGAGATGAACTTGTCCACCTATGCAGTTTTTGCTTTAAAGAGTTAACTTCTACTTCTAAGACTGCTTTTTGTTTCTTAGTGTCTTCTAGGGAGTTAAAATAGTACCTAATGTCATTAGCTTGGTTAAATGCAACTACTTCAGTTTCCCTAAGCTGTTTAGTCAGAAGGTCTATCTTTTCTTTGTAACTATGCACATTTTGTTTTAAAACTCTATTAGCCTCAATACACAGTTGCAAATCCTTTACTAAGTTATTATTATGATCTAATAACCTAGCAAATTTCTCATCTATGCTATCTCTAAAAGTATCACAATCAGAAAAAGCATGATTTTTAAACAGTTGGTCAGTGGTACTTACCTGAGGAGATTTAGAAGATTTAGCCATCAACGCAGCATCAGATGTGTCTGGTCCTGGTGATTTTGTCTTTGCTGTTGAAATCCCTTCTTTAGGCTTGTAGCTGACCTCTGTTGCAGTTGTCTCTTCAATATTTGACATCGCTATCTCAACTTCAATATCTCCCGCACTCGTGGAATCATCATCTAAAACTTCTACATTGGCAATATTAGATTCCCCTGGAGAGACAAACCGAAAGCTCCAGTCCTGCCCTTCATCATTATGAGCAGTCAAGGCTTTTGCATCCTTGCTTGATGAAGTAGAACTGCTAGCTTTCTTGTCTTGACGAGTGAATGAAGAGAATGGGTTCCTATTCCTAGTCTTTTTTGGCTTCACACATTCTCTCTGACGTGCCCCTTTTCTCCACAGTTAAAGCAGGTCACTTTACTCTTGTCAAAGCCAAATGTGGTATCCTTAGCAGCAACCAAGTTCTATCCGGTCTTTTTCACAATCTTCTTCGCCCTCCGGACAGCACTAGCTAAGGCCCACATAATGTCCATTCTCTCCAGCTCCATTTCATCCACCTGCTTGTAGTCCTCATCTACCAGATGGCAGTTTCCAATCTTCCCAGCAACAAGTCCATCATAAGAATGAATCACTGCTGCCAAAAGTTCCATGTGCTCTCGAGCTACTTCTACTATCACGTTTCCAAGATTCTCAGTCTTCAGTCTCGTAGCATTTGCTTTGGATCCGATATATTGGGTACTAGAAGACCCTGACGTTTCTGAACCTGAAGGAGAAGCTTGTGAAGGACCCGATGAGCTAGACACAAATGTAGTCTGAAGAGGTGCTCCAGACGTCTTAGCTTGAGGCGTGGCATTGTACAAAGCTGGATTCTGAGTGTGCGAAGACTTCTAAGCTCTGTACTTCATCCTAAGTGCTTCTTCTCACAGCTTTAGAATGAAGTCATTGATATCCAACTTTGCCAGCAATCCATTCTGTCTCAGATTTGACACAAAAGAAGCCCAACATTCTAGCAACCCATCAGCAAAATTTGACACTTTATCTTCCATGGTAGTTGTGACACCATGTGTATGCAGCTCGCTCAGCAAATGGTAGAATCTTTCAATGACATGGTCTAAACTCTCTTTTCCCATTGATGAAAAGTTGTCAAATTCTTTCTTCAATTCCTTAGCTTTAATTTCCTTCAGCGAAGCATTCCCGTCGTATCTCTTTTCCAGCTCATCCCACAATTTCTTGGCTTGCTTATTCTCCGAGTACTGGTGGAAAATATCTTTAGGATCAGACTGTGTAATCAATGCATAAACTCTCTTCTCTGCGTTATACTTAATTTTCTGAGCATCAGTCATCCCTCCCAAAGTAAGCTTTACGCCATTTGCTCCCACCAGCGTACTATACCCAATCACGATAGCTTCCCATAAATTTGGATCCACTCCATTGAGGTAGATCTCACAACATTGTTTCCAGTGGGGAAACTCATCTAATGTTAAGAGTTTTGGTGGTTTATTATAATTCCCCACCTCACTCTCAAGCAACAATAGGTTTTGGATCCTTGAGTCCTTGCCGACAGTAAACGCTGACATCTGATCTTCCATCACGATTAATTTTTAAGTGTACTAAACAAACTATCAAACTGATGCGACTGGGTGATGCGAATGGGCTATCCGTGCGAATGAACTATGCGATTGGTTCAATCGTGCGGCTGAACTAAGCGATTGGTTCAGTCGTGAGAATGAAGCTGATGCGTATGAACACTGCGAATGGACGGTTCAGTCGTACGAATGGAGATGCGACTCAGTCCAATCGTGCGTCTGGTGTATGCGAATGAAGTCCAATCGTGCGAATGGCTCACTCGTGCGACTGAAGCTGCTGTTTTGCGAAAATTTCTAGGTTAAACGTGTTTTAGCCGTAAAAATTTGAAATTTCGCAAACCCTAATCGCCTAAGGCCGTAGAAACCGAAAATTGATGAGCAGGGAACATCGAAGACAACTTTTGAGACAAAAGATTGCGTTTTTAGTGTAAAAACACAAACTTTTTATCAATCTTGATTGAATCACACGTAATCAAGAGCCAGAGCTCTAATACCACTTGTTAGGATCTGGTATTTGAATGAAATACCGAATGATTAACGTGTAAACCAAACCAAATAGTGCGGAATCCTATTTGTTTGGCGATCCAATCAGTGAGAACACACGTAGAATCAATAAAGTATTGAATCAAACGTTCAGAATCGATTAGGAATCGATCTACAGCGTTCTATGAACTTGGAGTATCAACTTGGAGGCTTCTGGACGGCTAGGGTACGTCTGGTGTTGAAATAGAATGAATGCTCTCGTTTTTCCACGAATTGGGTTGTATTTATAGGTTAGTATTGTCCATTCGTGCGACTGAACCATTAGTATGGTTCAGTAGTGCGATTGAACAATGTGGTTGATTCATCCGCACGACTGAGTGTTAGTCGTGCGACTGAACCAATCTTATGTTACAATCATACGACCGATCCAGTCTCCTGGTTCAGTCGTGCGACTGAGTCATTCGTATGAAGTTATTCATGCGTATGGTCCATTCGCATGTGCCATTCGCATGAGAACTTCATTTTGTTAAGTTTGAATGTATTAATTAGTATAACATTATGTGTAAAAATTCAAACAACCACAAACCTAATTAACCAATTCAACATCGACTCATTAATGAAATATTAAACATTATAAATAACAAACAAACAATATCATTTTATTAATCATTCCAAGCATTACCTCAAAATCAGACAAACAAGATCTATTACATTCATATCATGATCTAGGGACATACATGTATCAACATGTTGTAACTAACACCCTTCATCGGTCATGCATTCAGTATCAGAGCATTCCAGGCTTTTGATACAAGATCTCACCATCCTAAGATCCCTCAGACACAAAAATACTAAACTTTTCAAATGACAGCCATTTCGAAGACTGATATGGAAACTGGAACCATGAACAAGTCCCCACTGATCACTCTTGATGAGTTTGATACCTGGTTTTTAAGAATGGAAGCTTTCATCACGTCTCTTGATTTATGAATGTGGGAGTCTATTAAGAAATGACCATTCATACCTAGCACCCTTCTGCTACTGGCACTAGTATGATCCCTAAGGATGTTGCTAACTACCCTGATGAAGATAGGAAGAGAGTAGAGATTGACAGAAAAGCCATGACGGCCCTTCAAACTGCCCTTCAAACTCTGTGTAAAGAGGTTTCAAGAAGTGCAAAACAGCCAAGCAGTCGTGGGATACACTAAAACTGATGCATGAGGGTTCCTCTGAAGCCAAGGAGACAAGACGGATCTCTTGAAGCAGCAGTTTGAAAACTTCACCCTCAAAACAGGTGAAACCATGACTCAGCAGTACTTCAGGTATGTTGAGATTGTGGATACGCTAGTGGATAGAGGAGTTTCTCTTGAGAATATAGAAATTGTAAGGAAGTTCATGTCCTCACTTCCTAGGCAATGGACACACTACTGTGTGGTGATCAAGAGAACTGAAAATCTCAAAACTCTTAGTCTGATAGAGTTATATGGGATTCTCAGTGGATACCAGATGGAGATGAACATGCAAGATTCATCTGGCAACTCCAACAATCAAATGGGTTCAGCCCTACACGTGGTTGAAAGGGATAGTATAGAACCCAAGCATCATCTCATATGCTACACTGACAACTCACCAAAGGGTCATTTCATAACCTTCCCAGAGACACCAAGGGAGAACTACACTCAAGGAAGCCCATTCCAAGAGACAAGCTCTTCTCAAGCTTTTGTGTCTTCTGATGAAAGCTGTGGCAACTCTCTTTTCACTCTTGAAGACCTGGACTGTATTCATCCAGATGATCTGGAATACATGGAAACAGTCCAGCAGATGGCTCTTCTCACTCACTGAGCCAAGAAGCTCTACAAGAGGACTGGAAGGAAGTTTCCAAGCAGCGCAACCAGTGGAAAGTTTTAAGTGAAAAAGGCAGAGTCAAGTGTTACAAATGTAACTCGATGGAGCACTTTGCCACAGAGTGTAAGGCACCTAAAACAAATGGTGGCCAAACACAGTCTAGAACAAACTACACTAACAAAGCTCTCTAGAATGAGAAGTCAAAGTAGCAGGCTGCTGGTGCTGTTGAAGAAGGAGGCTTTGACTGGACCTTTCAGGTGGATGATTCTTTGCCTAACCAAGCATTAATGGGAGATCATGATGAAGCGAAGGTATTGGAACATCTCTGTACTCCTGAATGCATTGCTAAAGTCAATAGATACAGGTCCTACAACTTGGAGATGAGATTTGAGCTTGAGTCCTTTGACATTTTAAAATCTCATTTTAGAAAGTCTGAAAATGATTATAAGCTAAAGATAGAGGACCTTGAGAAAACCATTTTAGTTCTAAAACATGAACACACAGATTTTAGGACTTAAATCAAAGATCTGATAACCAAGCTGACTGAGTGCCACACTAAGCTTGTGATCAGCAAAGCCGGGGCAGAAAAGAGTGTTCTTGAAGAAGAGACCTTCAAGAACATGATATCCTCATCCCTGCACAACAAAGTGTGCTATCAAAACATCCCTGCATAACAAAGTAAAGCTGCAAGAACCATGTTGTCTGACTCTAAACTGCCCATCACCTTTTGGGCAGAGGCAGTCAACACTATCTGCTATGTGCAGAACAGAGTCTTAGTGGTCAAGACTCATGGCAAGACTTCTTATGAACTTTGGCACAAGAGGAAACCTTTCATTGGTTTTCTCAGGTCATTTGGTTGTCCTTGCGCCATCTTGAATACCAAAGATCAAATTGCCAAGTTTGCTAAGAAATCAGATGATGGACACTTTATTGGATACTCTTCTCAAGCTAAGGCTTATAGAGTATACAATCTTAGAACTAGAGTTGTTGAGGAGTCAGCCAATGTGACTTTTAATGAACACACACCCTGTGTTGTTGGTTCTGGTCCGGATTGGTTATTTGATCTTGACTTAGTTACCAACTGTTTTAACAAATATTGTGAGAATGTTTCAGGATGTGCAGAAAATTTAAATATAGGTGATCCTGATCTATGTTTTGAGCTAAGAAGACCTTCAATTCATACATCTTCGGCTCCAGTTGGAACTACTTCTGCTAATGAGGTTCGGTCAGCACTACAATGACAAACTCAGCTGATACATCTGGGGTGCCTTGAAATTCTAGCTCAGAGGCTCCATAACCATATAAGAACATCTCAATTGTGGAAGACAGCAATGGTGGTGGTGACAGTGACCAAGAATTTCTTGATTCCACTAACCACACCATAGATGAGAACATCAATGATGTCATACACTGGTTGGATCAAGTTTCTCTTGAAAAGTGTGCTGATGTGGTGGGGGAAACATCCATGCCAGATCTAAATTTCTCTAATTTGAATCTTTCTCAGCAACTTGCTATGATCCCTCAGCTTAGGATCCACAAGTCTCACCCCACCACAAACATCATTGGAGATGTTGTCTCATGGGTAAGAACAAGAGGACAAAACCATGAAGCAAATGTTTGTCTTCACTCTTGTTTCTTATCCTAGATAGAGCCAAATAAATTTGACGAGGCTCTAAAGGATGGATGTTGGGTTGAAGCTATGCAACAAGAGCTACTTCAATTCAAAAGGCATAAAGTTTGGAACCTTTGTCCTCTTCCTTCTGGGAAGACTACCATTGAAACCAAATGGGTGTTTACGAACATGAAAGATGATAGATACATCATCATCAAGAAGAAGGCTAGACTAGTTGTTCAAGGATACACACAAGAATAAGGGATTTATTACACTGATGTCTTTGCTCCAGTTGCAAGATTAGAAGCTGTTCGGATATTCCTGGCATTTGCTGCATCCAAGAACTTCAAAGTCGTTCGGGTTGATGTGAAGTGTGCCTTTTTGTATAGAGTGATTGATGAAGAGGTATATGTCAAACAGCCACCTGGTTTTGTAGACCCTAATCATCGTCATTATGTCTGCAAGCTTGACAAATGGTATGAGGCACCCAGGAAATGGTATGAGATACAGTCTGGGTATCTTTGTAAACATGGATACAGGACAGGTACTATAGATGGAACACTCTTCATCAAAAGACAGGGAAATGACATATTGCTAGTTCAAGTATATGTGGATGACATCATCTTTTGTTCAACTAATCCAAAGCTCTATGAAGACTTTGAGAAGCTAATGAAAGGCAGATTTGAAATGAGTGCCATGGGGGAACTCAATTTCTTTCTGGGAATTCAAGTGAAGCAAGTTGAAGATGGAATCTTCATAAGTCAATCAAAATAGGTTCAAGACATACTCAAGAGGTTCAACATGATTGATTGTAAGATTGCTAAGACACCCTCGGAAGCTTTGTAATTCTATATACAAAGCAATCAAGTTTTAATTTCTCTTCCGAAGCAAAATTTTCAAAACTCTCAGGAAAATCATTCGAAGTCATTTTAGCTTCGGAAGCCTTTTTAATTAAACCTTCCGAAGATAATTAACTTTCGGAAGCTTTTTGACATCCAAGAAAACTACTTTTTGAGAAAACGTTTTTTAGAGGTGGGACCGACACCTGGATTTCAAAGTTTATCCTGTTTCATTAAACTTTATCTGAAATCTCTCTCACATATAAACCCAATGGTTTCCCCCTCTTTCTATCATCTGTTCTTCCTCCAAACCTAAAATCTCAAATTATCTCTGAATTTTCTTTCTTCCTTCTTTCTTCATCTTTAAGCTACCTCACAATGGCCAACCTTTCTCACAGAAATGATCCCAACTTTACCATACAGCAACACAGGTAACACAATCCGGTTGCTCTGTTAAGCTCTGAAAAATATCCTCCTTTCTCAGAGGTTTGTCGATTCTTAGCTTTATCCAACTACTTCACCTCCCTAACCATTGATCCTCCTCTCTATGATGATTAGATGCTTGATTTCTGGAAGACCTGCCAAGAGGTCATTATGGATGGGGAGAAGGCACTGTCTGCCACAGTGCAGGGGAGAACAATCTTCATCACTCCGGCCATCATCAATAGGCATCTTCAGCTGGATGATGAAGAAGGTGAGCTGTTCTTCCCAAAGGAAGCTGTTAATCATTCCTTTAAGCAGATGGGATATGAGGGAGATTTCTCTATAAAGATCTTTAGGAAAGGGAAGGTCTCATCCCAGTGGAGATTCCTACTCCATGTGTTCATTCACAGCTTATCAAACAAGCATGGTGGATGGGACCAAATTCCTGAGGATCTCTCCTTCATAATATATGGAATGGTTCAAGGGGTCAAGTTTAGGCATTCTAAATTTGTTTATACCAATTTACTTGCTAATTTAGACTCCTTAGAATATTACATGTTTCCTAGATATGTCCAGTAAACTATGAATTGGGCTCACAGTTGAGGGAAACAAGTAACATTCTTAAATTGGGACACATGAAGCCCGACATCTTTAAAATACTAAGAAAACCCACTCTTGGTTTCTCTAGGGTAGAAACAACCCTAGTCCCAAAAATGCTATAGCTCATTGCTCAAGGTGACAACCTAGTAGCACAAGCTAGTCTTGAGCCCACACCTGCTACCTCCCAACCACCCACATAGCATAAAATCACTCTCACTTACCAAAGAAAGTCGAAACAAACCCCTGCTCAGACTATTCAGTCTGTGGAGGCCCCAATATACTCACCCGTACAAGAAGAAATGGACACTAGAACTCCCACTTCTCCTGAGGAGCAGACCACTCTGATCTCTCCAAGAATTAGTGCTGAGGTTCCTCATGCTTAGCCTGATGAGCTCATTAGCCCAATTGCCTTAAGCCATCACTCTGAGTCTCAACACTCAAGTAATCAATCTTCAGGGGACGGTTACCATCCCCAGCCTATAGGTCTCAACCAACCAATTCCCAACCTTGATTTCTATACTAATGAAGATCTAGGTTTCAATGAGTATAATAAGTCTCTATTCTTTACCCCTACTCAAAGAGAGATGAATGCTCCTGAGTCTCCTATATCTATCCCACATCAGTCACCTACAACTGAGGTGGACACTTCTGAACCTGTTCAGGATATCCATATGGAAGAGGGTCTCACTTCTCAAAGTTATTACATTATTAAGTCCTCAAGCATCGCAACTCAGCCCACTAACATCTCAACTGAGATTGCCAGTGAGCAGAGGAAAACTAGTAGCCAAGAACCTAAAGCTGGCGGTGAGAGAGAGGACTTTGGTACAATCATCTCATCTCCCAATGATTCTTCTAATGAAGATAAGGGGAATCTAAGACTAAAGGTGCACATACTGACTAAAATATGCACCTATTTAGTCTCAAAGGTCAGTCACCTTGAATCTCAGGTGACTACCTTACATAACAAGATCAATGATCAGCAACTTGAGATTTCATATCTTAAGGAAAAACTAGTTGGGTGACCCTTGGAAAAGCTCAACCAGGAACACGAGAACCTGTGAATGTGATTGACCTATCTTCCAGCTCACCTATGCAAGTGGGTGATGCTACCAAAAAGGGGGAGAAAGTCATTACATCCCTAGAACCTGGGAGTTCTTTAGAGAGAATGGACACTAAGGACTCACCATCCTCACTTGCAATTGTACATTCTCAGCAACCTCCTCAAATTCACATTGATATAGACTACACAGACTCCTTCATATAGAGTTTGTTTGAGGATGGGATAACAAGGGCTCTGTCATCTTCACCATCTTCCAATCACATCATTGGGTGTAGGTATGACAACATCAGGAAATCCCTAATCATCATAAGAGTTCAAGGACAACAAGAAATCTTCAATTTTTAGAGCCTGAACTACTATGATGGTCTGGATTTAGTCAACATGCCACTTGTCAACCCAAGCAAATCAAGACAAGCTGACAGACTAGCTCAAAGAATCCAAGACAGGATCACTACAGAGTTCAGCTTAAGAAGGAGACTTAGGCAACAGGCAATGCCATTGGTCAACTAGATGTTGAGGCAGACCCTAAGATTGGTTAAATAGGGAGAACCTTGACTGAAGGCCCAGTGGCAGTACCTGAGATCCCTGTCTCATCATCATCAACTACTGTAGAGATCCACACACTTATTGAGACACCTGCTGGTGAAGGTGCTTCATAACCTCTCTCTGGCTAGAGCTTAGAAGTTGCATCAAGCAATGAAGGCCAAAGTTATCTCCACCCTGAGTCACGAAAGTCTGTGAGTGACAAAGGGAAAAGAAAGATGACATCTGAGGAGATTGAGGAGGAGAGAGAGAGAGAGAGGAAAAGAAGGCTGAGGGGAGAAAGTTCCTCTGCTGAGTCCTCAAGACTCATGGAGTCTGCTATCAGGGCTGCCCCTAGACTAGACACTCAAAATGATGAGTTAAGGGCAGTCAGGATAACTTATCTGTAGACAAGGAACTATGACATAGACAATGTCATCTCTCTCCCCTTAGATGAGTTGAATGAACTGGTTGACCTGGAATGGTCAAAAGAGAAGAAGGAGGTAGAAGATGCAGAGCTTCTAGTACTAGTCAAAGAAGAAAAAGACTGTACAAGGATATGCCTACCCTCTCCCCAGTTCAGGAAAGTCCTGCACAAGAAGATGTGGTTCAAGAAGAACCTTGGTAGACAAAGAAGAGAGAGGATCAAGATGATCAACTACCTAAGTGCCACAAGCTTTTATCAGGTAGATACACTCCTTCCCTTGTCCTATGATATATTGAGTTTTGAGTACTTAAAACAGCTTGAACTTGAGATAATCAAGGAGAGAAAGACAACTAAGAAGAAGCTAAGGGAAGAAGCTGCAAAATCAAGAGCTATCATCCAAAAAAGCATGAAGAAGTCTGCTGATAGGCAGAGTATGATGAGCTTCTTGAAGCTATATGGACTCTCCGAAAGGATACTTGGCCCCATGTCTCTATCCACTACGGATGAGCATATTAGGGTGATCAAGCAGAAGATCAAAAGTGGAGAGCTCATTGACTTACAATCCACTCCAAGTCAAGCCCCACTTGAAGTGGAGGTTAAGGTTGAACAACCAGAGACAACACAACCTGGACCTCCTGCTGAAACTCAGCAAGCTTCATCTTCTGATCTATAGTAGGGTCAACCTCCCTCTCCTTCTGAGCCTGAGAGAGAGGAAGTCCCAACTGAGAAAGACAGTGAAGATTAATCTGGTACTGCAGTCCAGTCTTCTCAGTTAAAACCTGTAAAGAGAAAGAAGAAGATGGCTTCTAAACCATAGCCAAAGAAGAAGAAGACTGGACCCTCTTCTAAACCCTAGAATGAGTTAGAACATTTGAGGTTGTGCAGCCAGAGGATGCTACATCAACTCCAATTCAAATAGCTCATCTAGCATCAGGAAGACCCATCTTGTCTTGGACATACACCACAAATCTAGAAAGTTGGCATGCCATTAGAGATCAAGGCACCAAAGACATTTACACATGGCAAGATATGTTTTGTTGCCTCTGCATGACCTCTTTGATATGAGAAGACATTTTGACAGTCTAAAGGATCCTGATCATCTTATGAAGAAAGGATTGGTGATCATCCTAATAAGGACTATTGATATCTTATGTCTACTAAGTGTTTTGGTAGCATCAACTTAGGGGGTGTTTGTAGAGGTTAATGAAGAGGCTGATGCAACCTAAACATCCAAAGTCTATCCTGCATGCTGCACAAGTGCATTGAAGAAGAATACTTAGGAACTTTCACACATGCAACATAAAATACTCTAAGTGTGAAATCTTCTGAAGCCAAGACCAATATCTTCCGAAGCCAAATATGAAGTCTTCCGAAGCCTCAGAGACAAAGTCGTCCGAAGCTTTATCTCATGAAGACAGATTTCTTCCAAAGACTTTTAACACATGCTTTATTTGATGCACTTTTCCATAAAGCTGGACACCTTTCCGCTGCACCTCTGTAAGGTCACGAACTTACTTGAGTTGGTGAAAAGGTCCACGCTTTTGGTAACTCTACATTGACGTCTTGAGTCTGTAACTTTCTATTCATGTACTTTATCCTTTTTGTAATAGATAAGGGTGTGAGCTATGGCATGTCATATTCACTAGTCAAAAGGCAATCTGCCTTTGGACTCTACAATTGATTTTGTTTTGTGTCTAGTCAATTGTATCCGGCTGGCTTTCAAAGTATAGTCGGCTATAGGATGTAGTATAAGTATCTCATGTTCTTGTATCTTTCTATTATGCTTCATAACACTTGTAATAGAACATAGAGAAAGCAATATCATTCTTGAAAACTAAGCACTTATGTTCTGTCTCTTACATTACTTGTGTTCTTAGTATCTTATTATGGTTAATCCAGTCTTACTGTTTGATTAAGTTCTAGTTAATCTTCTCTTTGTGTTGTTGTATTGTAATTGACACCCTTCATCAATCCTGCAATCCTTAATTGGATTGTTATTTACTAGTCTACATTTAGCATTTAACAAGATCTCATGTGGTGGTGGAACCACTTTGTAACCCAACCCCTCCCTATTATTTCGTTCTTTCACTAAGTGTTGCACTATGTGAGAAGAACTGGTCCAACTGTGCAAATTTTGTTTTAATGAGTTGACTTCAACTTCTAAAGCTATTTTTTATTTCTTAGTTTCTTCTAGGTAGTTTAAGTAGAACTTTATATCATTGGCTTGAATTAAAGCAGCAACCTCGGTTTCCCTTAGTTGCTTATGTAAAAGTTCTATTTTCTCTTTATACCTGTGCTCATTTTGTTTTAAAATCCGATTAGCTTCTTTGCACAGTTGTAAGTCATTTACTAAGCTATAATTGAGGTCTCAATAACCTAGCAAATTTTAAATCTATGCTTTCTCTAAATTTATTGCATTCATTACAAGCATGACTTTTAAAGAGTTGGTATTTGGTACTTACCTGTGAAGACTTAGTTGAATTAGCCATCAATGCAGAGTTTCACTTTTCGGATGCTGGAGATTCGAAACATGTCGTTCTGAGATATTCTTCAAATAGATGATTGACCATATTCGCATTGTCTTTATTATCTGACATCACTAGTTCAACTGCGATTTCACCTTCACTTGTAGTGTCATCATCCAAATCCTCGACATTGGCAATGTTCGATTCACCTGTAGACATAAAGCTGAAGGTCCAATCCTGTCCTTCATCACCTTGAGCAGTCAAGGCATTTATCTCTTTGCTTGATGAGGTAGCTCCACTCGTGGATTTCTCTTGACGGTTGAAGGATGAGAATGGATTCCTGTTACCTGTCTTCTTGGGCTTTACACATTCACATTTGAAATGCCTCTTTTCTCCACAGTTAAAGCAGGTAACTTTGGTTTTCTCGAAACCAAAGGTTGTGTCTTTTGTGGCTACCAAGTTTTGTCCAGTATTTTTTACAAACGTTTTTGCTCTCCTGACAGCACTTGCCAAAGCCCACATTATATCCATACTCTCTAGTTCATTCTCATCCACCTGCTTGTAATCTTCATCTGCCAGATGGAAATTTCTGATCTTTCCTGCAACTGGACCATCATAAGAATGAAAAACTGTTGCTAGAAGGTCCATATGCTCCGTTGCAACCTCCACAGTAATATTTCTAAGATTCTCGGTCTTCAACTTAGTAGCATTTGCTTCAGGTGCAATATATTGGGTACTTGATGACCCTGATGTTTTAGATCCTAAAGCTGTGGTTTGAGAAGAAGCGGTTGAACTAGACACAAACCCTATTTTAAGAGGTGCTCCTGAACTGGTTGGAGTGGGAGAGGAGTTAAAAAGTGAAGGATTCTGGTCATAGGATCTTTTCTGTGACCTGTAATTCATCCTCTGTTCCTCCTCCCTCAATTTCAGGATGAAGTTGTTTATGTCTAATTTTACCAGTATATTGTTCTGTCTCAAGTTAGACACAAACGAGTCCCACTTCTCTCGCAACCATCGGCAAAGCTTGAAACTTTATCTTCCATTGACGTTGTGACCCCATGAGTGTGCAGCTCTCTCATTAGATGGTAGAACCTGTCTACGACATCATCCAAGCTTTCTTTCCTCATCGAAGAGAAGTTATCAAACTCCTTCTTTAGAGCCTTTCCCTTTAGAGCTTTCAATATTGCATTCCGTCGTATCGTTTCTCCAAAGCTTCCCATAACTTCTTTGCCTGTTTGTTCTCAGAAAACTGATGGAATATGTCTTTTGGTATTGCTTGAGTCAATAAGGCATAAACCTTCTTTTCTGCATTGTACTTCACCTTTTGGCTGTCAGTCATACCTCCCAAGGTTAATTTAACACCATCAGCACCAACCAGCATACTATAACCTGTCTCAATAGATTCCCAAAGGTTGGGATCAACTCCATTAAGATAGATCTCGAATCACTGCTTCCATTATGGGTAATCATCTAACGTTATTAGTTTAGGTGGTTTATTATGATTCCTAATCTCATATTCCAGAAGCAAAAGGTTTTGGATCCGTGAGTCTCTACGGTAGTAAACGGAGAGAATTGATCTTCCATCTCTTTAACTTTGAACTTTAGAACTCAATTGTTCACTTGTGCAAATAGACAGATGCGAATAAGTCACTCGTGCGATTGGAAAAATGCGGATGAGTCAATCGTGCGATTGGACAAATACGGATGGTAAATGCGGATGACTCAATCGTGCGAATGAATTCAATCGTGCGATTGGATTCAGTCATATGTATGGAGTGTGCGATTGGAGACAAACGAATGAAGATGTTCAGTCGTACGAATGGATGAGCGACTAAGTTCAATCGTGCTAATGGGAGGGGCGGTTGAGTTCAGGCGTGCAATTGAGCCAATCGTGCTACTAAAAACTGTTGTTTTTGAAAAATCGAAGGTTTTTGATACTTTGACACAAAAATAGAATTTTTCAAGAACCCTAATCCGCCGTATGCCGAAAAACGTAAACTTTGAGACCTGGAGACGTCGAAAACACTGTTTTACACAAAAAAGGTGACTCTTTTGAATGAAAAACATGATTTTTACACCGAAACTAATCGAATCACACGCAAAATGAAGAGCCAAAGCTCTGATACGACTTGTTAGGACCGTGTACATACAGAGTACTAACTGATAATGCATGAAACCAGATCAAATAGTGTAGAATCCTATTTGATTGGCAATCCAATTATTGAGAACGTAGTTTCGATCAATCGAAAGATTAAAGAAACGTTAAGAACGATTAGAACCAGAGCAACTGTGAACTATGAAGTTGGAATAGGCTTTTTGGAGTCTCTGGACGGCTAGGGTACAAATATGAATTGAAATTCTTGAAGTGTTTTTGTCTTTCCACGAATTTTGGTGGTATTTATAGGTTAGGGTTTTCCAATCGTACGACTGAACCATTATCCTGGTTCGGTCATGCGACTAGTCCATTATCATGAAGTATTCATGCGTATGGTCCATTAGCATGGTCCATTCGCGTGAAGACTTCATTCGATTAAGTTTGAACATGTTTCTCAATCATTGTTGAGTAAGAACTATGTATAATAACCTCAAATCTATAGAGTTAGTTCAATATACTTTATAACACAATAAACAATGAACCATTAAACATTATTAGTATCAATCATATATTGTATTTCATTCAACTCATCCATTACGTATATGTAAGACATGAAAGACATTTTACATTAAGCTCTTAAACTAGGTACATATGTATGAACAAAAATTGTAGTATATTGCTTCTCAAGCTCTATTACAACTGTTACAAAGCATATACAATTAGTTACCATGACTTGAGATACTTTATACAACATCCTACAGCCGACCAAACTTAGAAGGCCAGCTGGATACATTTCATCTTGACAAGAAAATCAATGTAGAGTTAAAGAGGTAGATTTGCCTTTTTGACCAGTGACTATGACATGTTGTAGGATCGATGAAGGGTATGCACTTACAACACAAAAACAAAATGAGGAGATTAACTTGACTAATAAAACAGTAAGACTGGATTAACCATAAGTAATGATACTAAGAACTAAGTAAAAGTGAGATAGAACAAGATAGCAATATGCACAAGGAGATGGTATTCAAGATTGCAGTATATTGCCTTCTCAACTTCTATTACAAATGTTACAAAGCATAATGGAAAGTTACAAGTACTTGAGATACATATACTACATTCTACAACCGGTCATACTTTAAAGGCCAGCTGGATACAATTGAATAGGCACAAACAAAATCAATTGTAGAGTCAAAAGGTAGATTGCCTTTTGACTTTTGACTAAGACATGCCTTAGCTCACATCCTAATATATTACAAAAAGGATAAAGTACATGAAGTAGAAAGTTGCAGACTCAAGACCTCAATGTATAGTTACTAAAGGAATGGACCTTTTCACCGACTCATGTAAGTTGGTGACTTTACAGAGTTACAGTGGAAACGGGGTCCAGCTTTATGTAAACTACATCAGATAATAAATGTATACTAAAAGTCTTTGGAAGAAATGTGTCTTCAAGTGTTGGCTTCAGAAGACTTTGTCTCTGAAGCTTCGGAAGACTTCATCTTTGGCTTCGAAAGACATTGGTCATGGCTTTAGAAGATTTCACACTTAGAAAATTTCGTGTTACTTATGTGAATCTTCTGAAGCATTCTTCTTCAATGCACTTATGCGTGCATGCAGGAGACTTTAAGTGTTTGAGTTGCATCAGCCTTAACATATAATCCTTACAAACTCCCCTAGGCTGATGCTACCAAAACACTTTGAAGACTTTCAAAGTGTCTTCTAATCTTGAAGAGATCATGCAGAGGCAGATTGAACATGTGTTGCCATGTGTAGACATCCTCAATGCCTTGTTCTCTAATGACATGCCATCTTTATGGATTTGTGGTGTATGTCCAGGACAAGATGGGCCTTCTTGAGAGTAGAGGAGTTGTTTGAATGGGAGATGATGAAGCATCCTCTGGTTGCACATCCTCAGATGTTCTGACTCATCTTTAGGTTCTGAAAAGGATGTTTCTTTCTTCTTCTTTGGCATTGGCTTTGAAGCCATCCTTTTCTTTCTTTTTTTTCCTTTTAACTGAGAAGTCTGGCCTGCAGCACCTAGTTGATCTTCTTTGTCTTTCTCGGTTGGTCTTCCTCTCTCAGAGGTTCAGAAGGAGAGGGAGTCTGATCCTTCTTTGGATCAAAAGATGAAGCTTGCTGAGTCTTAGCAGGAGGTTCAAGTTGTGTTGTCTTAGGTTGTTCAATGTTAACCCCCACTTTAGGTGGAGTTGACTTGGAGGGGAATGTAAGTCCGTTAGCTCTCCACTCTTGATCTTTTACTTGATAACCCTGATGTGCTCATCCATAGTGGACAGAGACATAGGGCCAAGTCACCATCCGGAGAATCCATACAACTTCAAGAAGCTCATCATCTATGCCTGTCTGCAGATTTCTTCATACTTTTCTGGATGATGGCTCTTGACTTTGCAGCTTCTTCCCTTAGTTTCCTTTTGGTGATCTTTCTTTCCTTGACTATCTCAAGTTCAAGTTGTTTGAGGTACTCAAACTCAATATAGTCATAGGATAAGGGAAGAAGTGCATCTGCCTCATAGAGGCCTATGGCACTTAGGTAGTTGATCATTTTGATCCTATCTTCTTCTTTGTCTACTGGAGGTTCTTATTGAACCACATCCTCATGTGCAGGACATTATTGAACTAGGAGAGAGTAGGCATATGCTTGTATAATCTTTTGTCTCTTCTCTCTTCTTTGATTTGAATCACTAGCTCTGCATCTTCTGCCCCCTTTCTCTCCTTTGACACTTCCATGTCAACCAGTTCATTCAACTCCTCTAAGGGGAGAGAAATGACACTATCAATGTCTTAGTTCCTAGTCTACAAGTTGTTTATCCTGACTGCCCTCAACTCATCATCCTGAGTGTTTGGTCTAGGGCAGCCCTGATAACAATTTCCATAAGTCTTGTAGACCTAGTAGAGGAACTTTCTCCCATCAGCTTCCTTTTCCTCTCTCTCTCCTCCTCCTTAATCTCCTTAGAAGTCTTCTTTCTTTCCCTTTGTCACTCACAGACCTTTGTGACTCAGGGTGGAGAGAGCTTTGGCCTTAATTTCTTGGTGTAGCCACTAGGCTCTGGCCAGAGAGAGGTAGAGATACACGTTCACCAGCAGGTGTCTCAAAAAGGGTATGAATCTTTGTAGTAGTTGTTGATGATGAGACAGGGCTCTCAGGTTCTGCCATTGGGCCTTCGGTCAAGGTTTTCCCTATGAAACTAATCTTAGGGTCTGCCTCAGCATCCAGTTGACCGATGACATTGCCTGATTGCCTTAGTCTCCTTCTAAAGCTAAACTCTATAGTGATTCTGTATTGGACTCTTGAGCCAGCCTATCAGCTTGTCTTGATTGGCTTTGATTGACAAGTGGCATGTTGACTAGATTCAGACCTTCATAGAAGTTCAAGGTCTAAAAATTGAAGACCTCTTGCTGTCCTTGAACTCTAAGAATGATGTGGGCTCCTCTGCTTTCATCATACTTCCACCTAATGTTGTGATTTGAAGTTGGTGGAGATGACATAGCCATTGGTATTCCTTCCTCAATCAGACTTTGTATGTAGGAGTTTATGGAGGCCACATGAATGTGAACTTGAGAAGTCGCTAAGTATGCACAACAGAAAGTAAGGATGGTGACTCCTCAATGTCCATACTCTCTAAAGAACTCCCAAGTTTTGTGACTATAGTGACTTTCTCCCCCTTTTTGGTAGTATCACCCTCTTGCATAGGTGATCTAGGAGTTAGGTCAATGACATCCCAGGTTCTTGTGTTCCTGGTTGAGCTCCTCGTAAAGGTCTCCCAGCTAGTTTTTCCTTAAGATAAGAAATCTCAAGTTGCTGATCATTGACCCTGTTTTGCAATGTTGTCACTTGAGATTCAGATGATTGACCTTGAGACTAAATAGGTGCATGTTTTGGAGAGTTTTTGCACCTTTAGTCTCAAATTCCCCTCATTTTCATCAGATGAATCATTAGGGGATGAGATGATTGGACCAGAGTCCTCTCTCTCATCACCTGCTTCAGGTCTTGGCTGCTGGATTTCCTCTACTCACTCACAGCCCCAGTTGAGGTGTCAATGGGATGAGTTGCCATGGTTGAGGTCTTAATGATCGAAGTGTCCACCTTAGTAATGGGTGATTGATGTGGCTAGATATAGGAGATTCAGGAGCACTCATCTCTCTTTGAGTAGGGGAAAAGAAGAGAGACTTATGGTACTCTCTGAAACCTAAATCTTAATCAGTATAAAAGTCAAGGTTGGAATTTGTTGTTTAAGTCCAAAGGCTGGGGATGGTAATGTCTACTAAGGTTGTTCACTTGACTGTTCAGACTCAGAGTGAAGGCATAGGCATTTGGGCTTGTGAGCTCATCAGGCTGAGCATGAGGAACCATAGCACTGATCATTGATGTAATGGGAGTGGTATGCCCTTAGGAGAAGTGGAGCTCTAGTGTGCACTTCTTCCTGTGTGGGTAAGTATATGGGGACCTACACATACTGAATAGTCTTTGTGGGGGTCATTTGTGTTTTCTTGGGTAGGTAAGGGTTATTTGTGGCTGTTGAGGTGGTTGGGATGTAAACGGTGTGGGTTCAACATGACAGGATCAGTGATCACAAGTTTGATGTATCAGAATACAAAGCAGCGGAATACAAACTAGAATTAGACAATTGTAGCAAGCAATCGATATTTGTAAGCATTAAGATCGCATACGGTTATGGGGAGAGAATATGTATATCTGATTTCTAGGAATGTTTATAGATGTAGAATATTTCTAATCAAATCAATCATTCATTCCATTCAATTACTCATTCCTCAACGATTACAATAGGTTGTCACTCCTTATATAGAGTGCAACAGTCACTGCTGTTATCACGAAAAGTGACAACTGGCAGATCCAATACAGAAATAACTAATTCTTAACAAACTACTGAAATGTTCACAACTACTGAGAACATATCAGCATGTTAAGTACAAAAATATAAAACTACTGAAACTACAACGACTGAAGAACAAGCTCTTCAGTCGTTTTACAAAACTACTGAAACATAAAAATATAAAACTACTGATATCACAACTACTGAAGAAGTACTCTTCAGCAGTTGTGACAAACTACTGAGGCTTCAGTACTTGATCTTCAGACTTTGACCTTCAGGTGTTTCATCAGCTGATGACTTCAGTAGATATCATCAGCTGATGTCTTCAGTCTTTGTCTTCAGACTTTGTACATTAGTTGTTGATCTTCAGCACTTGTGGACTCTTCAGCTGTTGTACTTCGGTACTTTGGTCTTTCAGCTTCAGCACTTGTGTTCTTCAGCTTTGTACTTCAGCACTTTGGTTCTTCAGCTGTTAAGGTCTTCAGCACTTGATCTTCAGCTGTTGGAAGTCTTCAGCACTTGTCAAACTACTGATGAGGCTTTCAGCAGTTGTTGTGATACCATGTGGGACTTAGAGGTTTTCTGATCTTGGCTCATTGGTTCTTTTGGTCCAACAAACTCCCCCTGAACCAATGCAGCCAAAACCTCTAACTTATTATTCTCCCACTTATTGATGGCAAAATGTTGGTCTTTTTCCTTCTTGATCAGTAGAGAAGATGACCCATGTAAGCTCCGGCCTGGGAAGAAATCTCAAATATTTGTTTGGCAGAGTATGAATGGGAACTCTGTTTTGGGGAACTGGACACAGAGTTGTTATCCCATTCATGAGATTTACTTCCCCATGATGAGTCTGTATGACTCACGAACATAGGCCTCAAGGAGAACAACTTGTTCCTCCTGAGAGAGTTCTTCTGCTCCTCCTTCGAAGAAGAACTCTGGACCATAGTACTCTGATAAGTACTTCATGGTCCTGCCATTTTTCAGCTCCACCGTAGTTACCTCCCTATATACAAATTCATAGGATGGTTGCCTTCAAGGAGTAACTGGAGCTCATTCTTTTGGATGTCTTCAAGCTTTTTATATAACAACCCCTTCTTAATCATCTTGTTTTCTAGTAAGGCTTGAGGTGTCTTCTTTGCTTGGTGAGCTTTCTTGAATTCATCAATGATTTCCCAAGGTGAGACTACAACGGCCAACATGATGTAGACTCTATTGTTTTTCGTACCTGGCCGTTGTATCTGTGTGGGATAGTTCTTTTATGGATTCTAGAACTCACCCTGGGGTCTGGCCATACTCTCACTCTCTCCTTCTGATACTGAAAGGTGTGCCTGAGAGTGTACAGCCTTTGAGCATGCCCTTTCATGGCTTGAATAGATGATGACTGAGGAAATTCCTTGTCAACCATCTTCAACAGTTGCTCATCGTGCTGTTTCTGCTGTTCTTCTTCTTCTATCTTGACTCTGACCATTTCCCTTTGAGAGTCAGGTGTGATCATGGGTTGACTTCGGGGTTTTGGTAGCTTCAGAACAGCAGAGAGTGGCAGACTATCATCTTCATCCTCTTCTCTTCTTCTTCCATCCTCAGCACCCTCTCTCCTTCTGGGTACATCACTGGATGATGGTTGGGTTGGTGAAGAATTGGTTTTGAAGAATGAGGATGTTGGATTTTGGCTTAGAGGTTGGTTGGGAGATTTGAGGGATAGGATCTGTTTGAGTGGGTGGGAGGAAGGTTGATCTAGCATCCTTGTAGTTAGTTTCGCCTTTGTGAGTTTAGCCATCTCTAACCTTTTACCAGCCCCAGCCTCATCAAGGGCTTCCACAATAATCCCTTTGTTGAATTGCTCAGACAGACAGATTCTGGTGGCTATAGCCAGAATGCTGTCCCTGGTCTATGCGCGGATCTCCATTAATGATCTTCCCAAGTATTTTGCAATAAAACGGATCATATTTCCAACCTCTCTTTCTCAAGAGCATCATACCCTGCCCATCGAGTTTGTATCTCTTGTACTTCTAACCTTCTGATCTCACTATCTAGTGTGGCTGTGTCAAACCCCTGCCTGAAGTTGTTCACTATTTTATCCATGGAGCGGCTGTGTGTGGTGTCAGCTTCTTTGACAGCTCCTCCAAGGATTTGTCTTCAGCAGTGTGATCATCAGCACTTCTCTTTCGCTTGTAAGTGATCAGGGTTGCTTTTCTTTTTCCCTCCTCTTGGGCTTGCATCACTTCCTTTTCCTCGGATCTTTTCCTCTTCCTTTCTTTCACTGCAGTACTCTCCCCCTTTTTTGTTGCATTGGAGGAAGGGGTTTGTACCACAGTAAGGGTCTTTTGAACAGCAGCATCAACCAAGGGCTGTAATGTGAAGGAAAGCCTCTCATAAGGGCTTTGATCACTATATCAATGATTATGGGTGTGATGAGAGGAGGGATTTTGGAGTACAGCACCTATTTGCTCAGGAGGGTTCTGTTCCTGAGAAGTAGGGCCTGAAGCAGAGGCAGGTGGTGATTTTGGGGTGGCTCTGTGTTTGGGAAACCTTCAAGGGAAGGTGCCATCTGTGGGTGGATAGGGGCAGATGGTCTTTGTCCTTGTGAGAGTTGGTCAAGTAGGTTTTGCAGCCTACTGACTTTCTCTTCCAGGATTGTGTTCTGGGCAAGAACATCATAGAAGAAGCCCAGGTCATCATCAGCAGAAGCTGAATCAGCTGACCTCCTGCTTAGAACAGGATTTACATGCACTGGTGTAGACCAGTTGGTGCATGTGCCCCTTGTGCTTGGTACTGGGGACTTCCAGCCTCAGGACAATGTCCATCATCAGCTGTTGCCTCTAGGGAGGTCTTAGCAATGTTACCAGCCTCACTCTGGTCATGTGCTGAGTCAGAGGAGGTGGCAGCCTCACTAGATATTCTAAGCTCCTTGTCTACACCAGGAGATAGAATTGGGAAACCCCTGTGCTGTGGGTTCTCAGGTGCACTGTGTTCCTCCCCCTCAATTGTAGAGGTATTCCCAGTAGTAAGTGGTTTCTGGGGAGGGGGTGAGGAGTGCAATTGAGTCAGCACTTGTGCAACTATTAAAGTTGGGCTGTGAGGGGCGGTTGTTTGGGGTGAAGGGTAGAGAAGTGTGCACCTAGGGTGGATGGTGCTCTTCAATGGCAATCTCCTCAAGTGAGTAAGATCCCAGATTAGTAGGTGCCCTTGGGGAGTTGCTGCAGGCTCCTGTTGAGGAAACCTGAGCGGCTGTGGCGGAGGAGTCATTGTATCCACTAGGGGTTTGGACTAGTGGATATATCCTGCGTTTGTGTTGCAGGGGCATCCTCAGGGAACTCAATTCCCTGAGTAGCCATTTGGGTTTCTTTTTGGTGGGTTTGGTGGGGACTTGGATTTGGAGGTGGTGGCTGTGGGTTCCAGCTGCGTGGGTTTTCGCAGCTTGGCAGCCATTTTAGTGTCCGGTCAGAGTTGTGTCGGGAGTATACTTCCGGCAGAACCCGTAGCAGGGCTCCCAAGCCAACAAGTCCCTCAGCATTAAGTTGGTCTTTAATAATGGCCATTATGAACCGTGGATAGAGTATCCAACGATTGCAGTTAATTTTTGAGCCATATCTTGAGCTCTGAAAATATTAATTCTGAAAAGTTTAGTGGTTGTTGCTCAAGGATAGAATACATTACCTGCTGCCATTTGGTGGACATTTGATCCCAAGACGACGTCTTAGGGGCCAAACATACATTTACCATGTGAAAAATCAGGCGCTCAGCGTCATTAAAGTGTTTCTTCATGATGGTGGTGGCACTGAGATCGCCTTGATATCCATGCTGAGCAAAGGATAGATCTATGGTGCCCTTCGGATATCCAGCAGGAGAAGTAGCATCATTCAGTTGAAGAATTTACGGATTGTTGCAGGAGTAATGACTACTTCTTTGTTGTTGACGACTGACCGGAGGGATGGTGTGTTGCTCTCCTCAGTGGTAACAGTAACTTCATCCAAAATTGGTTCAAGGATTCGGCATGTAAGACGGGGTTCAGAAGGAATGCCGTGTTGTATTGGGACTGAACCATAAGATCGATAGCAGTATCGAACTTAGTCCAGATCGGCGATTTAGTGAGGTAGGCAACACAGTTGTGTCGCGGTTTAATTTGCATAGACGCCATGGAGAAGAGGGAAGTTTTGGAGAGGAACGTTAGGTTTGAAGAAGATGAAGCATGGAGAACTCAGGTTGGGTATTTATAGGGTACGGGTAAGGAGACGACTGAAGGATGTGGTGTTAGTCATCAGTAGTTTTAAACGACCGTTGACATGGTATTATCCTTTCAGACGTTGAAACAGCTGAAGTCGTGGTGTTAGGCATCAGTAGTTTAGAAAACTACTGAATCGATGGTTTTGACTTCAGATGATTGAAACAACTGAGGACTTGGTGTTTGTCATCAGTAGTTATGAACTACTGAAGACAGTGGTTTTGTCATCAGCTGTTGTAAACAACTGAGACTTGGTATTAGTCATCAGTAGTTATAAAACTACTGAAGACGTGGTTTTGCTTCGGTTGTTTAAAATGAAACAGCAGTTGTACAAACGACTGAAGAGAAAGTTCTCTTCAGCTATTTTCGTCAATTCTTAGCTTTTCAGCTGTTTCAAACTGTCCTCAACACATTCATCAGTCTTTTTAGCTGATTTCAGTTGTTTCATAGGACATCAGTACTTATCTGTTTTTACTGATTGCAGTAGTTGTAACTGCATCAGTAGTTTTAACTACATCAGTAGTTTAGAACAGATGAAGTACTTCAGTACTTGTGAGACTTAACCTTCAGTAGTTATAAAACTACTGAGGTAAAAGAGCTCATCAGTACTTATATGTGACATAGGTACTCATGATCATCATAATTTTACTAAATCATCAGTAGTTGTCACTTATTCTAGCTGCAGCATACCAAGCCTTAACACCAGGTTTTTGGAAAGTTGAACTATCCAAAGGCTTAGTAAAATGTCTGCAAGCTCATCAGCACTAGGCACAAACTTAGGATCAATCAGACCTTTCTCAAAACAATCCCTTATAAAATGATGTATGATCTCTATATGTTTGGTCCTAGAGTGCTGGACTGGATTTTTGACAATGCAAAGAGCTGAAGCACTATCCATTAACAATGGAGTCTTAGTCTCTGTAATGCCATAATCCAAAAGTTGGTTTTGAAGCCAGAGTACCTGAGATGTACAGCTTGCAGCAGCAATGTACTCTGCTTCAGCAGTGGATGTAGCAACTAAGGTCTGTTTCTGCTCTGCCAAGAAATCAAGCAGTTGCCTAGGAATTGACATCCACCAGAAGTTGATTTCCTGGTCAACTTACACCCTGCATAGTCACTGTCAGAAAAGCAACTAATTTACCAGAATGTCCGGTAGAATACCATAAACCTAGAGATGGAGTGCCTTGCAGATATCTAAAGATCCTCTTGACTGCAATCAGATGAGACTCTTTAGGTGCAGCCTGAAATCTAGCACAAACACATGTAGCAAACATAATATCTGGTCTAGAAGCTTTTAAATACATCAAGGACCCAATCATACATCTGTAAAGTGTTTCATCAACCACTTTACCTTTCTGATCTGAGTCCAGTTGTGTGGTGCTGCTCATGGGAGTAGAACGGGCTTACAGTTTTGTAAATCAACTTTTGCAAAAGATCTTTGTATATTTGGAGTGATGAATAAAAATTCCATCAGCCTTTTGTTGATTTGCAACCCCAGAAAGAACTGTAATTCTCCCATGGCACTCATTTCAAACTTCTGTTGCATCAACTTTGTAAAGGCATCACACAACTTTGGATCAGAGGATGCAAAAATGATATCATCTACATAATCTGAACAAGTAGATTATGCTGCCCAGCTTTCTTAATAAATAAAGTCTTGTCTATGGAGCCTCTAGTGAAATTGTTTTCCAGAAGAAAGTTTGATAATGTCTCATACCAGGCTCTGGAGCTTGTTTTAACCCATAAAGAGCTTTATCAAGCTTATACACCCATTAGGATCTTTATTGTCCTCAAAGCCTGGAGGTGACATACATAAACCTCTTCTTTAACTTTTCCATACAAAAATGCACTTTTGACATCCATTTGAAAGACTTTAAGGTTTTGATAACAGCATAAGCTAAAAACAATCGAATTGCTTCCAGTCTGGCTACAGGGGCAAAGGTTTCATCATAATCAATACCTTCTTCTTGTGCAAACCCCTGAACAACCAGTCTGGCCTTGTTCTTAACAATAAGCCCATTTTCATCAGTTTTGTTCCTAAACACCCATTTAGTGCCTATTGCACACTTACCTGGAGGTAGAGGAACCAGTTCCCACACTTGCTGTTTCTTGAACTGAAGAAGCTCAAGCTGCATGGCATCACCCATCCATTGTCCTTTAAGCAATGTGATAATTCTTTGGCTCTTGCTGACTGATGAAGAGAGCATAGAAGCAGAAATTGACAATTGACTTCTTGTTGATACTCCAGCAGTGATATCACCAATGATTTGAGACATAGGGTGATTCTTCAGATCTTGATACACAATGAGATCTGTGCAAGTGTTTGTAGCCTGTTCAGCAGCAACAGATGGTGATGGTGAATCATTTCCTTGAAACCAATCAGTGGATGGTAATTCAAGGAAGTTGAATTCGAAGAAATCTCATCAGCATTTGTTGTGGATGGTGCTACTGGCGCTACAGGAACATCAGGTCTAGCTGAGTCAGGCAGCTGATCACTAACCTGAAGAGGTGAGTACTGCAATCATCATCATCATCAGCAGTACCACCAGGTGGTGAACTGTTGACAGGAGCAACACAGGAGTTTGATAAGGAACATATTGCAGTATGTCCAAATCAAATAACTCCACAGGACTTTGTGGAATCTTGTCCTTTGGAGATTCATTAAACTTAACATGTAGAGTTTCTTCAACCATCTTTGTTCTGCAGTTGAAGACTCTGTATGCTTGCAAGTAGATGAATAACCAACAAAGTATCCTGCATCCACCTTAGGATCAAATTTGTGGAGTTGATCCTTTGTGTTGAGAATAAAACAGGGACACCCAAATGCTTTGAAAAATGAAATCAGAGGAGCCAAATGATGGAGAACTTCATATGGAGTCTTCATCAACCTCTGATTTACTAAAACTCTATTTTGCACATAACAAGCTGTGTTGACAGCTTCGGCCCAAAAGGTCAATGGCAAACCTGAGTCAGCCAGCATGGACCTTGCAGCTTCAATGAGGGTCCTGTTCTTTCTCTCCACTACTCCATTTTGTTCGGAGTCCTTGGAATGCTGAACTGCCTTTTGATTCCCTTTGAAAGATAGAAGTCATCAAGTGTATGATTTTTGAACTCAGTTCCATTATCACTCCTAATACACTTGACTGGAAGGGAATACTGCTTCTCAATGTACAGCACAAAGTGATAATCTTCTGAGTAGCCTCATCCTTTGAATGTAGAAAGAAAGCCCATACAAATCTGGAGTAATCATCCACAATTACCAGACAGTATTTCTTCTTTGCCATGCTCATTACTCTCACAGGACCAAATAGATCCATATGCAGTAATGCAAGCAGGCAGTGGACTTGGACACTTCAATAGGAGGGAATGAGAGCTTGTGCTGTTTTCCTTTTAAACAAGCAGTGCAGGTTTCATCACAGTGGAACTCCTTTATTGGTAAGCCTCTGACTAAACTATTGTGGCTAAGCTGATTCATGTTTTTGAGATTAACATGACCAAGCCTCCTGTGCCACAGTTTAGATTCTTGAGAAGAGGCTTTGGAAAATAGGCAAGGATTGCCTTTGAGATCTATCTTCTTAGAGAGATCTAAGGCATACACTCTTCCTGTCCTGTTGGCTTTCAGGAGAGTGTGATCATCCAACACCTTGTCAATCAAGTGCAAAACTTTGGATGACAGAATCCTACAGTTTTGACTTGTGAAAAGGGCAACATGGCCTTTATCACACATTTGACTGACACTCAAGAGGTTGTACTTGAGATTTTCCACATGATTAACATCATCAAATTTGATTTCTCCATTGGAGACAAAGCCCTTACCGATGATGTAACCCCTAGCATCATTGCCAAAAGAGACAAATCCCTTCTTTCCTTGAGAGTAGTCATGAAGAAGAGAGATGTTCCCAGTCATGTGCATGGATCCCCCACTGTCTACATACCAGATGCTACTTTGGCATGTTGAAGAACCTGCAATAATAAACAATCAGTTAGTTTTAGAGACCCAAACCTTTTTGGTTTGGCCTGGTCTCATCAATAGATGGTAAACTAACATGTTTATTTGTAACAACAGCCTGAGAAGAGAAGATGGTATAAGAGGAGTCCTTTGGCTTAGACCTCCTTTTCTATGGTTTCAACATAGGAGAATCTAGTTGGTTAACTCTACCCAACAGATGTTGTACCATCATCACCAGCTGTGTCTGATTTTGTGATAAGGCTTTCAGCTCATCAGACACATTGCTAGTGGAGTTAGATAAGGTCCTATGTTGCACCTTCTTCTTTTGAGCACCCCCAGCTGTCACCTGTTTAACTCCTTCCTTTTGGATTTCTTTAAGGACTTAAGGTTACAGGATTTGATGTTGCTGATACAAATGTGGTCTCAAACTCAGTTTTCATTTTTACCATTTTCTCATTAATTTCTTCTTTTTGTTTGAGTTTGGAACCTCTTTTGTACCAACAATCATCTGTAAGATGATTGAACAAACCACATACTTCACATGGTTTCTTCTTCATCTTAGGTTGATCATCAACTAAAGATGGTGAAGCAACAGAAAACTTGTTCTTCAATGCTTTGGAAGCATTGGTTGCTTTCTTGACAACCTCTTTAGTAGTCTTCAAACTCTTTCTACTGCCAGTTTTCTTCTCTTCAGTACTGACAGCAGTTGAAGTTTGAACTTCAGGTGTTAAATCCTGCTCTCCAGTCCTTTCAGGACCTTCAGGATTAACTCCTGAGTTGATCAACCTATTGATCATGTGAATGTCAGCATTTGGACCATCAACATCAGCTGATAGGTTCAAAGAGGGCTTGATGCTGACTGCTACTTCTGATTGTGCTGTATCAGAAGGTAGATCACATGATGTGATGGATTGGTTATCACTCTCACCATCAGATTCTACCTCTGCTCTTGGGGTAAAATCTGTAGGTGGAGCAGTGTGATTGTAGCCAATTCCAAACTTCACATTTGAAGCAGATTGCTTACTAAGAAGCATTTCAAAACCTTTGCATGATTGTACCCTCTCACACTCGACCTGGGTAACTGCAAGGGTTTCTTTGAGATCTTTGTACTTCTCTAGAAGTACATCTTCTCTAGCCTTATCATCAATTATTTGCAATTCAGTTTATAAACCTCATCATTTTTATCTTTGAGCACAAACTCAAACTCAGCTTTGTTTTGGAAATTATTTGTTCTAGCTCAATGTTCTTATTAATTAAGCTACATTTGCTTCTCTAATGGAAGCAAATGCTGCTATGCATTGTTCAGAACATAATTTGGCTTTTGCCTCAGAGGATACCTGTGATACCTGAGGTGTAGAGGCATTGGGGATGAAGTATCAGCAGACTCCAAAGCCATAAGAGCTAGATTCCCAAAGGGACTGTCACCACCATGTTGACCAGCACCTGAGAACAGTTGATCATGACCAGACAAGTCATCTGGTAAACTGCTCCAGTCAACAACTCCTGGGGTGAAGAAGCTGTGTTGTTGAGATGAAGGTTGTTGATGAGATAGGGAAGGCTGAGGTTCTGGTAATGCATGAGGTTGTGGTGTCATAGGAACTTGAACTTGACTTGACTGTGGCATGTAATAACAAGGGTACTGATATGGCATTTGACCCTGAGGAACAAAATATGCCGGAGATTGTTGTTGAGGATGATGACTAGATGTTACAGGATGTTGCCCTCTGTTTTGTTGACTATTGCCAGGAAAAGTCACAAAGGGTGCAGTAGAGTTGATCCAGTTGATCTACACTCTCTTGCAAAGTGTCCAAGCCGTTGGCATTTGTGACACCTCAACTTGCTCTTGTCAAAACCAACTTTGGTTTTTCCAGAGAGTCCTGGGAATTTTCTTCCAGTTCTTTTGTAGAACTTCTGAGATCTGATATTTATCAAGGCCATTTGGCTCAAAATATCCATCTCTTCTAAGTCATCATCAGCAATCCCCTTGAGATCATCCATATGAAACATAGATTGTCATTATTACACCCAGTAAACTGACCATCAACACTTACAAATGCAGAATCAGAAGTGCTTGAAGAGAAATTAATATGCTCATCATACTGGCATTCAGATGAAGCATATTCTGACTCATGACCCACCAAGGCAGTGTTGCCTTGTATAAAGTCTTCAGTGAGCTTTCCAGATGAAGACAGCTTTCTCTTCTGTTCTATCTCTCTCTCTCAAAAGTGAGCAATTTCCCATGGAGTTGGGTGAGAGATAGTTTGTCCAAACTTGCACTGGAGCGTAGGACAATAGTATATGTGTCCCATCTCTCAGGCAGTGATCTGAGAAATCTGTTATTCATCTGAATATTGGTGTATTCAAGTTTGACCATTTTTAGTTCAGAGATCAAACAAGAAAACGCTCATATTGTTGAGTCAGTGTCTCACCCTTTCTATGAGAGAATGTCTCATATTGTTGGGCAAGAATTTCTCTATTATTTGCCAAGACCTCATCTGTTCCTCCAAATTGTTCTTTCAAAGCAATCCAGAGGTCATGGGAAGTTTCATGATGCATTAGCCCAGAATAGATTTCATTGGGCAATGCCATGGCCAGAATTCCATGGGCTTTTGCATCAATCTCAAGCAACTTCTTATCCTCATCTGAGTATTGCTCCTCCTCTTCGGAACCATTTGATTGTTTCCGGGTTATTCACCATAGGCTTGTGTGGACCATGTACCACTGATGTCCAACACCTGCGCTGTTAACAGACAGGTGATGGAGCATACGTCTTTGCCATATGTTATACTCATTCCTACCAGCATAGGTGGCTTGGTTGAGGAACCAGTATTGTGAGGATCATTGGAGGAGTGGTCATTTTCAGTTCAAAAACAGTTTAGTTCAAGCTTTTAAAAGTTTTAGACAAACCACAACAAACTCAATGAGAACCAAGAAAAGATCTCAGGATGAATGAGCAGAAATACAGAAAATTCAATCTCTATAACCGTTTCTTGCAAAAACAAAAGCTAATTCAATCAAACTTGATCTTGAATAGCAGTTTCAATGATCAATTATTAGATCGATCAATGATTAACCTGCTCTGATACCATTTGACAGGATCAGTGATCACAAGTTTGATGTATCAGAATACAAAGCAGCGGAATACAAACTAGAATTAGACAAATTGTAGCAAGCAATCGATATTGTAAGCATTAAGATCGCATACGGTTATGGGGAGAGAATATGTATTTCTGATTTCTAGAATGTTTATAGATGTAGAATATTTCTAATCAATCAATCATTCATTCCATTCAATTACTCATTCCTCAACGATTACAATAGGTTGTCACTCCTTATATAGAGTGCAACAGTCACTGCTGTTATCACGGAAAGTGACAACTGGCAGATCCAATACAGAAATAACTAATTCTTAACAAACTACTGAAATGTTCACAACTACTGAGAACATATCAGCATGTTAAGTACAAAAATATAAACTACTGAAACTACAACGACTGAAGAACAAGCTCTTCAGTCGTTTTACAAAACTACTGAAACATAAAAATATAAACTACTGATATCACAACTACTGAAGAAGTACTCTTCAGCAGTTGTGACAAACTACTGAGGCTTCAGTACTTGATCTTCAGACTTTGACCTTTAGGTGTTTCATCAGCTGATGACTTCAGTAGATATCATCAGCTGATGTCTTCAGTCTTTGTCTTCAGACTTTGTACATCAGTTGTTGATCTTCAGCACTTGTGGACTCTTCAGCTGTTGTACTTCAGTACTTTGGTCTTTCAGCTTCAGCACTTGTGTTCTTCAGCTGTTGTACTTCAGCACTTTGGTTCTTCAGCTGTTAAGGTCTTCAGCACTTGATCTTCAGCTGTTGGAGTCTTCAGCACTTGTCAAACTACTGATGAGGCTTTCAGCAGTTGTTGTGATACCATGTGGACTTAGAGGTTTTCTGATCTTGGCTCATTGGTTCTTTTGGTCCAACACACACTAGATGGTACTACTAGGTTGTCACCATGAGCAATGAGCTCTAGCATTTTTGGGACAAGGTTCTTCAACCCAGAGAAGCCAACAGTGGGCTTTCTTATGATTTTAAGATGTCGGGTTTCATCTATCCCAATTTAAAAATATTACATGTTCCCCTTAACCGGTGAGCCCAATTCACAGTTAATATTGTGTTAAACATATCTAGGGAACATGTAGTATGTTGATACATATGTACCTAGTTTAGGAGCTTAATATAAATGTCTGTCATGTCTTACATATATGTAATGAATGAGTTGAATGAAATACAATATGTGATGATGCTTATAATGTTTAATGATTCAGTGGTTTTGTGTGACAAAGTATTGAACTAACTATATAGGTTTGAGGTTATTGTGCATAGTTCTTAGTCAATAACGATTGAGATGTGTTCAAACTTAATCGTATGAAGTCTTCATGCTAATGGACCATATGTATGAATACTTCATGCTAGTGGACCAGTCACACGACTGAACCAGGAGACTGGATCAGTCGCACGATTGAGACATAAGATTGACTCAGTCACACGACTGAACCTTCAATCGTGTGTATAAATCAATCGCATGATTCAGTTGCACGACTGAACCATGCAAATGGTTATGTCATACGATTGAAAAACCCTAACCTTTAAATACCACTTAATTCGTGAAAAATGAAACTCTTCAAAACTTTTGACACATATTCTTACCCTAGCCATCCAGAGACTCCAAAAAGCCTGTTCCAAGTTCATATTTCATAGTTGATCTTGTTCTAATCGTTCTTAACGTTTCATTAATCGTTAGATTGATTAGGGATTGTGTTCTCACTGATTGAATCACCAATCAAACAGGATTCCGGGCAATTTGATTTGGTTTCATGCATTATGAGTTAGGACTCCGTACGTACACAGTCCTAACAAGTGGTATTCGAGCTTGGGCTCTTGATTTTGTATGAGATTCGATTAGTTTCAGTGTAAAAATCACATTTTTCATTCAAAAGAGTCACCTTTTTTGAGTAAAACAGTGTTTTCAGCTTCTCTAGGTCTTAAAGTTTATGTTTTTCGGCATACGACAGATTAGGGTTCTTCAAAAATCGTGTTTTTGTGTCAAAGTGTCAAAAACCTTCGATTTTGCAAAAGCTGTAGCCTTCAGTTGCACGATGGCTCAATCACATGACTAAACTCAATCACACCTCCCATTCGCATGATTGAACTGAGTCGCTTACTCATTTGTACGACTGAACAGCCCATTTGCTTATCTCCAATCGCACACTCCATACGTACGACTGAATCCAATCGCACGATTGAATTCATTCGCACCCTTCATTCTCGTGACTGAGTCATCTGCATTGGCCATCCGCATTTGTCCAATCGCACAATTTACTCATCCGCAATTGTCCAATCGTACGTTTGACTCATTCGCATTTTTCCAATCGCACGATTGACTCATTTGCATCTTTCCATTCGCACAAGTTTATAGTTCAAAAGTTCAAAGTTTAAAGAGATGGAAGATCAGTACTCTGTGTTTACTATCAGAATGGACTCTTGCATCCAGAACCTTCTGTGTCTAGAAAATGAAATTGGGTATCACAATAAACCACCTAAAATTATAACGTTAGATGATTATCCACAATGGAAACAAAGGTTCGAGATCTATTAAATGGAGTTGACCCAATCTTTAGGAATCATTTGAGACAGGTTATAGTATGCTAGTTAGGGCTGATGGTGTTAAATTAACCTTGGGAGGAATGACTGACAGCCAGAAAGCAAAGTACAATGCTGAGAAGAAGGTGTACGCTCTTTTGACTCAGTCGATACCGAAAAACATATTTCATCATTTCTCTAAGAAAAAACAGGCAATGAAGTTATGGGCGGCTTTGGAGAAAAGATATGACGGGAATGCAACGTTAAAGGCATTGAAGGCAAAGGCTCTCACAAAGGAGTTTGATAACTTCTCTTCAGTAGGAAAAGAAAGCTTGGACGACATAATTCACAGATTCTATCATCTGATGAGTGAGCTGCACATTCATGGGGTCACAACGTCTATGGAATATAAAGTGTCGAGCTTTGTTGATGGGTTACTAGAGAAAAGGGACTCATTTGTGTCTAACCTGAGGCAAAACAATATATAGGCAAAGTTAGACATAAATGACTTCATCCTGATATTGAGGGAGGAGGAACTGAGGATGAAATACATGTCACAGAAAGGATCCTACGACCAAAATCCTTCACTGTATAACTCATCTCCCAACCCAACCAATTTAGGAGCACCACTTCAAACAACGTTTGTATTTAGTTCAGCCGCTCCTTCTCAAACCACCGCTTCAGGACCAGAAACGTCAGGGTTATCTATTACCCAATATATAGTGCCTGAAGCTAACACTACAAAGTTGAATACTGAGAATGTCGGCAATATCACTGTGGAAGTAGCAAAGGAGTACATGGATCTCCTAGCAGCTGTTGTTCATTCCTATGATGGTTTAGTTGCAGGGAAAATCATAAATTGCCATCTGGTATATAAAGACTATGAGCAGGTGGACGGAAATGAACTAGAAAGAATGGATATAATGTGGGATTTGGCTAGTGTTGTCAGGAGAGCAAAAACGTTTGTGAAAAAGACTGGACAGAACTTGGTAGCCACAAAAGACACAACCTTTGGTTTTGACAAAACCAATGTTACCTGCTTTAATTGTGGGGAAAAGGGGCATTTCAAACGTGAATGTAAAAAGCCCAAGAAAACAGGTAACGGAAATCCATTCGCATCGTTCAACCGTCATGACAAACCCACGAGTGTAGCTACTTCGTCAAGCAAAGAGACAAAGGCCTTAACTTTTCAAGGTGACGGAGGATAGGATTGCACCTTCAGTTTTGTGTCTCCGGGTAAATTAAACATTGCATGTGTGGAGGGATTGGATGATGGCTCGGCTAGTGAAGATGAAATCGCAGTTGACCTAGTGATGTCACATCATGAAGAAACTGTGAATGTGATCAATCACCTGATTGAAGAAGAACTCAGAATGATATGTTCAGAATCTCCAGCATCCGAAGAGTCAAACTCTGCATTGATGGCTGATTCAACCGATCTTCACAGGTAAGTACAAAAGACCAACTCTTTGAAAATCATACATGCATTGAATGTAACAAATTTAGAAAAAGCATTGATTTGAAATTTGCTAGGTTCTTAGATCACAATGATAGCTTAGTAAATGACTTACAATTGTGCATAGAAGCAAATCGTATTTAAAAGAAAATGAGCACATTTATAAAGAGAAAATAGAACTTTTTAATAAACAACTAAGGGAAACCGAGGTTGTTGCTTTTAATCAAGCCAGTGATATAAAGTTCTACTTAAACTCCCTAGAAGAAACTAAGAAAGAAAAAGCAGTTTTAGAAGTCGAAGTCAACTCATTAAAACAAAAACTGCATAGTTGGACCAGTTCTTCCACATAGTTCAACACTTAGTGAAAGAATGAAATAACGGGGAGGGGTTGGGTTACAAAATGGTCCCACCACCACATGGGATCATGATAAATGCTAAATGTAGACCAGTAAATAACAATGCAGTTAAGGATCATGTGGTGTCCACTCCTCTAGTTAGTGATGAGGATTTCACGGGTAAACCGGTGAATTCTATCACTAAATAGAAGGAGGCTACTTTGAAATCTATAGGTAAGATGCCTATTGTGAATTTGGATGAATAATTGAAAAAGCTAATGTAAAGTCAGGTTCAAACATGTCTATTTCTAAACCCAAAATGACCAAACCAGTTAACCAACCACGTGCTACACGTCATAGTCCAAATAAACAAAAGGCTAAAGATGTTAAAAACGTTGAAAGAATGAATTTTGTTGAAGAAGCAAAAACATCTAAACAAGAAGTGTTCAAACCCAACCAGACTAAAGGTACACCTGAATCACACACTTCCCCACAAAAACAGTTCCATCAACATGTTGAAAGGAGATCTTGCTACAGTTGTGGAAAGAAACGACATATTGCTTTGAAATGTCATTGTTATCAGATCCCCACATAGAAAATTGAACTTTGTGATAGTATACCAATTTCTTTAAAAAGGATTTCTATTACTCCACCAAAAAGAATAATTGAATCTAAAGTTCAAACTGTAAGCCACTCATCTGTTTATCACAAATAGGCTTACACAAAACCCGCTTATGGAAAGAAAGTCAAGTGCAATGTCTGATAATGAGAAGAAGAAGAAGAATGATATGCCCTCACCCTCAAATGGACAGTGGGTTTAGTTCATGATGTGTGATTCCTCTGGTCACCCAAGCCAGTTAAGGCTTGTGTCCCAAACCAAAACTAATAATTTTCTCTAAATGTGTAGGGTGTCCATTACAGTGCTATCACAAACACATGCATTGTTGATAGTGGGGCGTCTAGGCACATGACTGGGAATCTGTCTCTCCTTTCAAATGTCAAACAAATTAAAGGGGGACATGTATCATTTGCTGGAAATAAAGGAGGATAAATCACCGCTCAAGGAGAAGTGGGAAACTACAAAGTCAAGTTTGGTAAGGTCAACTACGTTCAACAACTTCAAAATAACATGCCTTTAGTGTCCCAGATATGTGACAAAGGATTCAAGGTTGTTTTTGACGACAACAAGTGCTATGTGTTGAAGAAGGATTACATTATCCTGGAGGACGGGATCTTAATGTCAACTTCAAGATAGAATGACTTATATGTCTTGGATCTATCAAAGGTCTCCATAACCGATCATCAAGTTCAATGCTTCTTATCAATGGCAACTAAGAAGGACTCGATCTCCTGGCATAGAAGAATGGGACATATAAATCCACGGAAGATGAATCATTTGATTTAGAATGATTTAGTAAATGGAGTTAATGTTAAGAACTTTCAACTTCCGGATTTTTGTGTAGCATGTAAGAAAGGTAAAAGGACCAACAAGTCTCACAAGGTAAAGAAAGTAAATTCCCCTGAATTGCCTCTCGAACTTCTACACATGGATTTGTTTGGTCCTGTCAGCACCAAGAGCATAGCTGGTAATTTGTACTGTTATGTAGTCATTGATGATTACTCACGATTCTCTTGGGTAATGTTTCTAAAATCCAAATCAGCAACATATGAATAATTCAAACAACTGGTGACTAAATTGGAATCTTTCTACAAGCTGAATGTGAGAAACAATCGCTCAGACAATGACAGGAGTTTAAGAACCAGTGGATGGAGGCATTCTGCAAAGAAAAAGGAATTGTACACCAGTTCACTTCTGCCTACACTCCACAAATGAATGGGGTTGCTAAATGGAAGAGTAGAAGCTTGATGGAGATAGCTAGAACGATGCTAGCCGACTCGAAACTACCCATCCAATTTCGGAACGAGGTAGTTGCCAATGCATGTGACACCCTTAATCGAGTCCTGGTGGTTAAATGTCATGGTAGAATGTGTTATGAGCTGCTCCAGCAACGTAAACCTAATCTGGAGTACCTCGAACCATTTGGCACACCATGTACGCTGCTGAAGAAAACTCAGTGAGGGAATTTCAGTGAGAAGGCTGAAGAAGGGAATTTTCTAGGATATAATATACATAATAAGAAAGTATACAACAACTGATGATGAGTTATCAACCAAAATGATGTACGATTTTGACGTTCAGAGATACACCACCCCCTGCTGGAAGAAGGGGTCATGTAGAAGTGTGGTGCAATGTTGACGTTCAGAGATACACCACCCCCTGCTGGAAAAAGACCCTCATTCTTCTTTGACTATGATGGATTCGTTAAGTCCTTCAACATCCCTCTCTCCGTCCTGATGATGAGTTATCAACCAAAATGATGTACGATGTCTTCAACACACCGTCACTAGACTCAAAAACATTAGGTTCACAAGGTGAATCTTCTAGTCCTTTAGGGGGAGCACTTGAGGTAAGCGACTCCTCCTCTGATGATGAAGACATGGAGAATGATCAGGTGGATCAGGAGGAACAGGTCCCTCTATTGAAAGTACACAAGTAATACAAAAATGACACATCGAAACCTCGCACTTCAACCACTACAGATACTGAACCAGGAATTCAAAATCTAGATTAGGAAGTAGATGTTCCCACCACTCCCAGATCACGACTAAATGTCTATCATCCTCTTGACAATGTCACAGGGGATGTACACTCGGGAGTACAGACAAGAAATCAGCTATACTCAGCTGATTATGCCCCAGTCATGGAAAAAGGTTATCTTCACGAGGGTGCTTATCGATGTTTTGTGTCTTAACTTGAGCCAAAATATGTAAGTGAAGCCTTAAACAATGAGGCATCCGTCAGTGCCATGCAAGAAGAACTCCTTCAATTCAAGAAGCTAGGAGTATGGACACTGGTGGATAGACCTAAAGGTGCTAAAGTAATTGGCACCAATGGGTTTTGAAATTCAAGAAAGATGACCAAGGGGTCAAAATTAGAAACAAGGCTCGAGTTGCCGTTCAAGGTTTTTGACAAGTCGAAGGAATTGATTACAATGAAGTGTTTGCACCCGTGGGTAGAATAGAAGCAATATGTATCTTCCTAGCCTATACATGTTACATGAATATCAAAGTTTATCAACTAGATGTAAAGAGTGCATTATTTCATGGTGAAATCCAGGAGACAGTGTACGTCAGTCAACCCAAAGGATTTGAGGACCCTTATTACCAGGATAGAGTTTACAAGCTCGATAAGGCTATCTACGGGCTCCATCAAGCCCCGAGAGCATGGTATGAGAAACTATCAACTCATCTGGTGAAACACGGCTTTCGCTGAGGAGTTATTGACTACACTCTATTCATCAAAGAAAAGGATGGCGACTTACTACTAGAACATATTTATGTTGATGACATAATCTTCGGTTCCAAAAACGAATAGTTATGTAAAGGATTTGAATCTGTAATGAAAGCAGAATTTGAGATGAGTGCAATAGGGGAGATGAAGTTCTTCCTAGGATTACAGGTGGATCAAACACCAAAAGGAATTTTCTTGCATGAGACTAAATATGTAGGGGACATCCTCAGTCGGTTTGACATGGAGAATGCTTTAGCTGCTGGAACTCCACTTGCCACGAACCATGATGTGGCACCTAACGGAAATGGTGATCTGGTTGATGCTACAGTGTATAGAGGAATGATTGGATCCCTTATGTATCTCACAACGTGTCATCCTGATATCATGTTGCAATGTGTCTTTGTTCAAGATATCAGGCGAAACCGAAAGTCAACCATGTCATAGCAGTTAAACGGAATTTCCATTATATGAAGGGTACACCAACACTCGGGTTGTGGTATCTCATGATAATAACTTTGAGCTTACAAAATATAGTGACTCGGACTATGGCGGTTGCAAAATTAATTACAAGTCAACATGAGCAGGATGTCAGTTCTTTGGTAGACGGTTAGTCACCTGGCAGTGTAAGAAGCAGATCTTTGTTGCTCTGTCAACATGTGAAGCTGAATACGTTGCTGCTGCAAGTTGTTGTTCACAAATCATCTGGATTCAACAGCAAATGCGCGACTACGGTCTGCAATTCTCTAACACTCCTATCTATGTTGATAATTCTGCTTCTATAGTCGTAACAAAAAATCCAGTCCAACATCCTAAAACTAAACACATCGGTATTAAGTATCACTTTATACATTACTCTTTTGAAAAGCAACTAATCGATGTGGTTAAAATAAATACGGATTTTCAACGCGCCGACCTTTACACAAAAGCATTTGATAAACCGAGATTTTTATGTATATTAGAAGTTAATGGCATGAGAAAGAAAAGTGATGTGATTTCAGAGGAAGAAAATTCCTAGTCCGACATTTTAATTTTATTTTGTATTATTTAATTTTCCTTTCTATTAAAATCCAAAAACACAAAAATAATTTCGGTTTTAGAAATTTATGGGGAGAATAGGTTAGATTAGTATTAAATTGGCTGCTTTATTTATTTACTTAAAAACGAGGGAGAAGGCAGCTTAGCTAAAAGGAAAGTAATCAAATCTGTGATACTGATTCAACGTCTATGGAAAATGATAGTTCACAGGGAAATGATTATTTGGGACATCAAAAGAGTTAACTGATTAAGATGCAAAATTCAATGTTTAAGTCTGAAAAGTCTAAGCAAAATAAAAGAAAAATGATAGTAAAACTAGTAAGCTACCAAGGTAAAATAGAGAAACTAGGCCAAGAGGCTACTATTCATTATATGATATGTTAGTAGATTCAACACAATAGATAAGTAGACATCATTGGTGATTTCAATTGTAAACTAAGTTGTTCAACTTGTTGTGGGTTCCCATCTTATCCCTGGTTAACACAATCAAAGCAGTTCCAATAAGGGGTGAAGAGCAAAATAAACACCACATATGTGTGCGGATGACCATAAAAATGAGAAAAGCACATGGAAAAATGCAAAATGCAATCAAGCTAATAACTTATGTTGTTAGTGCATTATGTGCAGAAAGAAAATAAATGCTCTAACAAGAAGATAGGTTGTGTGCCTCTCTATTGTGTGGTGGCACTAACTTGAGGATAATCATAACCTAAGTATTCTGGAATTCATTGTTGTTTGCGCCTCTCTGCTACGCCATGACACTGACGTGAGGCTTGGCATCTTTTTGAAAGCTCTTAGAACAGTTTCTTCTTGAAATATACCCATAGGCCGCTAAAAAATCATCCGAGGAACGTTGATTACCATATAAGTATGGGATCCACAAATATTTGCAGAAATAATTAAACCTTAAATCATCACCAATGTGTGTCAAAAATCTGTGTATCGATTTAAGAGGACAAGCATATTGACAATCATCGTGAGTTGTAGTTCTTGAAAGTCAAAATCATTGTGTACTCCTTATAGCTCTAGTATGATTTCCTAAAATTGCTAGTGACTCTCGGTCAAAACAAGAATCTAGAATCAAAATAGTTTCTTAAAATGTCCCAAGTGATTTTGATATACATGTATGATTCCATAATGAATTGTACCAGAAATGATAAACTAGAATTAAAGGTGTGCTGTGGAGGAAGTAAAATCGATTAGAAATACTTTAATAGGTTTAAATCCATCTCAAATCAAAAATACAAAAATATGTCTTAATTTTGATTTTAATTTCTAGTTGTTTAATTTATTAATTTTTTTGTCATTTAGTAGGTAAAAGTCGGACTATGCATTTGGATTCAATTTGTGAATCACTTACTTAAAAGGGGTCACGTCTGAGCTGACCAATCGGGTTTTTAAGTTAAAAGGATCACGTCTGAGGTGATCAAAAAAAATTTTTAAGTTAAAAGGATCACGTCTGAGGTGACCAACAGTTTTTTTTAAGTTAAAAGGATCACGTCTGATGTGATCAACAGTTTTGTTAAAAAGGTCATGTCTGAGATGATCAACGGTCATAACATTTTATCTATAGTTTAGAGGCTAAGTTTTTGAGAGGTCATAAGGTCAAATTCATAAGTATGAGCTATTCACATGACTGAATCATAAGTATGGACCAGTCGCATGATTAGATCATGCATATGAGCCCAATCGCACGACTGAACCACACGTATGGACCAGACGTACGATTGGACCATAAGCATGGGTCAATCCATTCAATTGGATCACCCGAATACCAATCGCATGAATGGAGGTGACCGAATGAGTTAATCGCACGACTGAAACCTGGTGGCACGACTGAACGTGCCCGTCTGAGCCAGTCACATGACTGAGCCCCAGTCGCACGAATGAAGCGTGCAAATAGGTAGAGTACACGACTGAAAGTAAACCTAGTATAAATATAGTACAGTCCGTCACATTTTGTCACCAACCCTAAATCGCTCTCTATTCGTACATGTACACCCAAACTCTGCCAAAATTTTGTTTGAATCATTTTCCACCTGTTCTTGTTGATTCCAACAATTATTACTTACATCTACAGGTACTGTGCAAAGATCCTGACCTAAACATTCCATTAAATCAATCCCTAATTGACAGAAATTGTTCAAAATAAAAACTGAGCCTAAGTTGTCAAAATAAACCAATAATAGGAACTAAACCTAGAACTTAAAGAGCATTAGATGTTATTTAGAGCGTTTGCGAGCATAATGAGCCAATCCATAACGTTTAACATCAAGTTTAGCCCGAGATTTCAATTTAAATTAAAAAACAGAAAGTTATGCGATTGGACAGACTAATGAACTTCAATAGCACGACTGAGCTGGGCGAATGACTTAATCAAATGACTGAGCTGGGCGAATGGATCAATCGTATGAATGAACCATGCAATTGAGTTCAATCGCACGACTGGTTCAACCGTATGGTATAGCATACGACTAAGTTCAGAAGTAGGCTAATTCGTATGAACGAGCTCAATCGCACGACTTAGGCTCCGTCATACTGTCCAATTGCACAACTAAACAGATTGTTTTCAAGCTCATTAAAGTTCAAATGTCATTCACTTACCAAAATCGTAACGTTTATGTGTCTTGTCTTACAGCAACATGGCTAGTAGGTGGACGATATGCACGAACCACAACATCTGTGCTCATCTTTAGATCACGTCCCGAAACGCTTCAAAGTTCGTAGGTATTATTACTTTTCTACGGAGATCGAGGATCTTCGTGGCTATATCGACACCGTGCACGCCATATAGATTTGTGCAGCAGGCTTTCTTGGAAAGCACGGTTGTAGATAGGTCTTTTGAGCCACATTGTATTCGGAGTACTATTTTTGGACTAGATATTGCGTCAGTGAGGATGATATCAGGAGAGTTTTGAAGTTTGGAGTGGATGGAGACTGCTAGACTAGGCTACATCCCCTAACTGTGCGGGATGTTTTCTGAGGATTAAGTACTCTGGGGACATAAACGCTGGTGTGCTCATGTGTCCCCAGTTCAAGTACTTGGCACATGTTATCCTCAAGTGCATTGCCTCGAGGAAAGGAGGTTTTGATGAGCTTTTAGATCAAATCCAGAATGCATTTGTTGCTCTGGTATTGAACCACCCGTTCAGTTTCTCATGGATGATCTTCACTTACTTGGTCGAGAATATAGAGGCCAAAGGCAAGGAAGGCTTCTACATGGACCCCCTATTCCTTCAGATGATTATAGACTAGAAGCTTCTTTGTTCCCAAAGGAGAGTGATGATGTTGGGACCCTAGAGGTTATGGATGATAGTACACTAGGTAGGATGAGGGGTACAGGGGGAAGCAGGTGAAACCCCCATTCAGATGATTGTTTGGGCATCTGGCCCAAGAGGATTATGTGGCGCCAGCTAGGAGGAAGTGGTGTCATGACGACAGTGACTTAGATTCTGAGCCTATTGTTCTACCAACTATTGATGACGATGATGATAATAGTGGTAATGATGGAGATAGAGGCCCCACTCCATCTAGGGCCACTGCCACTCATATACCATCTCCACCATCCAGCCAGGGTGGAACTGAGACTGCTAGATTCCACCAAGACTTCCATCCTAATGAGGATGAAGAGTCAAATGAGGAGCCACTTGTGAGGATAGTGGGCAGCATGGTGGTTGCCATTGAAAGAGGGCTTGCGGCGGTTGGTGGATGCCAAGGTGAGTCCGGGGATGTCGTTACTGCTGATACTAATCCATCTTACATCCGAGACCATCCCATCAGCCAAAGGGGAGCATCCGCCATTAAGGGATCGAGGAACAAGAAGATGGCTCAGCCAATGCGATGAAGAGCAACCGATGGAAGATTACTTTGGTCACCACCACATCCACCACTTCTACCATAACTACCACCACCGCTACCACACTCCCAACCACCACTACCATAGCTAAGCCTTCACTATCCACTCCTATCCCACCACCCATATTCACCACATCCACCACTACCACCACTAGCCACCAAGCAGGTCCCTTAACCCACCGTACCTTCACCATCGGACCCACTCTACCCTCCATTGAGTAGAGGAGCAACTTGGCAACCTAAACCGGATGGTGCTAAAGTTGTTAGCTGCTGATAAGCAAAGAGCTACATAGATAAGTCAGCTTATGGAGCTCAATGCTGCTCAAGCACATCAGATTACCCAGCTTCAGCAACAAAATGATCAATCGTTTAAGAGGATTGAAGAGTTGGAGGCCAAGAACAAGAAGATCATGCTCAGACTCAAAGGATCAAAAGACGAGCCTCTAAAGATCAAGGAAGGTGATGGTGATGATGATGATGTGGATGATGATTCTGGTGAAGAAAATGAAACTGATGCTAAAGGTTCGAGGGGTAGGAAGAAAGAAGATAATGAGGATGAAGAAGGTGATGGTGCGGCATCAGGCTCTGCTCAAGGTCAAGAAAGGAGGACTAACAGAGCACAAGATCATGGAGCATCATCCTCAGCCCCTGCTGTTGAAGAACTGAAGAATGAGGATAAAAGTAATGATTAGATGTTTTGTATTTAGAAAACTTGTACATGATTCAAATATTATATTTATGTAATTAATGATTATCTATGTTTATATATGTTTAAATATCTTGATTATTACATATGATTGATGCGTTAATGTTTAAATCAAGCAGATCAAACATCACAGCAAGATGAATATGATGTTTCTCCCTTGCAGCAAATCAAGTCTCAATTCACCATGATTCTTGATTTCCAAGGTATTGTCAGACGGTCGGTGATCTACACTCCCAAAGAAGGAGAAATCATACACGACCGATCGATGAGCAACTCACTAAAATGTTCATATTGAATCCAGACGAGCTTGTCAAAGATGCTCCTACAGTTGATGTGTTAAGTGACGATGAGCTTAATGATGTCGACAAAATAGAGATTGAGGATGTCACGACTGAGCACTATCCTGAGTACACTAGCCGAGAGGGCAATATGATCCCTGACTTGGGTGACACTCTCGGCAATGCTACATTTGACAAACTGGATGAGATAGAAAAAGAAACAGATAAGAATGTAAGCCAAGCCCAAGCCTCAGACGCTATACAGAAGGCTGAATAGGCAGCTTGTTTTACTGAGATACGAGCCCAACACACAGCTCAAAGCAAAATGCCTACACCAAGCTTTACAAGGTCAAGACACATCTAATGGTGTTTGGCAAGATTATTGTATGGGCGTATTTTGAGGATATTAACATTTATGCTGTTAAGAGGGAGAAGAGAATAGAGTACTTTAGATATCCACATGATGTGAAAACTCTCCAAGGTTTTGAGCTCAACCAGCTGGCATGCTTAAATCTGCTATATGCTCATCGAAGAAAGATGTTAGGTTGGTTTGAGGCTGCTCTAAAGAAGGAATACCACAACAGATGGGTGAACTTCATACCTCAACAACCGAAGAGGTACATTCGTAGGTCTGAAGTGGATCCCATTTATGGAAAGCCTAAAGTGGTGCTGAAATGGAGTCCCCCGTGCACAATGTCCAAGATTCCCTTATGGGAAATGCCACAGGACTTCATTCCATACTTCAAATGGTGGTATTATGATTGGAGAATAGGCAAAGCGGTCATAGTTCTAAATAGAGAAGGAAAAAAGGAAACTATCTGGGTATTTAACCATATGTGGCTTACAAACTCGTTTGCAGAAGATGTCTATACATTGTACAAGTGGCCACTATTCTATGATGCGCAAGATATTGTACAAGCCCTCCAGTTCCAGAACGTTATACGACTTTGTGTTTCATTTTAAATACATGCAGGAGTTACTAGAGAGGAGAAGTAGAAGAGATTTGAGGAGCTTATGAAGAATGTCAGACGCTAATGTAAACTAGGTCTAAGGGGGAGTTTGTTGATACATATGTGCCTAGTTTAGGAGGTTAATATAAAAGTTTGTCATGTTTTATATATATATAATAAAAGAGTTGAATGAAATACAATATGTGATTGATGCCTATAATGTTTAATGTTTCATTGTTTATTGTGTTATAAAGTATATTGAACTAACTATAAAGGTTTGAGGTTATTGTGCATAGTTCTTAGTCAATAATGATCGAGGAATGTGTTCAAACTTAATCGTATGAAGTATTCATGGTAATGAACCATATGCATGAATAGTTCATGCTAATGGACCAGTCGCACGACTGAAGCAGGAGACTGGGTCAGTCGCACGTTTGAGACATAAGATTGACTTTGTCGCACGACTCAACCTTTATTCGTGCGTATGAATCAATCGCATGATTTAGTCGAACAATTGAACCATGCTAATGGTTCAGCCGTACAATTGAAAAACCCTAAACTATAAATACCACTTAATTCATGGAAAAACGGAACTCTTCAAGACTTTTGACACATATTCGTACCCTAGTCGTCTAGAGACTTCAGAAAGCCTGTTTCAAGTTCATAGTTCGCAGTTGATCTTGTTCTAATTGTTCTTAACATTTCTTTAATCGTTAGATTGATTGGGACTGCGTTCTCACTGATTAGATCGCCAATCAAATAGGATTCCGCACTATTTGATCTGGTATCACGCATTATCAGTTAGTACTCTGTACGTACACAGTCCTAACATAGTATTCTAAGGAGTCCAATTTTCCAAGTAAATTTGTATAAACAAACTGAGAGTACCTGAACTTGACCCCTGAACCATCCCATGAACAATGAAGGAGAGATCTTCAAGAATCTGGTCCCATCCTCCATGCTTGTTTGATAAGCTGTGGATAACCACTTGGAGCAGGTGTTTCCATTGGGATGAGACCTTCCCTTTCCTGATGATCTTTACAGAGAAATCTCCCTCATAGCCTATCTGCTCAAAAGAGCGGTTAACAGAATCTTTGGGGAATAACACCTCACCTTCTTCATCATCCAGCTAAAGATGAGTGTTGATGATGGCCGGAGTGATGAAGACTGTTCTCCCCTGCACTATGGCAGACAGTGCCTTCTCCCCATCCATAACGACCTCTTGGCAGGTCTTCTAGAATGCAAGCTAATGATCCTAATACCTCTTGGCAGGTGAAGTAGTTGGATAGAGTCAAAAAATGGCAAACCTCTAAGAAATATGGATCTTTCTCAGAATATAACAGAGCAACTTGGTTATGTTGCCCGTGTAACTGCATGGAGAAGTTTGGTTCATTTCTACAATTTATGTTGGCCATTTTGAGGAAGCTTACGGAAGATGAAAGATGAGCGAAGGTAATTTCAGAGAGAAATTTGGGGTTTAGGTTTGGAGGAAAGAAGAAGATGATTGACAAAGGGGGAACCATTGGGTTTATATGTGAAAAGGATTTAATACAAAGTTAATATAGGAGGATAAACTTTGAAATCTGGATGTCGATCCCACATCTGAAAAGTAGTTTGCTTTTGCTCAAAAATTAGTTTTCTTGGAAGTCAAAAAGCTTCCGAAGGTCAATTTATCTTCGAATGTTTTAATGAAAAAGCTTCTGAAGCTAAAATGACTTTGGAAGATTTTCCTAAGAGTTGTAAAAATTTTACTTCGGAAGAAAAATTAACACTTGAATGCTTTGTTCAGAGGAAAAAAGTGTCCGAGAGTTAATTTGCTTCAAAAGCAAATGGTCATTGAAAACATATAAGTGTCTGAGACAAGTATTAAGCTTTGGAAGATATTTGAGAAATTTCTTCCGAAGGTAAATTTCCTAGACAGTTATCTGATTTGAAAGTATGATTTTCTTCCGAAGATAAATGCATATATTCCAAAGGGTCAAAATTTTCAAAAATCTAAGGAAAGTCATCAAAAGATTTTCTTCCCAAGAAAACAAGAGCTTGTGAAAGTTATGAACTAGAAAACATAGGACGCACATATTTTAAGAAATAATAAGAATTAGTTTTAAGAAAAACCTACTCAATGTTTATCATCTCAATAGCTGATCTGAGATATTTAAATCTATATTCATCAAAAGCTTTTGTAAACAGATTAGCATACTGTTCATTTGTGTGGACTTTGACTAGTTTAATTAATTCTATTTTCAAAATTATCTCTAATTAAATGATACCTGATGTTGATGTGTTTGGTCGTTGAGTGCTGCACATGATTTTCTATTATAAAGATAGCACTGTTATTGTCTATGTGAATGGGAGTTTCCTTAAGGTTTATTCTATAGTTAAGCATTTGATTTTGAATCCATAGCACTTAAGCCCAGCAGCTTGCAGCAGCAATGTATTCAGCTTCAGTAGTTGATACAGAGACACAGGATTGTTTCTTGCATTGCCATGAAACAACGTTCCACCAAGAAACTGATATCCCCCAGATATGGACTTTGCAGTCGTGTTTCAACCACCATAATCACTATGTGTATAAACATTCAGATTGAAATCAAAATTCTTAGGATACCACAGACCAAGTGTTGAAGCACCTTTGAGGTATCTTAGAACACTTTTGACAGTGATAAGATGAGCCATCTTAGGGTTGGCTTGATATCTTGCACAAATACATGTAGCAAACATGATATCAGGACTGCTAGCTGGAAGATACATAAAAGACCCAATCATAGCCCTATAAAGGGTCCATCCACACACTCCCCCTCAAGATCAGGTCTAAGGGAGTGGTTTCTTGCTATGGGTGTCCTAGCAATCTTACAATCAATCATGTTGGATCTCTTAAGTATGTCTTGAACATACTTTGTGTTAGGATCAGTGACCTAAGTTTGATTAATTTCAATAGATTGCAGCGGAATTTGAACAATGAATTAGACAATTCACAAGAACACAATTGATATTGAATGAGAAGTAAACAGTTATGGAGAGAGAATTCTGCAAAGGAATATTTCATTCATATACTTTCGTGGTGGCTGAATGTCACACGTTACAACTAGGTCAACATTCCTATATAGGGAATGTGACGTCTGCTGATGTCACTGGATAGTGACATCTAACAGAATTATACAAACTACTGAAACTATGAAAACTACTGAGAATGTTCTCAACTACTGATTACATCTCAGGGAATGCTAAGTACAAACACATAAAACTACTGAACTACAACTACTAAAACTATAACTACTGAAAAGTAAATTACAAGTACTGAAAGGAAACCATCACAACTATTGAAGTTAATAACTTTAGCTGTTGTGACAACTACTGATCACTTTGGTCTTCAGTCTTTGTCTTCAGTCTTTGTTCTTGTTGGACCAAAAGAACCAATGAGCCTGATCAGAAAAACCTCTAAGTCCCATAGACATCACAACAACTGCTGAAGACTTGATCAACTGTTTGACAAAGTCTGAAGACTTCAACAGCTGAAGACTAAAGTACTGAAGACTTCAACGGCTGAAGACCAAAGTCTAAAGATCAACAGCTGAAGACTAAAGTACTGAAGACTTCAACAGCTGAAGACCAAAGTCTGAAGATCAACAGCTGGAGACTAAAGTACTGAAGATCAACAGCTGAAGTACAAAGACTGAAGACATCAGCTGATGACAACAGCTGAAGTTCATGTACATGTACTGAAGCCTTCAGAGTTTGTTACAACAGCTGAACAAGCATTCTTCAGTTGTTGTGATGGTTTCCTTTCAGTAGTTTTTCTTTTATGTTTCAGTATCTGTAAAACGACTAAAGAGCATGTTTTTCAGTCGTTGTAGTTTCAGTAGTTTCTTTTCAGTAGTTGTAGTGATAGTTAACACTTAGTATTTTTGTAAGAAGATGTCAGCTGTTTTGACATCTTCAGTAGTTGTGTTAACTTTCAGTAGTCTGAATAATTCCGTTAGATGTCACTATCAAATGACATCAGCAGACGTCACATCTCCTATATAAGGAATGTTCCACCACAACATTCTTATATAAGGGATGATTGACCTGATTGTATGCGTGTCATTTTGCCACCACGAAAACGCGTATTGAATGAAATATTTGATTTGTAGAATTCTTTCTATAATCGTTTGCTCTTACTTTGAATATCAATTATATTCTTGTGAATTGTCTAATTCATTGTTTGATTTCCGCTGCAATACTCGCTAATCAATCAAACGTAGATCACTGATCCTAACAATTGGTATCAGAGCAGGTTAATCTTTGATCAATCTAACAATTGATCATTGAAACTGCTAATCGATATCTGCATTTGATTGAATTAGCATATTTGCAAGAATTGGTTTTAGTTCGATTGAATTTCTGCTACTTTCGTTTTATTGCTTTTTGTTTTCTCGTGGTTCAATTTGGTTTGTTGTGTTTTGTTCTAAATCTGTTAAAACTTAATTGATTTTGGTTGAATCTGAGAATGACTACTCCTTCTAATGACCCTCACAATACCGGTTCTTTAACCAAGCCTCCGATGCTGGTTAGGACTGAGTATAACATATGGCAACGAAGAATGCTTCATCACCTGTCTGTTAACAGTTCAGGTTGTTGGACATCGGTGGTACATGGTCCACATAAGCCTATGGTGAACAGTCCAGAAACCAATCAAATGGTTCCGAAGAACAAGGAACAATACTCAGATGAAGATCGGAAACTGTTTGAGATTGATGCTAAAGCCCATGGAATTCTAGCCATGGCATTGCCGAATGAAATCTATTCAGGGCTTATGGATGATGAAACTGCTCATGACCTCTGGAAGGCACTGAAGGAACAATTCGGTGGAACTGATGAGGTCTTAGCAAACAACAGAGAAATCCTTGCCCAACAATATGAAACATTCTCTCAGAGGAAGGGTGAGACAATGACTCAACAGTTTGAGCGTTTTTCCAGTTTGATCTCTGAGCTAAAAATGGTCAAACATGAATATACCAATAGCCAGATGAACAACACATTCCTTAGATCACTGCCTGAGAGATGGGACACATACACTATTGTCCTACGCTCTAGTGCAAATCTGGATAAACTATCTCTCACTCAACTTTATAGGAAACTGCTTACATTTGAGAGAGAGATAGAGTAGAATAGGAAACTGGCATCATCAGGAAAGCTCACTGATGACTTTGTACCAGGGAACACTGCCTTGGTTGGTCATGAGTCAGAATATGCTGCATCTGAAAGTAATTATGATGAGCATATAGATTTCTCTTCAAACTGTTCACATCATGCATTCGTTGGTGTTGATAGTCACTCAGGCAGTAATAGTGACAATTTATGTTTTATCATGGATGATTTGAAAGGAATAGCTGATGATGATCTAGAAGAGATGGATATTCTAAGCCAAATGGCCTTGATTAATATTAGATATCAGAAGTTCTACAAGAGGACTGGCAGGAAATTTCCAGGACTCTCTGGCAAAACCAAAGTTGGTTTTGACAAGAGTAAGTTGAGGTGTCACAAATGCCAAAGGCTTGGACACTTTGCAAGAGAGTGTAGATCATCTTGATCTAACTCCTCTACACCCTTTGTGACTTTTCCAAGCACTAGTGCACAAAACAGGGGGCAACATCCTGCTAGTTCTGGTCATCATTCACAACCTGGTTCGCCAACATATTTTGTCCCTCAGGGTCCAATGTCATATCCGTATCCCTGCTATTACATGCCTCAGTCAAATCCAGTTCAAGTTCCTACTGCATAACAACCACAAGCATTACCTGAGCCTCTACCATCTCAATCACAACCTCATCACAACTTTTTCACCCCTGGTAATGTTGACTGAAGCAGTTTACCAGATGATCTCTCTGGTACTGAGCAATTACTTGCTGGTGATGGTCAACATGGTGGTGAACATCCTTTTGGGAATCTAGCTCTCATGGCCCTGGAATCTACTGAGGGTTCATGCTCCAATGCATCTTCTTCACATGTAACCCAGGTATCCTCTGAGGCTAAGGCCAAGCTTTGTTCTGAATCTTGCATAGATGCATTTGTCTCTATTAGAGAAGCAAATGTAGCTGTAATTAATCAAAATCTAGAGCTTGAGCAAACTATTTCCAAAAGATAAGCTTAAATGCTAATTAAATGATGAAAAGGCTATGCTAGAGGTCATTCTTGAGAACCATAAGGAACTCAAAGAAAAACTTGCAATTACCCAAGTTGAGTGTGACCGCGGGGTGTCATCCGGCAAGGGATTTGAAATGCTACTCAGTAAGCAATCTGCTTCGAATGTGAAGTTTGGAATTGGTTACAACCATATTGCACCTCCAACAGATTTTACTCCAAAAACAATAGTAAAATCTGAAAGTGAAAGCAATCTCCAAACCACATCATCATGTGCATCATCCTCAAGTGATCTCCCAAAATCACAAGATGAAATAAGGGTTGATACCTCAGCAAGTCAATTGGCTGATGGGTTAACTACTGATAAGCACATGAAGCTGAGTATTTCAGATGTTGTCTCTCAAAGTAACTTAAGTACTGAAGGGCAAGTTACAACAACTGAAAAGTATTTCAAATCAGCTGAAATAAATGGATTACAACTGCTGGCAATGAACAGCTGAAGAACAACTCTTCAGTTGTTACATATTCTTAGTACTTAACAAAATTACTGAAAGAAGGAAAGTACTGAAGAGCACACCTTCAGTAGTTTCCACATCAACGGTTGATCAATCCAAGATGAAGAATAAGCCATGTGAAATATGTGGTAAATTCAATCATCTTTCTGATGAATGTTGGTACAGAAAGGGTTCCAAACTCAACAGAGATAAGCTCATTAAAATCCAGATGGATGAAATGAAAACTGAGTTTGAGACCAAGTTTGTACCGCATTCATTCAACTGTGATAAACCCAAGCCTTCAACCAAATCCAAAAAGAAGGATAAGGTTCATCACAGAATAGCTGATGGTGCTCCTCAGATAAACATCAAACTAATTCTGTTAATTTCAAGGAGGAAATGGTGGATCACAAGAACTCATCAAACACAAGCACTGATTTGTCACAAGAGCTAAAAGCTTGGCTACAAATCAGACACAACTTGTTATGATGGTTCGGCATTTTTTGGGGAGAGTTAACCAACTAGATGCACCTGTGATCAAATCACTGAAAAGGCATTCCAAGCCCAAATCCAAGGAATCCATTTTAGCACCATCTCCTTCTTCATCAGCTATTAATCATAAAAAACAAGTTATGGTTGCATCTGTTAATGAAAACACACCCAAAACCAAAAAGGTTTGGGTCTCAAAATCTAACTAGTTTTCTTTTATGCAGGGTTCTTCAACATGCCAAAGGAGCATTTGGTATGTGGACAGTGGAGGATCTATGCATATGACTGGGAGCAGTTCTTTTCTTAATGACTACTTTCAAGGAAAGAAGGGATTTGTTTCATTTGGAAATGATGCCAGAGGTTACATCATTGGGAAAGGATATGTGTCTAATGGACAAATCCGGTTTGATGATGTCAACCATGTGGAGAATCTCAAGTATAATCTGCTGAGTGTCAGTCAGATGTGTGATAAAGGGCATGTTGCACTTTTCACAAGCCAGAACTGTAGGATTCCGTCTTCCCAAGTTCTAAGGCTGATTGACAAGGTAATGGATGAACATACTCTCTTGAAGGCCAACAGGATCGGAAGAGTGTATGCCTTGGATTTGTCAAAGAAGATTGATTTGAAGGGTCATCCATGCCTGTTCTCCAAAGCTTCTCCTCAGGAATCTAAACTATGGCATAGAAGGCTGGGTCATGTCAATCTCAGAAACATGAATCAGCTGATCCATAATCGTTTAGTGAGAGGTTTATCAATAAAGGAGTTCCACTGTGTTGAAGCCTGCACTGCTTGTTTGAAAGGAAAACAACATAAAGTCACATTCCCTCCCATTGAATAACCTAAGTCCACTGCCTGCTTGCAGTTACTATACATGGATCTATTTGGTCCTATGAGAGTGATGAGCATGGCAAAGAAGAAATACTGTCTGGTAATTGTGGATGATTACTCCAGATTCGTATGGACTTTCTTTCTACATTCAAAGGATGAGGTTGCTCAGAAGATTACAAACTTTGTGCTGTATGTTGAGAAGCAGTATTCCCTATCAGTCAAGTGTATAAGGAGTGACAATGGTACTGAATTCAGAAACCATAAACTTGATGATTTTTATCATTCAAAAGGAATCAAAAGGCAGTTTAGCATCCCAAGGACTCCAGAACAAAATGGAGTAGTGGAGAGAAAGAACAGGAATTTAATTGAAGCTGCAAGGTCCATGTTGGTTGACTCTGGTTTGCCTTTGACCTTTTGGGCTGAAGCTGTCAATACAACTTGCTATGTGCAGAATAGAGTGTTAGTAAATCAGAGGTTGATGAAGACTCCATATGAAGCTTTACATCATTTGGCGCCTTTGATTTCATTCTTAGAGCCTTTGGATGTCCTTGTTTCATTCTCAACACAAAGGGTCAACTCCCCAAATTTGATCCTAAGGTGGATGCAAGGTATTTTGTAGGTTATTCATCCACTTGCAAGGCTTACAGAGTCTTCAACTGCAGAACAAAGATAGTTGAAGAAACCTTGCATGTGAAATTCAATGAATCTCCTAAGGATAAAATTCCACGAAACCCTGTGGAGTTGTTTGATCTGGACATACTACAATATGTCCTTATCAAACTCCAGCTGTTGCAGATCATGTGGATAAATCATCTTCTGTAGCAAGTCTTCCACCTGGTGGTACTGAAGATGATGATGATATCAGTACTCACCTTTTCAAGTTCAGTGACCAACTGCCTGAGTCTGCTAAACTTGATGTTCCTGTACCATAAGCAGCTCCATCCACAACAAATGCTATGAGATTTCTGATTCCTCTACATCGTTTGATTTGCCATCTAATACTTGGTTTCAAGAATCTGAATCAACATCTGCTGATGCTGAACCGGCTACAAACACTTGCACTGATCTTATTGTGCACCAAGAGCTGAAGAATCACCCCATGTCTCAAATCATTGGTGGTATCAATGCTGGCGTCTCAACCAGAAGTCAATTATCTAACTTTTGCTTCTATACTCTCTTCATCAGTCAGCAAGAGCCAAAGAACTATCATGCTGCTTTGAGAGACAATGGATGGGTGGAAGCCATGCAGCTTGACCTACTTCAGTTCAAGAAACAACAAGTGTGGGAACTGGTTCCTCTACCCCCAGGTAAGTGTGCAATAGGCACTAAATGGGTGTTTAGGAACAAAACAGAAGAAAATGGGCTTATTGTTAAGAACAAGGCCAGACTGGTTGTTCAGGGGTTTTCACAAGAAGAAGGTATTGATTATGATGAGACTTTTGCCCCTGTAGCCAGACTGGAGGCAATTAGATTGTTCTTAGCCTATGCTGCATTTCACAATTTTAAAGTTTTTCAAATGGATGTTAAAAGTGCATTTTTATATGGTAAAATAAAAGAATAGGTTTATGTGTGTCAACCACCAGGTTTTGAGGATAATAACATCCAGATTGGGTATACAAGCTTGATAAGGCTCTTTATGGGTTGAAACAAGCTCCTAGAGCCTGGTATGAGACATTATCAAATTTTCTTCTTCAAAATAATTTCAGTAGAGGCTCCATAGATAAAACTTTATTCATTAAGAAGGTGGATCAGCATAAGTTACTTGTTCAAATTTACGTTGATGATATTATTTTTGCATCCTCTGATCCCCAGTTGTGTGATGACTTTACCATTTAATGCATAAGAAGTTTGAAATGAGTGCAATGGGAGAATTACAGTTCTTTCTTGGATTGCAAATCAACAAAAGGCTGATGGGACTTTCATTCATCAGTCTAAATATACAAAAGATCTTTTGAATAAGTTTGATTTACGAAATTGTAAGCCCTGTTCTACTCCCATGTGCAACACCACACAACTGGATGCAGATCAGAAAGGTAAGGCTGTTGATGAAACACTTTACAGATGTATGATTAGGTCCTTGATGTACTTAACAGCTTCTAGATTAGATATCATGTTTCGAACGTGTGTTTGTGCTAGATTTGAGGCTGCTCCTAAAGAGTCTCACTTGATTGCAGTCAAAAGGATCTTTAGATATCTGCAAGGTACACAATCTCTAGGTTTATGGTATTCTACTGGACACTCTTGCAAATTGGTTGCTTCTTCTTTAGTGACTATGCAGGGTGTAAGTTAACGAGAAAGTCAACTTCTGGTGGATGTCAATTCCTAGGCAACTGTTTGATTTTGGCAGAGTAAGAAACAAACATTTCTTGCTACATCCACTGCTGAAGCAAAGTACATTGCTACTGCAAGCTGTACTTCTCAGGTACTCTGTCTTCAGAACCAACTTTTGGATTATGGCATTACAGAGACTAAGACTCCATTATTAATGGACAGTGCTTCAGCTCTTTGCATTGTCAAGAATCCTATCGAGCACTCTAGGACCAAACATATAGATATCAGACATCATTTTGTTAGGGACTGTTTTGAAAAAGGTCTGATTGATCCAAAGTTTGTGCCTAGTGCTGATGAGCTTGCAGACATATTTACTAAGCCTTTGGATAGTTTGACTTTCCAAAACCTAGTGTTAAGGCTTGGTATGTTGCAGCTAGAATAAGTGATAACTACTGATGATCTCAGTAAATAAGTACTGATGATCATTTGTAACCATATCACAAATAACAACTGATTCTGTTACAAGAACTGATACAGTCATAACTACTGATATAAGTACAAATAGATAAGTATTGATGTCCTATGAAACAACTGAAAAACAACCAAAAAGACTGATGAGTAAGTGTTGAGGACAGTATGAAACAGCTGAAAAGCTATGAATTTACGAAAACTGCTGCTTCATCTTAAACAACTGATGACAAAACCATGTCTTCAGTAGTTTCATAACTACTAATGACTAACACGAAGTTATCAGTTGTTTCCAACAACTGAAGCTAAAACCATGGTCTTTAGTTGTTTTATAACTACTAATGCCTAAAACCAAGACTTCAGTTGTTTCAACCTCTGAAAGTTATACCACGTCATCAATCGTTTAAAACTACTGATGACTCATACCAAACCCTTCAGTTGCTTTATAACCCGTACCCTATAAATACCTTATCTTACAAGCTTCATCATCTCAAACCTAACGTTCAAAACCTCAGAACGTTCTCTCACATCAATGGCGAACATGAAGCTTAAAGCACGACACAACTGTGTTGCTTACCTTACCAAATCACCCTTCTGGACAAAGTTTGATAATGCCATTGATCTAATGATCAACTCTCCATACAAAACGGCTTTCCTTCTCAATCCTACCATTCATGTCGAATCCCTCCATCAGTTCTAGATGAACGTCACCCTCATCACTGGGGAGAATGACACCGACTCTCTCCAGTCGTTCGTCAACAACCGTCAGGTGGTCATCACTCCAGCAATCCTTCGCCAAACCCTACAACTGGATGATGCCACTTTCCGCACTGGGGATCCAAAGGGCACCATTGATCTATCATTTGCCCAACATGGATACCAGGGTAACCTCATCGCCTCTACCATCATAAAGAAGCATTCCATGATGCGGAACGACTAATTTTTCATATGGTGAATGTATGCTTAGCTCCTAAGAATTCTTCTTGGGATCAAATGTCGACGAGGTGGCAACAGGTATTATTCTCTATCCTTGACCAACAAAGCTTAAATTTTTCTGAAATATTATTTCTTGAACTCAAGGATATGGCCTCCAAGCCTATAGCTAACCGATGGATATTATATCCTTGGTTCCTAATAGCCATTATAGTAAACCAGATGAAAGCTGAGGGACTTGTTGGCCTTGGAGTCCCTGCCACGGCTGTATTGCCGAAGTATACTCCAGGCACAACTCAGACCAGTCACTCAAACTGGCTGCCAAACTATGAAAACCCATGCAGCTGGAACCCACAGCCACCACCTCCAAATCTAATGTCCCCAGCAAACCCAAACACAGGGAAGCCAAAAAGGCTACTCAGGGAAATGAGTCCCCTGAGGATGCCCCTGCAACACAAACGCAGGTTATATCTACCGGTCATAACCCCCTAGTAGATACACGTACTCACTCACCCTCAACCGCTCAGGTTTCCTCTCAACAGGAGCCTGTAGCAACCACCTCTGGGGCACCTATACATCTGGAACCTTCCTCACTTGAGGAGGTTGCCATTGAAACGCACCACTCTCCCCGGGTGCATACTGCCTTCACACCCTCTCCCACTGCAACCGCCCCCTAAAGTCCTACCATCATAATTGCCAAAGTGCTGACTCAGTTGCATTCCTCACCTCCTCCCCAGATACCAATCAAAATTGGGATAGCCCCAACCATTGAGGGGGAGGACCAAAGTGCTTCTGACACCCCACAGCACAGGGGTTATCATATTCAATCTCCAAGTGTAGAAACGAAGATTCGAATTTCTGGTGAGGTTGCCACTTCTCCTGCTTCAGCAAATGATCAGATGAATTTGGTACTATCAATAAGACCTCACCAGAGGCAACTGCCGATGAAGGACATGTTCCTGAGGCAGGAAGTCCCCAGTACCATGACCAAGGGGCACATGCTACTACTGATCTACACTCAGCATGTTCATCCTGATTCTATCAGGAGGTCAGGTGATTCAGTAAACACTGATGATGACCTGGGCTTCTTTTATTATGTTTTAGCCCAAAACACCATCCTCGAGGATGAGGTGAGTAGACTCAAAGAGCTGCTTACCAAAATTTCTCAGGATCAAAGACCATCTACCCCTCAAAACCCACAGATGGCACCTTCCTCTCAAGGTCTCCCATACACAAAGCCACTCCAAAACACTCAGCCACCTGCTTCTGCTTCTGGTACTATTTCTCAGGGATAGAACCCCCCTGAGCAAATAGCTGCTATCTTTCAACATTCCTTACCTCTCATCACATCAACTATCACTGATATGGTGCTTAAAACCCTTGATGAGAGGCTTCCCTCAGTTATACAACCCTTGATAGAGGATGTTGTGAGCAAAAGGCTTTCTGACAATCAACCCCTTGCAACCAATGCAACCAAAAAGGGGGAGATTCAGTCAGTGAAAGCAAAAAGAAAGAGGATTGCAGGTAGGAAAGAAACTGAGAAGGAGAAGGTGAAGGATGCTCACATGGAGAAAGTGCCTGAGAGTACTAAAGACTTTCATGTCACATACAAGAAAAGGAAGAATGAAAAGGAGACTGACTTGGAGACAATGGTGAAGAAGGCTGATGCCGAACACAGCCGATCAATGGATAACATCATTGATAAGTTGTTTAGGCAAGGTCACGACACTGAAAAACTTGACTCAGAAATCAGAAGACTAGAGATTGAAGAAATCCAATCTAGATGGGCAAGTTATGATGTGTTGGAAGGGAAAGGTTAGAAATCATGATCAGGTTCATAGCAAAGTATCTTGGTAGATCATTGATTGAAAACAAGGCATGGTCCAGGGACAACATCTTGGCAATAACCACCAAGATCTGTTTGTCTGAAGTATACACAAAAGGATTGGTTATTGAAGCCTTAAATGAAGCTGGTGCTAGGAGCAGGACTGAACTAGTCAAGCAATCTAAAGCCGAACTCACATCCAAAATGCTAGAACAGCCTGTCAAAATTCCCACACCAAATCCTCACCAAAAGAAGATAATGATGAAGATGAAGATAGGCTGCCAATCTTAGCTATTATACAATTGCCTAAGGCCACAAGTCACCTCCCAACAATTACTCCTCAAACTCAAAGACAAATTGTGAAAGTGAAGCTAGAAGAAGAAGAACTTCATAAACAACATGATGAGGATTGTTGAGGAGAGTTGACAAAGCATATGCTGCCACATCTTCAATCATCAACATGAAGAAGCACGCTCTCAGGTTATACACTGTTAAACATACATTTCAATATCAAAAGGAGAGAGTGAGGATTTGGCCTTATCCCAGGGTGTCTCATAGGATTCACAAGAAAAACATTCCACAGAGATACATTGGCCAGGTGAAGAAGATTGTAGATGAAGTGATCTCACTGGTCTTTGTAGTATCACCCTGGGAAATCCTAGATGACTTCAAGAAAGCCTATAAAGCTAACCTGAACCCACAAAAGAAGCTGGAAAATAAAATGGTGAAAAAGGGGTTAGTATATAAGAGGCTTGAGGAAGTTAGAAAGAATGAGCTCTAGTTGTTCTTAGAGGGTAATCACCCAGATGAATTTGTTTATAGAGTAATAACAACTGTGGAACTCAAAAATGGGAAACAGGTCAAATACCTATCTGAATATTATGGGCCAGAATCACTTTTTGAAGGAGGAGCTAAAGAGCTTACCATGGAGGAACAGAAAACCTTCCTTGAGGCCTATACAAGGGAGTCATACAGACTCATTGTTGGGAAGTAGATCTCATGGATGGGGTAACAGCTCTGTGTCCAGTTCCCCAAGACAGAGTTCCCATTCATCCTTTGCCAAACAGATCATTGAGACTTCTTCCCAAGCCTGTGCTTACATGGGTCACTTCTGAGCTGATCTAGAAGACAAAAAGACCAAATCTTTCTGCCATAATAAGTGGGACATCTTGAATAAGTTTAGAGGTTTTGGCTGTATTGGTTCAGGGGGATTTTGTTGGACCAAAATAACCAATGAGCCTGATCAGAAAAACCTCTAAGTCCCACAGACATCACAACAACTACTGAAGACTTGATCAGCTGTTTGACAAAGTCTGAAGACTTCAACAGCTAAAGACTAAAGTACTGAAGACTTCAACAGCTGAAGACCAAAGTCTGAAGATCAACAGCTGAAGACTAAAGTACTGGAGACTTCAACAGCTGAAGACCAAAGTCTGAAGATCAACAGCTGATGACTAAAGTATTAAAGGTCAACAGCTGAAGTACAAAGAATGAAGACATCAGCTCATGACAACAACTGAAGTTCAAGTACATGTACTGAAGCCTTCAGAGTTTGTTACAACGGCTGAAGAAGCATTCTTCAGTTGTTGTGATGGCTTCCTTTCAGTAGTTTTTCTTTTATGTTTTAGTATCTGTAAAACGACTGAAGAGCATGTTCTTCAGTCGTTGTAGTTTCAATAGTTTCTTTTCAGTAGTTGTAGTGTTAACACTTAGTATTTTTGTAAGAAGATGTCAGCTGTTTTGACATCTTCAGTAGTTGTGTTAACTTTCAGTAGTCTGAATAATTCTATTAGATGTCACTATCAAATGACATCAGCAGACATCACATCTCCTATATAAGGAATGTTCCACCACGACATTCTTATATAAGGGATGATTGACATGATTGTATGGGTGACATTTTGCCACCCTGAAAGCGCGTATTGAATGAAATATTTGATTTGCAGACTTCTTTCTATAATTGTTTGCTCTTACTTTGAATATCAATTGTATTCTTGTGAATTGTCTAATTCATTGTTTGATTTCCGCTGCAATACTCGCTAATCAATCAAATGTAGATCACTGATCCTAACAGTTCTTCAGACTTTGTCTTCAGTACTTTTCTTTCAGACTTTGTCTTCAATACTTTTCTTTCAGACTTTGTCTTAAGTACTTTACTTTGAGCTTTGTCTTTAGTACTTTTCTTTCAGACTTTGTCTTTAGCCTTTGCTTTCAGACTTTTTCTTCAGTAGAAGTCTTCAGATCTTGTCTTCAGACCTTGTAATCAGCTGATGTCTTCAGCTGTTGTGATCTTCTTCAGCAGTTGCAATGTCTGTGGGACTTAGAGGTTTTTCTGATCAGGCTCATTTGTTCTTTTGGCCTAACAAACTCCCCCTGAACCAATGCAGCCAAAACGTCTAAACTTATTGATGATCCCACTTATTCTTGGCAGAAACACCCTCTTGATCAGCTTCAGAGGTAATCAGTTAAGCACAGGCCGGGAAAAGGTTTCTAATCTTTTGATTGGGTAAGTATGGAAGGGAACTCTGTCTTGGGGAAACTGGACACAGAGTCTTGTCCCAACCATGAAACCTAATTCCCATTAATGAGTTTGTAAGACTCACTAGCATAGGCCTCAAGGAGAACAACTTGTTCCTCCTTGTTGAGTTTTTCTGCTTCTCCCTCGAAGAACTCTGGGCCATAATACTCAGGCAGGTATCTCACTGTCTTTCCATTCTTCAACTCCACAGTTGTTATCTCTCTGTAAGTAAATTCATCAGGGTGAGAGCCTTCAAGCAACAACTGGAGTTCACTCTTGTGAAGATCTTCAAGTCTTTTGTATAATAACCCTTTCTTGATCATTTTGTTCTCAAGAATAGATTGAGGGGTTGTCTTGGAGTTGTGAGCTCTCTTGAATTCTACAATCATTTCCCAGGGTGAGACTACCATGGCCAACATAATTGCAGCATTCAAGGTCTTTTTCACTTGGCCATGATATCTACTTGGTATATTCTTCTTATGAATTCTAGAACATACCCTGGGGTCTGGCCAAATCCACACTCTTTCTTTTTGATGTTGAAAAGTATGTCTAAGAGTGTACAGCCTCAGAGCTTGTTTCTTCATTTCTTGAATGGATGAGGACTGAGGGAAATCCTTGTCAACCATCTTGAGAAACTGCTCATCGTTCTGCTTCTGCTTCTTCAATCTTTACCTTCACCATTTGCATTTGCAAGTCAGGTGTAATCAGTTGTTGACTTGTGTGCTCAGGTGTTTTAAAGTTTAGAACAACAGAGATTGGCAGACAATCTTCATCACCATCCTCTTCTTCATCTTCTTCTACCCTCAACACACTCCTCCTCTTTCTGGGTGTATCACTGGGTAAGGTTTGAGGTGGTTTTTGGGGTAAAGGGATTGGTTTTGTGGGTTGAGTTGTGGGTGGCTTTGGCTTAGGAATAGATTTGGGAGATTTTAGATATGAGGGTTGTGTTTGAGTAGGAGTTTGAGAAGACTGATCTAGCATTTTGGTGGTGAGTTTGGCTTTGGAGAGCTTTGCCATTTCAGTTCTCTTCCCTGCACCTGCTTCATCCAGTGCTTCGATGATCAACCCTCCAGCAAAGCAGATTTTCTTGGTTATCTTCAAGATACTATCTCTGGACCAGGACTTTATCTCTATCAATGATCTTCCAAGGTATTTGGCAATGAATCTGATCATTATCTCCAATCTTTCCCTTTCCAACACACTATAACCAGCCCATCTTGTTTGAGTCTCTTCTATTTCCAGCCTTCTCATCTCAGAGTCTAATGTGGCTGTGTCATGACCATTTCTAAAGAGCTGATCTATAATTTTATCTATGGATCTACTGTGAGCTTCATCAGCATCTTTGACAAGATCTTCTACGAATTTTTCTTCATCAGCTTTTGACTCAGCACTTTTCTTTCGCTTGTATGTGATCAGCTATTCTGAGATAAGTTCTTTCTCCACCTCTTTCTCTTTTTCAGGTTCTTTCTCATCATCAACTCTTTTCCTTTTCTTTTCTTTCACTGCCTTAGTAGTCTCCCCCTTTTTGGTTGCATTGGGATTAGGGGCTTGAAAGGCAGAAAGAGATTTGTGAACAACATCATCAATGAGGGTTTGTAGATTTGTGAACAGCATCATCTATGGCTTTATGCAGAATCTCAGTAATGATTGGAGTGATGAGAGGTAAGGAGTTTTGAAAGATCGCAACCATCTGCTCAGAGGGGTTCTGTCCCTGAGAGGTGGTGCCAAAGGCAGAGGCTAGTGGCATAGTTATGTGTGTAGGCGAAGTGTTTGGTGAACCTTCAGTTGAAGGTGCCATCCGTGTGGTTATTGGGGTAGATGGACTTTGATCCTGAGACATTTTGGCTAGCAGCTCTTTGAGTCTGCTTACCTCATTCTCTAGGATGGTATTATGGGCTAAAACATCATAGAAAAAGCCCAGGTCATCATCAGTCTTTGTTGAATCACCTAACCTCCTAATTGAATCAGGATGAACATGCTCTTAGTGTAGATCAGTGGATGCATGTGCCCCTTGTTCTTGATACTGGGGACTTCCTACCTCAGAACTATGTCCTTCATTGGTAGTTGCCTCTAGTGAGGTCTTATAGATGTTACCAACTTCATCCTGATCATTTGCTAAATCAGTATAAGTGGCAGCCTTACCAGATGTTCTAACCTCCTTTTCTACACTTGGAGATTGAACATTGTAACCCCTCTGTTGTGGCTTATCACAAGCATTTTGATCCTCCCCCTCAATTGTTGAGGTATGCCTAGTGTTAATTGGTTTCCGGGGAGGGGGTGAGGAATACAACTGACTCAGCACTTTAGCAACTACCAGTGTTGGGCTTTGAGGGGCGGTTGCATGTGGAGATTGGTCCGAAGCAGATTGCACCCGGGGTGAGAGGTTCTCTATAATGGTAACCCTCTCAATTGAGATAGGTTCCAGTAATGTGGGATCCCCAATTGTGGTTGCAACATGATCCTGTTGAGAGGATACATGTACGGCTTCAGCAGGTTGAGTCTTGGACAAAACTGGGGGGTTATAACCAGTATGTTCTTCCTGTATTGGAGGTACAGGGGCATCCTCAGGGGACTCATCTCCCTGAGTAGCCTTTTTGGGCTTTTTTGGATTTGGGTTTGGTGGGGACTTTGGATCTAGAAGTGGAGGCTGTGGGTTCCGTCTGCTTGGGATTTAGCATTCGGGCAGCCCCTTTTAGAGTAGGGTCTGAGTTATGTCTGGAGTATACCTCAGTTAAAACAGCTGGAGCAGGGACCCCAAGACCAACAAGGCCATCAGATTTTAATTGATTCAAAATATGGCCATCAGAAACCTGGGATAAAGTAACCATCTGTTTGCCACAGGTTTCTGAGCCAGATCCTTTAGTTCCGTGAACACTATCTCAGAAAAATTTAGATTTTGGCATTCAAAGATAGAGTACAATACCTGTTGCCACTGTGAAGACATTTGATCCCAAGAAGATGTCTTTGAAGCAAGGCAGCCATTCACCATATGAAATATAAGTCTTTCGGCATCATGGAAGTGCTTTTTAAGAATGGTTGTAGCACTTAAGTCGCCTGCATACCCGTTATTGATGAAAGACATATCAGTGGTGCCTTCCGGGTATTCTTTAGTATAGGTGCCATCATGCAAATTTAGGGTTTTGCGAATGATGTTGGGGTGATGAGCACCTATTTCTGATAGAGTGATTTGGCTATCATTCTCACCAGTTGTTACAGAGACGTTGGTCCAGAACTGGGTTAAGGATCAGGGTATATGGTAGGATTCAGAAGAAAGGCTATTCGGTATTGGAAATCCACCATAAGATCGATGGTAGTATCAAACTTGTTCCAGAAAGCCGATTTCGAAAGGTAGGCAACACAGTTATGTCGGGGTTTGAGTTTCATGGTCGCCATTGTTGAGAGAGAAAAGATTTGAAAACGGATAATGAAACGTTTGGCTATAAGTGCAGGTATTTATAGGTTAAGAAAAGGCGGAAAAGAAAACGATTGAAAGTGTTGGTGTTATCAGCAGTTGTATGAAAACAACTGAAGACTTGGTTTTAACTATCAGACGTTTGAAAACAACTGAAGACATGGTTTTAGTCATCAGTAGTTGTGAAACTACTGAAAACCTTGGTTTTGTCTTCAGGTGTTGGAAACAACTGAGGACTTGGTGTTAGTCATCAGTAGTTGTGAAACTACTGAAGACATGGTTTTCTCATCAGTTGTTTACAACAACTGAGGACTTGGTGTTAGTCATCAGTAGTTATGAAACTACTGAAGACATGGTTTGTCATCAGCTGTTTAGGGTGAAACAGCAATTTGTGGAAACGACTGAAGAGAAAATTCTCATCAGTAGTTTTCATCAATTCTTAGCATAGCAGCTGTTTCATATTGTCCTCAACACTTACTCATAAGAGTTTTTAGCTGTTTTTAGTGGTTTCATAGGACATCAGTACTTATCTATTTTTACTGACATCAGTAGTTATAACTACATCAGTAGTTTGTAACAGAATCAGTACATATTTGTGACATGTTTACTAATGATCATCAGTACTTGTTTACTGAGATCATCAGTAGTTATCACTTATTCTAGCAGCAGCATACCAATCCTTAACACAAGGTCTTGGAAAGTTGAACTATCCAAAGGCTTAGTAAATATATCTGCAAGCTCATCAGCACTGGGCACAAACTTTGGATCAATGAGACCTTTTTCAAAACAATCCCGAATAAAATGGTGTCTAATCTCTATATGTTTGGTCCTAGAGTGCTGGACTGGATTCTTGACAATGCACAGAGCTGAAGCACTATCCATTAATAATGGAGTCTTAGTCTCTGTAATGCCATAATCCAATAGTTGGTTCTGAGGCCAGAGTACCTGAGATGTATAACTTGCAGCAGCAATGTACTTTGCTTTAGTAGTGGATGTAGCAACAGATGTTTGTTTCTTACTCTGCCAAGAAATCAAACAGTTGCCTAGGAATTGACATCCACCAGAAGTTGACTTTCTCGTTAACTTACACCCTGCATAGTCACTATCAGAAAAAGCAACTAATTTGCAACAGTGTCCAGTGGAATACCAAAGACCTAGAGATTGTGTACCTTGCAGATATCTAAAGATCCTCTTGACTGCAATCAAATGAGACTCTTTAGGAGCAGCCTGAAATCTAGCACAAACACAAGTTGCAAACATGATATCTGGTCTAGAAGCTGTTAAGTACATCAAGGACCCAATCATACATCTGTAGAGTGTTTCATCAACAGCTTTACCTTTCTGATCTGCATCCAGTTGTGTGGTGTTGCACATGGGAGTAGAACAGGGCTTACAATTTTGTAAATCAAACTTATTCAAACGATCTTTTGTATATTTTGACTGATGAATGAAGGTTCCATGAGCCTGTTGTTTGATTTGCAAGCCTAAAAAGAACTGTAATTCTCCCATTGCACTCATTTCATACTTTTGTTTCATTAAACTTGTAAAATCATCACACAACTAGGGATCAGAGGATGCAACAATTATATCATCAACATAAATTTGAACAAGTAGCTTATGCTGATCCACTTTCTTAATAAACAAAGTTTTATCTATGGAGCCTCTAATGAAATTATTTTTAAGAAGAAAATTTGAAAGTGTTTCATACCAGGCTCTAGGAGCTTGCTTCAACCCATAAAGAGCCTTATCAAATTTATATACCCAATCAGGATGTTTATTGTCCTCAAAACCTGGTGGTTGACACACATAAACCTCTTCTTTTATTTTACCATATAAAAAGGCACTTTTGACATCCATTTGAAAAACTTTAAGATTGTGGAGTGTAGCATAGGCTAAGAACAATCTAATTGCCTCTAGTCTGGCTACAGAGCAAAGGTTTCATCATAATCAATACCTTCTTCTTGTGAAAACCCTTGTACAACCAGTCTAGCCTTGCTCTTGACAATAATCCCCTTTTCATCAGTTTTATTCCTAAACACCCATTTAGTGCCTTTTGCACACTTACCTGGGGGTAGAGGAACCTGTTCCCACACTTGCTGCTTTTTGAACTGAAGTAGCTCAAGCTGCATGGCTTCAACCCATCCATTGTCTCTCAAAGCAACATGATAGTTCTTGGCACTAGCTGACTGATGAAGAGAGCATAGAAGCAGAAGTTGGACAATTGACTTCTAGTTGAGACACCAGCATTGATATCACCAATGATTTGAGACATGGGATGATTCTTCAGCTCTTGGTACACTATAAGATCAGTGCAAGTGTTTGTAGCTGGTTCAGCAGCAACAGATGTTGATCCAGATTCTTGAAACCAAGTATGAGATGGCAATTCACATGATGTAGAGGAGTCAAAAATCTCATCAGCATTTGTTGTGGATGGAGCTGCTGAAGCTACACGAACATCATGTTTAGCAGACGCAGGTAGTTGGTCACTAAACTTGAAAAGGTGAGTACTAATATCATCATCTTCTTCAGTACCACTAGGTGGAATACTTTCTACAGAAGATGATTTATCCACATGATCTGCAACAGCTGAAGGTTGATAAGGAACATATTGCAGTATGTCTAAATCAAACAACTCCATAGGGTTTTGTGGAATTTTATCCTTTGGAGTTTCATTGAATTTGACATGCAAGGTTTCTTCAACTATCTTTGTTCTGCAGTTGAAGACTCAATAAGCCTTGCATGTGGATGAATAACCTACAAAATACCTTGCATCCACCGTAGGATCAAATTTGTGGAGTTGATCCTTTGGGTTGAGAATGAAACAAGGACACCCAAAGGCTTTGAAAAATGAAATTAGAGGAGCCAAATGATGTAGAACTTCATATGGAGTCTTCATCAACATCTGATTTACTAGAACTCTATTCTGCACATAGCAAGCTGTATTGACAGCTTCAGCCCAAAAGGTCAATGGCAAACCAGAGTCAGCCAACATAGACCTTGCAACTTCAATTACGGTCCTATTCTTTCTCTCCATTACTCCATTTTGTTCTGGAGTCCTTGGAATGCTAAACTGCCTCTTGATTCCCTTTGATAGATAAAAATCTTTAAGTGTATGGTTTCTGAATTCAGTTCCATTATCACTCCTTATACACTTGACTGATAGGGAATACTGCTTCTCAACATACAACACAAAGTTTATAATCGTTTCAGCAACCTCATCCTTTGAATGCAAGAAGAAAGTCCATACAAATCTGGAGTAATCATCCACAATTACCAGACAGTTTTTCTTCTTTGCCATGCTCATCACTCTCACAGGACCGAATATATCCATGTGCAGTAACTGCAAGCAGGCAGTGGACTTAGGTTCTTCAATAGGAGGGAATGAGACTTTGTGCTGTTTTCCTTTCAAACAAGCAGTGCAGGTTTCATCACAATGGAAATCCTTTATTGGTAGACCTCTCACTAAACTATTGTGGATCAGCTGATTCATGTTTTTGAGATTAACATGACCCAGCCTTCTATGCCATAGTTTAAATTCCTGAGGAGAGGCTTTGGAGAACAGGCAAGGATGACCCTTCAAATCAATCTTCTTTGACAAATCCAGGGCATATACTCTTCCAATCCTGTTGGCCTTGAGGAGTGTATGTTCATCCAATACCTTGTCAATCAGCTTCTGAACTTGGGAAGCCAGAATCCTGCAGTTCTGGCTGGTGAAAAGTGCAACATGCCCTTTATCACACATCTGACTGACACTCAGTAGATTATTCTTAAGATTCTCCACATGGTTAACATCATCAAAATCTGATATCTACATTAGACACATATCCTTTCCCAATGATGTTACCCTTGGTATCATTTCCAAATGAAACAAATCCCTTCTTTCCATGAGAGTAGTCATTAAGAAGAGAACTGCTCCCAGTCATATGCATAGATCCTCCATTGTCTACATACCAGATACTCCTTTGACATGCGAAAGAACCCTGCATTTATCATAAAGAACTAGTTAGGTTTTGAGACCCAAACCTTTTTGGTTTTGGGTCTGTTTTCATCAACAGATTTAACCATAACTTGTTTCTCATGATTAACAGCTGATGAAGATGGAGATGGTGCTGAAATGGATTCCTTGGAATACCTTTTCAGTGGTTTGATCACAGGTGCATCTAGTTGGTTAACTCTCCCTAACAAATGTTGAACCATCATAACAAGTTGTGTCTGATTTGTAGCTAAAGCTTTCAGCTCTTGGGACATATCAGTACTTGTTTTTGATGATTTCCTGTAATCCACCATTTCCTCCTTGAAATTCACAGACTTAGTCTGATGTTTGTCATGAGGAGCACTATCAGCTGTTCCATGATAAACCCTATCCTTTTTTTTAGATTTGGGTGAAGGCTTGGTTTATCACATTGGGATGACTGTGGTACAAACTTGGTCTCAAACTCATTTTTCATTTCATCCATCTGGATTTTAATGAGCTTATCTCTATTATGTTTGGAACCCTTTGTGTACCAACATTCATCAGAAAGAAGATTGAATTTACAACATATTTACATGGCTTATTCTTCATCTTGGATTGATCAACTGCAGATGTGAAAACTACTGAAGGTGTGCTCTTCAGTACTTTCCTCCTTTCAGTACTTGAGTTTAGTACCGAAGGATCTGTAACAACTGAAGACTTGTTCTTCAGCTGTTCTCTATCCGTCCTGAAAGACCGTATGATAGATTCATCAGCAGTTGTTAATCCTTTTATTTCAGCTGATTTGAAATGCTTTTCAGGTGTTGTGACTTGCCCTTGAGTACTTGAGGTACTTTGACAGACAACATCTGAAGTACTCAGCTTCATGTGCTTATCAGTAGTTAACCCATCAGGCAATTGATTTGCTGAGGGATTAACACTGATTTCACCTTCTGATCTTGGGAGATCACTTGAGGATGATGCACATGATGTGGTTTGGAAATTACTTTCACCTTCAGGTTTTACCATTGATTTTGGAGTAAAATCTGTAGATGGTGCAATGTGATTGTAACCTATTCCAAACTTCACATTCGAAGCAGATTGCTTGCTAAGCAGCATTTCAAATCCCTTGCAGGATGATACCCAGCGGTCACTCTCAACTTGGGTAGTTGCAAGTTTTTCTTTGAGTTCTCTATGGTTCTCAAGAATGACCTCTAGCTTACCTTTTCGTCATTTAATTGGCATTTAAGCTTATAAATCTCATCATCTTTATCATTAAGAACAGACTCACACTCAGCTTTTCTTTTGGAAAGGGTTTGCTTAAGCTCAAGATTTTGATTTATTAAAGCTACATTTGCCTCTCTAATAGAGATAAATGCAGCTATGCAAGATTCAGAACATAGCTTGGTTGAGGAACCGGTATTGTGAGGGTAATTAGAAGGAGTAGTCATTCTCCGATTCAACCAAATTCAATTAAGTTTTAACAGATTTAGAACAAAACACAACAAACCAAATTGAACCAATAGAAAACTCAAAGCAAATAGCGAAAGCAGCAGAGATTCAATTATCTATAACCAATTCTTGCAAATATGCTAATTCAATCAAACATAGATATCGAATAGCAGTTTCAATGATCAATTGTTAGATCGATCAATGATTAACCAGCTCTGATACGATTACAGCGAAATTCGAACAATGAATTAGATAATTCACAAGAACACAATTGATACTCAATGTAAGAGTAAACGGTTATAGAGAGAGAGAATTCTGCAAATAGAATATTTCATTCATATGCTTTCATGGTGGCAAAATGTCACACGTACAATTAGGTCAACATCTCTTATATAGGAGATGTGACGTGTGCTGATGTCACTTGATAGTGACATCTAACAGAATTATTCAAACTACTGAAAGTTAACACAACTACTGAAGATGTCAAACAGCTGACATCTTCTTACAAAAATACCAAGTGTTAACTATCACTACAACTACTGAAAAGAAACTACTGAAACAACAACGACTGAAGAACATGCTCTTCAGTTGTTTTACAAGTACTGAAATGGAAAATAAAACTACTGAAAGGAAACCATCACAACAACTGAAGAATGCTTCTTCAGCTGTTGTGACAAACTCTTAAGGCTTCAGTACTTGGACTTCTTGAACTTCAGTTGTTGTCATCAGCTGATATCTTCAGTCTTTGTACTTCAGTTGTTGATCTTCAGTACTTTAGTCTTCAGCTGTTGAAGTCTTCAGTACTTTAGTCTTCAGCTGTTGAAGTCTTCAGTACTTTAGTCTTCAGCTGTTGAACTTCAGTACTTTAGTCTTCAGCTGTTTGATCTTCAGACTTGTCAAACAGCTGATCAAGTCTTCAACAGTTGTTGTGATGTCTTGTGGGACTTAAAGGTTTTTCTGATCTAGCTCATTGGTTCTTTTGGTCCAACATTGGCCTTAGCCTCAGAGGATACCTGTGTTACCTGTGATGAAGATGCATTGGAGCATGAACTCTCAGTAGACTCCAGGGCCATGAGAGCAAGATTCCCAAAATGATGTTCACCACCATGTTGACCATCACCAGCAAATAAATGCTCATTACCAAAGAGATCATCTGGTAAACTGCTACAGTCAACAACACCAGGGGTGAAGAAGCTATGATGAGGTTGTGATTGAGATGGTAGAGGCTCAGGTAAGGCTTGAGGTTGTTGTGCAATAGGAACTTGAACTGGATTTGGTTGTGGCATGTAATAGCAGGGATATGGATAAGACATTGGACCCTGAGGGACAAAATATGCAGGAGATGTAGGTTGTGCATGATGACCAGAACTAGCAGGATGTTTCCCTCTGTTTTGTGGACTATTGCTTGGAAAAGTCACAAAGGGTGCACAGGAGTTATATCCAGTTGATCTACACTCTCTTGCAAAGTGTCCAAGCCTGTGGCATTTGTGACACCTCAACTTACTCTTGTCAAAACCAACTTTGGTTTTGCCGGAGAGTCCTGGAAATTTCCTACCAGTTCTCTTGTAGACCTTTTGAGATCTGATATAATCAAGGCAATTTGGCTTAGAATATCCATCTCTTCTAAGTCATCATCAGCAATACCCTTCAACTAATCCATAATGAAACACAAATTGTCACTATTACAGCCTTACTGACTGTCGACACTAACAAATGCATGATCGGAACTGTTTGAAGAGAAATCTATATGCTCATCATAATTGATTTCTGATGCAGCATATTCTGACTCATGACCAACCAAGGTAGTGTTCCCTGGTACAAAGGCATGAGTGATCTTTCCTAATGATGCCACTTTCCTTTTCTGCTCTATCTCTCTTTCAAATGTAAGCAGTCTTCGATGGAGTTGGGTGAGAGATAGGCTATCCAGATTTGCACTAGAGCGTAGGAAAATGTGTATGTGTCCTATCTCTCAGGCAGTGATCTGAGGAATCTGTTGTTCATCTGGCTATTAGTGTATTCATGTTTGACCATTTTTAGCTCAGAGATCAAATAGGAAAAACGCTCAAACTGTTGAGTCAGTGACTCACCCTTCTATGAGAGAATGTCTCCTATTGCTGGGCAAGGATTTCTCTATTGTTTGCTAAGACCTCATCTGTTCCACCAAATTGTTCCTTCAATGCATTCCAGAGGTCATGAGCAGTTTCATGATGCATAAGCCCAGAATAGATTTCATTAGGCAAAGCCATGGTCAGAATACCATGCGCTTTAGCATCAATCTCAAACAGTTTTCGATCCTCATCTGAGTATTGTTCCTTCTTCTTCGGAACCATTTGGTTGGTTTCCGGATTGTTCACCATAGGCTTGTGTGGACCATGTACCACAGATGTCCAGCAACCTAAACTGTTAACAGACAGATGATGAACCATTCTTTGTTGCCATATGTTATACTCAGTCGTAACCAGCATTGGAGGCTTGGTTGAGGAACCGGTATTGTGAGGGTCATTAGAAGGAGTAGTCATTCTCAGATTCAACCAAATTCAATTAAGTTTTAACTGATTTAGTGCAAAACACAACAAACTCAATATGAACCAAGAGAAAACTCAAAGCAAATAACCGAAAGCAGCAGAAATTCAATGAACTATAACCAATTCTTGCAAATATGCTAATTCAATCAAACTTAGATATCGAAGTAGCAGTTTCAATGAACAATTGTTAGATCGATCAATGATTAACCAGCTCTGATACCATTTGTTAGGATCAGTGATCTAAGTTTGATTAATTTGAATAGATTGCAACAGAATTTGAACAATGAATTAGACAATTCGCAAGAACACAATTGATATTCAATGAGAAGTAAACGATTATAGAGAGAGAATTCTACAAAGGAATATTTCATTCATATGCTTTCGTGGTGGCTGAATGTCACACGTTACAACTAGGTCAACATTCCTTATATAGGGAATGTGATGTCTGCTGATATCACTTGATAGTGACATCTAACATAATTATACAAACTACTGAAACTATGCAAACTACTGAGAATGTTCTCAACTACTGATTACATCTCAGGGAATGCTAAGTACAAAAACATAAAACTACTGAACTACAACTACTAAAACTATAACTACTGAAAAGTAAATTACAAGTACTGAAAGGAAACCATCACACTACTGAAGTTAATAACTTCAGCTGTTGTGACAACTGCCGAAGTTAATAACTTCAGCTGTTGTGACAACTACTGATCACTTGGTTTTCAGTCTTTGTCTTCAGTCTTTGTTCTTCAGACTTTTACTTTCAGACTTTGTCTTCAGTACTTTTCTTTCAGACATTGTCTTTAGTACTTTTCTTTCGGACTTTGTCTTCAGTACTTTACTTTCAGACTTTGTCTTCGGTACTTTTCTTTCAGACTTTGTCTTCAGTCTTTGCTTTCAGACTTTGTCTTTAGTAGAAGTCTTCAGATCTTGTCTTCATACTTTGACTTAGAGGTTTTTCTGATCAGGCTCATTGGTTCTTTTGCTCCAACACATTGACTCACTAATGAAGATACCATCTCGAACTTTCTTCACTTGAATTCCCTATAGAAAGAAATTGAGTTCCGTATGGAATTCATTTCAAATTTGTCCTTCATCAGCTTCTCGAAGTCTTTGAAGAGCCTTGGATTAGTTGAACCAAAGATGATGTCATCTACATATACTTGAACTAGAATTAAGTCATTTCCCTATCCTTTGATAAAGAGTGTTCCATCTATAGTACCTCTTCTATATCCATGTTTGCAGAGATACTGAGATGGAGTCTTATACCACTTCCTGGGTGCCTGATGCAGCCATAAAGAGGTTTGTCAAGCTTGCAGACATAATCAGGATGATTAGGATCTGCAAAACCAGGTGGTTGTTTGACATACACCTCTTCAACAATCACTCCATAAAGAAAAGCACACTTGACATCAACTTGATAGACCTTGAAGTTATTGGATGCAGCAAATGCCAAGAATATCCTAACAGCTTCCAGTCATGCTACAAGAGCAAAGACATTAGTATGGTCAATCCCTTCTTCTTGTGTGTATCCTTGAACAACTAGTCTAACTTTATTTTTGATGACAATGCCTCTATCATCCTTCTTATTCCTAAACACCTATTTGATTCCAATAGTAGTCTTCCCATGAGGAAGAGGACAAAGGTTTCAAACTTTCTGTCTTTTGAATTGAAGCAACTCCTATAGCATAGCTTCAACCCAACTTCCATCCTTCATAGCCTCATCATTTTCTTTGGCTCTATCTGGGATAAGTAACAAGAGTGAAGACAAACTTTTGCCTTATGGGTTTGTCCTCTTGTTCTAACCCCTTTGTTAACATCTCCAATGATGTTTGTGGTGGGGTGAGACTTGTGGATCCTTAGCTGAGGGATCACAGCAAGTTGCTGAGTGGGCTCTAAATTTGAGAAATTTAGATCTAACATGGATGTTTCTCCCACCACATCAGCACACTTATCAAGACAGACTTGATCCAATAAGCATGACACATCATTGATGTTGTTATCTATGGAGTGCTTATCAACATCAAGAATTCCTGATCACTATTTCCACCTCCATTATTTTATTCTACATTTGAACTATCTTTATCTGGTTGTATAGCCTCTGAGCTGGAATTTGAAGGCATCCTAGATGAATCAGCTGAATTTGTCATTATGGTGTTGATAGGAACTTCATTTGCAGAAGTTGTTACACTGGAGCCGAAGATGTGTTACTTGAAGGTCTTCTTAGCTCCAATCTTGGATCAGGATCAACTGTAGGTAAGATAATATTTCTGCAGATCATGAAATAGTCTCACAAGATTTGTTAAGATAGTTGGTAACTACATCAAGATCAAACAGCCAATCAGGACCAGAACCAACCACACAGGTTGTGTGTTTTATTGAAAGTCACATTGGCTAACTCTTCAAGAATTTTAGTTTAGAGATTGTGTACTCTATAAGCCTTAGCTTGGGAAGAGTGTCCAATAAAGTGTCTGTCATCTGATTTCTTAATAGATTTGGCTATTTGATCTTTGGTATTCAAGATGGTGCAAGGACATCCAAATGACTTGTGAAAACCAATGAAAGGTTTTCTCTTGTGTGAAAGTTCATAAAGAGTCTTGCCATGAGTCTTAACCACTAAAAATCTGTTCTGCACATAGCAGGAAATGTTGACCGCCTTTGCCCAGAAGGTGATGGACAACTTATAGTCAGACAACATGGTTCTTGCAGCTTCAATCAGTGTCCAGTTTCTCCTCTCAGTAACACCATTTTGCTAAGGAGTCTTGGGAGCACTGTATTGCCTTGTAATACCCTTTTCATCACAAAATGTATCAAGGATTTGGTTCTTTAATTCAGTTCCTTAAACACATCTTATGATTATGACCTTGTGATCAGATTGATTCTCAATCTTTAGGATGAAATTCTTCAGAATCTCAGGGGTCTCATCCTTACTTCTAAGGAAGAAGACCGAAGTGAATCTTATAAAGTCATTTGTGATCACTAAATAATAAGAGGTCCTTCTTAGACTCATTACACTGGTGGAGCTAAAGAGATCCATATGTAACAAAAAGGTTGTAGTGATGGAGTTTCTTTCCTTAGGCTTATGAGTTACCTTATGTTGCTTCCCTTTCAGGCATGCAACACAATGATCATCACTTTTAAACTCTTTCTATGGCATTCCAGTTACCAAATCATTCTTAATCAGTTTATTCATGCTTTTAAAATTTACATGGCACATTCTTTTATGTCATAGGAAAGACTCATCACTATTAAATTTAGATTGAAAGCATGAAACTTCTCTAGAGGGAGATGTTTCTTGCAAGTCCATCTTGTACATGTTCCCTTTCCTGGAGACTCTAAGAAGAATATGCTCATGAGGAATGACCATCCGATGCTTGAAAGCAATGCACTCAAGCTGAGTAAAGCGCATGTTATGACTCTGATCTCAAAACTGAGATACACTCAGGAGGTTGTACACAAGCTTTTTGACAAAGTTTACCTTTTCAATGCTGAGCTTACCATTTATGACCTTGCCCCTTCCAGAAATGTAACCACTTTCATCTCCTCCAAAATCAATTGGCCCTTCATCAAACCTTTCAAAGTTCTAGAGTAGTGACCTATTGTCTGTCATGTGCCTGGAACAGCAACTATCATTGATCCAGACATTCTTGTTGTCTTGAGCTGTACCAGCACAAAGAAAATGATTAGTTTCATTTGGAAACCCAAGCCTTACTTGTCTGGGCTCACAAAGAGAAGCAAAAGGTAATGCTACAGTAATAGATCCTATTGTGCTATGTGAATCTTGAGTTGTTGTTGATGTAGAGCATCCAGTCACTTAGTCGTTCTTTAACTTCCACACCACCTTTGGAAGTATGGACTTGACCTTCAACACTTTGGAAGCTTTTGAGACTTCGGAAGTTTTGATGACTGGACCTTCCCAAGATTCTGCAAACATTTCAACAGACTACAGTGCTTTGGAAGCATTCCTTCCTTCCGAGACCTAAATTTCTTCTGAAGGCAATATTACACTTGCGTTCTTCTTAGTTTTGGAGCTTCCGAAGGAAACATATTTTCCTTCGGAAGCTTGAATCATTGTGGAACTCTTGGAAGTCCTTGTCTTGGTCATGTGAAGAGTACCTTTAGGATTATATGGACAATACCTAGCATGATGACCAGCACTTTCACACATGACACACTCTATTTTCTTCTTCCCAAGAGCCTTCTGTTAAGAACAATACTACCTTTGCTCACATCCCTTCTCCAGCTTCATCTTTGCAGATGTTGAGACAGTCCTTTTGGGCTGAGGACTGTTCTTGGAGTTGGATGGTCTAGGCTGTTTAGCAGTGGCACACAACAGATCAGCCTTCTTCTTAGTGCTGAGATGATTTGAACATGAACAAGAACTCTTGACAATAGAGTTTAGGTTGATGTCTTCATTCTTCACTACTTTAAACCCTGCAGAGATAAAAACTTGTTTCTGCTTAGAGTCAAAAGTATCCTGATCTCTTGAGCCTTCCTAGCTTTTCTTTTGCTCTTTCTGATCAAGTTCTTTCTCATTGACTTGGTCATCACAGTCTTCTTCTTTTCGTCAGAGGGATAGTGACCTTCTTAGAATCCTCGGCTTCACTCTTCTTAAAGGAATTCTTCATTATCACTTCTTCATCCACTTCACTTAAATGGTCTATGAGAGGAAGCTCATCTTCATAAGTCCCACATCTGGGTGATCTTATAAACAAGATTGGGTGTGGATGAGCTATCTCATTAGATCCCAGTCCCTGCTTGTTTTGATAACACAATTTGTTGTGCAGGGATAAGTATATCATGTTCTTGAAGGTCTCTTCTTCAAGAACACACTTTTCTACCCTGACTTTTCTGATTACAAGCTGAGCCTAGCACTCAGTCAGCTTAGTTATCAGATCCTTGATCTGAGTCCTAAAATTTGTATGCTCACGTTTTTGAACTGAAATGGTTTTCTCCAAGTCATCTATCTTAGTTTATAATCACTTTTAGACTTTCTAAAATAAGCTTTCAAGATGTTTAAGGACCTGTATCAGTTGACTAAAGCAATGCATTCAGGGGTATAGAGATGTTCCAAAACCTTGGTTTCATTAAGATCTGCCATCGGTGCTTGGTTTGGAGAAGCATCTTCCACCTGAAAGCTCAAGTCAAAGCCACCTTCTTCAACAGCAACAACAGCTTACTGCTTTGGCTTCTCATTTTAGGTAGCTTTGTCAGTGTAGTTTGGTCTGGATTGTGCTTGGTCACCTTTTGTTCATGGTGCGTTACACTCCCAGACAAAGTTTCCCATCATGTTACAGTTGTAACACTTGACTTTGCTTTTATCCAATACAAACTTTCCACTAGTTGCATTGCTGGGGAACTTCCTTCCAGTCTGTTTGTAGAACTTCTTTCCTCTGTGAGCCAAAAGGGCCATCTGCTGGACTATTTCCATGTACTCCAAATCATCTGGATGGATACAGTCCAGGTCTTCAAGGGTGAAAAGAGGGCTGCCACAACTTTCATCAGAAGACACAAAAGCTAAAGAAGAACATGTCTCTCGAAATGGGCTTCCTTGAGTGTAGTTCTCCTTTGGTGTCTCAGGGAAGGTGATAAAAGGACCCCTTTGTGAGTTGTCAGGGTAGCATAAGAGATAATGTTGGGGTTCTATGCTATCCCTTTCAACCACATGAAGGGATAAACCCATTTGATTGTTGGAGTTTCCAGATGAGCCTTGCATGTTCATCTCCATCGGGTAGCCACTAAGAATCCCATATAACACTGTCAGAGTTTAGGTTGATGTCTTCAGTCATCACCACTTTAAACCCTGTAGAGATAAAAACTTGCTTCTGCCTAGAATCAAAAGTAGCTTTTATCTCTTGAGCCTTCCTAGCCTTTCTCTTGCTCTTTCTGATCAAATTCTTCCTTATAGACTTGGTCATCACAGTCTTCTTGTCCTCCTCAAAGGGATAATGACCCTTCTTAGAATCCTCCTCTTCACTCTTCTCAGAGGAATTCTTCACTTTCACTTCTTCATCCTCATCATTCAATTGGTCTATAAGAAGAAGTTTATCTTCCAAGTTCCACACCTAGGTGATCTTATAGACAAGATTGTGTGTGGAGGAGCTATCTCATTAGAACCCAGTCCCTGCTTGTTTTGATAACACACCTTGGCATGTAGGGATGAGGATATCATGTTTTTAAAGGTCTATTCTTCAAGAACACATCTTTTTGCCCTGGCTTTGCTACCTGGGATTCAGTAAACTTAGTTATGATCCCTGATCTGAGTCCTATAATTGGTGTGCTCATGTTTTTGAACTGAAATAGTTTTCTCTAACTCCTCTATCTTTAGTTTATGGTCATTTTCAGCCTTTCTAAAATCACCTTTTAGAATATTTAAAGACTCAAGATCAGATCTCATTTCTAAGTTGTAGGACCTATATCTGTTAGCTTTAGCAATACATTTAGGGGTATAGAGATGTTCCAATACCTTGGCTTCATCATGGTCTACCATTAGTACTTGGCTTGGAGATGCATCTTCCACCTGAAAGCTCTAGTCAAAGCCTCCTTCTTTAACAGCAACTGCAACTTGCTTCTTTGGCTTGTTATTCTGGGTGACTTTGTCAGTGTAGTTTGGTCTGGATTGTGCTTGGCCACCATATTTTCTTCGTGCCTTGCACTCCCTGACAAAGTGTTAGGATCATGTATCGAACGAAATACTAACTAGAATACATGTATACCGAATCAAATTGTGCGGAATCCTATTTGATTGGCGATCCACTCAGTGAGAACGCACGTAGAAACAATTATGGATTGAATCTAAATGTTATGAACGATTGAGAATTGATCTAGTGTGATCTATGAACTTGGAACAGGTTCTTAGAGGTCTTTGGACGGCTAGGGTAGGATTTAGTACGTAGGTATTCGAAGTGTTGTGTTTTTCCACGATTTAAGGGGTATTTATAGGTTAAGGTTTCTCATTCCGGAGACTGGACCATTTGCATGATTCAGTCATGCAATTGAGTCATGCGGTTGATCCATTCGCACGACTGAGTGTTCAGTTGTGCAACTGAGTCAATCTCATGTTACAATCATTCGACTAAATCAGTCTCCTAGTTCATTCGTACGACTGGTTCATTGGCATGAAGTTGTTTATGCGTATGATCCATTAGCATGGGACAATCGTATGTGTACTTCATATGATTAAGTTTGAATATATTTCACAATCATTATTTGACTTAGATTTTTAAAACAACCACAAACCTATATAGCTACTTCAATAAGCGTTATTAGACACCAAGCAATGAAATATTCAACATTATAAGCACAACCACACGTTGTATTTCATTAACTACCCATTCAATTATATATGTGTAAGACAATAAAGACATTTTACATTAAGTTCTGAAACTAGTGACACATGTATCTACACAAAGTGGCCCATCAAGTTATAGTTATAACTCTTGACTTTGCTTTTATCCAGTCCAAACTTTCCATAGGCTGCATTGCTGAGGAACTTCCTTCCAGTCCGCTTGTAGAACTTCTTAGCTCTATGAGTGAGAAGAGCCATCTGCTGGACTATCTTGATGTATTCCAGGTCATCTGGATGGATATAGTCCAGGTCTTTAAGGGTGAAGAGAAAGCTACCATAACTTTCATCAGAAGACACAAAGGCTTGAGAAGAACTTGTCTCTTGGAATGAGCTTCCTTGAGTGTAGTTCTCCCTTGTTATCTCAGGGAAGGTGATGAAAGTACCCTTTTGTGAGTTGTTAGGGTAGCATATGAGATTATGTTGGGGTTCTATGCTATCCCATTCAATCACATGAATGGCTGAACCCATTTGATTGATAGAGTTACCAGATGAACCATGCATGTTCATCTCCATCTGGTATCCACTAAGAATACCATATAAATCTATGAAGGTGAAAGTCTTCAAGTTCTTAGTTCTCTTCATAACCACATAGTAGTGTGTCCATTGCATAGGAAGAGAGGACATGAACTTCCTTATAATGTCTCTTTTTTCAAGAGCAACTCGTCCATCCACTAGGGTATCCCCAATCTCAACATACCTAAAGTATTGTTGAGTCATGGTCTCACTATTTTGATGGTGAAATTTTTAAACTGCTTCTTTAGAGACCATTCTTTTTCTCCTTTGCTTCAGATAAACCCTCATACTTTAGTTTCAATGCATCCTATAGATGCTTAGCTATTTTATATTTCTTAAAACCTCTATACATAGAGTTTGGAAGAGTAGTCTGAAGGGCTTCCATGGCCATCTGGTCAATCTCTACTCTCATTCCATCTTCATTTGAGTAGTCAGCCACAACCTTGGGTATCATACCACCACCAGTAACAGAGGGGATGCTTGGTATGTAAAGTCCATTTTCAATATAGTCTAATAATTTTGAGTCTAGAGACGTGATGAAACCTTCCATTCTTTGGCACCAGGTCTCAAAGTCATAAAGAGTGATCAGTGGGGACTTGTTCATGGTTCCAGTTTCCATATCAGTTTTTGAAATGCCTGCCATTCGATAAGTTAAGTATTTTGTGTGTGTATATCAAGAGCTTGGAATGCTCTGATACCAAATGCAGGACCGCTAAAGGGTAAGCAGTTACAACACAACAACACAATATGGAGATTAACTTTACTAATCAAACAGTAAGACTGGATTAACCACAAGTAATGATACTAAGAACACAAGTAAGAATGAGATAGAACAAGATAGTAAAATACACAAGGAGATGGTTTTCAAGATTGCAGTATATTGCCTTCTCAAGTTGTATTACAAATGTTAAAAGCCTAATTGAAAGTTACAAGTACTTGAGATACATATACTACATCCTATAGCCGGCCATACTTTGAAGCCCAACTGGATACAATTGACTAGACACAAACAAAATCAATTGTAGAGTCAAAATGCAGATTGCCTTTTGACTTGTGACTATGGCATGCCATAGCTCAGATCCAAATATATTACAAAAAGGATAAAGTAAATGAAGTAGAAAGTTGCAGACTTAAGACCTCAATATACAGTTACTAAAAGCATGGACCTTTTCACCAACTCATGTAAGTTGGTGACTTTATAGAGTTGTTGTGGAAAGGGGTCCAGCCTTATGTAAAGTAAATCAGATAAAGCATGAATACTAAAAGTCTTTGGATGAATCTGTCTTCAAGTGTTGGCTTTGGAAGACTATGTCTTTGAAGCTTCGGAAGACTTCATCTTAATCTTCGGAAGATATTGGACTTGGCTTTGGAGATTTCACACTTAGAATATTTATCTTACTTATATGAAACTTCCGAAGCATTCTTCTTCAATGCACTTGTGCATGTGTCTAGGAGACTTTAAGTGTTTGAGTTGCATCAGCCTTAACATATAATCCTTACACGTGCCATAGCTCACATCCTAATATATTAGAAAAATGATAAAAGTACATAAAGTAGAAAGTTACAAACTCAAGACCTCAATATACACTTACAAAAAGCATGGAACATTCACCAACTTGTATAAGTTGGTGAGTTTTTAGATTGCAGCGAAAAGTTGCTAAGCTTTATGAAAAGTACATGAGAGAAAGCATGTTTTTCAAAGTGTTTAGAAGAAATCTGTCTTCCCTCCATTCGCTTCGAAAGACTTTGTCTATGAAATTTTAGAAGACTTCACTTTTGGCTTCGGAAGATATTGGCCTTGGCTTTAGAAGATTTTACAGTTATAATATTTTTGAGGTAGGGTTTAAAACTTTCGAAGCAAACTGCTACTTTGCATTGAGTGCATGCCTGCAGGAATGACTTGTTCTGTTTTCGGTGTATCAACCTTTCAAAAAGCCTTACAAACATCCCCTAGGCTCATGCTACCAAAACAAAGAAGTGTCTTCAACTAGTGACAGTCCTCATCATGATTATAACTATTCCTTTCTTCATCAAATGGTCGGGATCACTCAGACTCTCTAAAAACCATCTCATGTCAAAGACATCATGTAGAGTTAGATTAAGCATGTCTTAGCAGAAGTAGACATCTTGACCACCTTGATCTCTTGTAACATACAATCTGTCTGGATTAGCAGTAAAGGTTTAGGACAAGATGGGTCTTCCTGATGCAAGAGGCTCTATTTGAGTTGGAGTGGGTTGAGCAGCCTCTTCTTGAACATCCTCAAGATGCTCTAACTCATCTTGAGTTATGGAATTGGATGCTTATGATTTCTTCTTTGCTACAGACTTGGTGGCCATCCTTTTCTTCCTTTTCAACTGAGAGGACTAGCCATCTGCACCACATTGTTTTGTTTTGTCGTTATCAGTTGGGTCCTCCTCCCTTATAGGTTCAGAAAGAAAGGGAGTTTAACCATGCTATGGATCAGAAAATGAAGCTTGCTAAGGTTAAGAAGGAGGTCCAGGTTGTCATCTTAATGTCACCATCATCATAATCATCATCATCATCATCATCATCACAGTCATCATCACTATCATATCCATCTCCTTCCTTGATTTTAAGGGCTCATCCTTTGATCCCATGAGCCGCAGCATAATCGTCTTGTTTGTCGTCTCCAACTCCTCTATCCATTTTGGTGATTGGGCATGGTGATCTCGGAGTTGGGACATCTCTACGCTCTATGCAGCCATCTGTTGGGCCTGCTACTCTATCTGTTGGGCCTGCTGCTCTATCTATTGTGTCTGCTGCTCTATCAGTTGTGCCTGCTGAGATATCTGCATAGCATGGGCACCAGTAAGGTCTAGTAGCTGTCGAATCTGAGCAGATTTCTCGTCATCGACAGCCAACAACTTCAGCACCATACGGTTAAGTGCCGAGAGCTGTTCCTCTACCCCACTAGGAGGTAGAGAGGATCTAGATGGGTAGGAAGGGTATGACGATGGTGGCTAGTGGTAGTGGTGGTGGTAGTGGTGAAGATTGGGGGTGATATAGATGAAGGTGGTGGTGGAGTGGGTATGGTAGATGGGATGGCAGTAGTGGTGGTAGTAGGTGGATGAGTGGATGTAGGTGGAATGGTGGTAGGAGGTTGAGTGGTGGTAGTAAGTGGAGTGGTGGTAGTAAGTGAAGTGGTGGAAGTGGTGGAAGAGGTGGTAGCCTAGGTAGTGGTTATGAAGATCATCCTCCTTTTCTTCTTCTTCAACCCATGGGGTTGAGCCATCCTTTGTTGGGTTTTGTTGGACCATACCAAAGTAGCTTAACCCTTAAACTTAAAAAACACAGCGGAATGATACCTTAAAATTATCATTAGTTATCTGAAAATTAAGGCTAATAACAAAACACCAACAAACCCAAGAACATAGGATCTTATATATGTGTTTGAACTAGCTATCAACAAGATATAACAACCCAAAACAAACCATACATGATACCTTTAGTGAAGGTGCGGAAAAACGATTTTGGGTGAAGAAGATGATGTTGTTCAACAGCCAAAACATAAAGGAAAGATTTCCTCAAGCATCCATACCACAAGATGAATCAAGCACCTTGTTGCTAGGATTTCACCACCAAAAACGACCAAGAAGAGCTGCTGAAAACATTTTTCAGCCGAGTTCCAAAGGGTGCTGAAAACCCTTTTCAGCCGAGATCAACTTCAAGATTAGAGAGTGTTTTTCCCTTTTTGTTTCTTGCATATGTGTGAGAGATGAGAGGATTAAGTGTGTGTGTGTGTGTTATGCTTGGAGTACCAAGTCACAAAACAAACAAGACCCCTCCCATAAGGGGGGCGGCCGCTTGGCTTTTGAGATGGGGTTTTCCCCCCAAAACCCAATTTTTATTAAACTAATGTTTTAAAATTAGATATATAATTAACCTTTTAATTATATACATACACACACTTTTATTATTTGATGTTATTTAACTAAAATAAACAACATTACAAATAATATACATGAACAAAATATCCATATAAGTTGTTCAATCTCATATGCAACTTATTTAGAAAACCCATTTTCTAAGTTGATGTATTTATTTAATTGCATGATCATATCATCAATTAAGTACTATTTGGTGTTTGCTAAGGTTGTTATTGGGTATGACCCGACTTGGATCATAATGTACTAACCACATCAATGTATAATGTGTCTTGGGCATAAAGAATCCAACAATCTCCCACTTGCACAAGATTCATAGAAGATTGATGCAAGCAGTAAATACTACCTAAAAACGTTTACTACCCTTAATACGCATGAGTTAAAGCCATTCAATAACATTATCCCCTTCAAATATCCAACTTGAAATGATTTTGGTGAATCAATCATTTATCCTTTTGTTACAGATGTCATGTTAAATCCAGGACATAGAATGATCATTCCTTGTTGATTTAACTTAATCAGGCCTTAGACAACTTGCTCTCAATGAATAAGAGGAATAAATTCCTTCTTGACTACATACGTTTTTCACAATCACCTCGTGTCACACCTGAACATAGCCATATGCACTGCCCATTATTTCAGATCAGCGAAGAACTAGCTCAAGGTATAACATTTGGTGAATATCAAAACCCAATATGTATGTGAGGTCTGAGGATACCAAATGATATTCACCTTTACTCAAATTTACTTATGATTGATCTAGAAGATTCCATGTAGTAAAATTGAGATGCGGGTCAGTCCAATATTTGTATCCCACAAATATCTATGAACCTTGGCATCAACCAATTACTCTATATTCATTCCTTATGAATATCCACCAATCCATGTTCATAATAGTTTTACGTTCATATTTGTTCCCACAAACATGACCGACTACGGACATTTAGAATAATAAACATATTCATGGATGTATACATGCTAAAAGAATATAACTCAAAATATCACAAGTATATAAAGAGTTAAATATTACATTGTTTCAAAATTTTAATACTAAACAAATCAATTCAAGTCACTAGAATATCGAAGTCCTAAGGCACAAGTATGACTTTCATGCTTTGCCCTTTCAAGGAGCTTCGTGAGTGGATCTGCAATATATTGATCAGTGTGAACTTTACGAATACATATTTTTCCCTTTTCAACCTCATCCCTTATGTAGTTGAATTTCCACTCAATGTGCCTAGCCTTTTGAAGAGAACAGGGTACCTTGATTTATGCAATCGTACCCTCGTGATCACAAAGGATTTCTAGGGGTCTTGAATGGTAGAGACCACCCTAGGTAGGCGATAAATTTCTTTATCCATGCAGCTTCCTGAGCTGCAGATGATGCGGCTATGTATTCTGACTTTGTAATGGATAATGCTACTCCATTCATAATGAAGACATACCCCGATTGTGATTGAGAATCATCTCGAACGGTTTGGAACCTCGCATCCGTGTAACCCTTTACACGAGATCCTCTTCATCAGATCGTATATTAGAAACATTTCCTTAGTCCTACTAAGCTATTTCCATATACTTTTAATAGCCATTCAATGGCTATTACCTGGATACTCATATCTGCTCGTCATGATTAACGCGCATGACACGTCTGATCTAGTGCAGATCATCGCGTAATGGATTCTATAGCTGATGCATATGGGATATCCTTCATTCGATCTTGCTCGTCCTTTGAGCTCGGACATTGAGATGTACCCAATATTGTCCCTCTTTGAATAGGTATCATATCTTTCTCAGAGTTTTCCATCTTGAACCCTTTCAAGATTTTATCAATATATGCACTTTGATTTAAAACTATCAACCGCCTCGATCTATCCCTATAGATCTTTGTTCCTAAAATATAGGCGGCTTCACTGAGATTTTTATGGAAAAACAACTTCCATTGTTGGAATATCATTTCCAAAAGTAGTATGTCATCAACATACAAGGCTAAGAATTGTATTATGCTCCCACTAGCCTTCTTATATACACAAGCCTCGTCAGCATTCTTGATGAAACCAAATTTCTTGATCTCTTCATCAAAACGTTGATTTCAACTTCTCGATACAAGGTTCAATCAATAGATTGACCTCTTTAACTTGCATACTTTTAGGATGTTGTGGATCGACAAAACCATCTGGCTAAACCATATGGATAGTCTCTTCGAGATGTCCATTAAGACAAGCGTTTTTGACATCCATTTGCCAAATCTCATAGTCATAATATGCAGCTATGGCAAATAATATCCTAATTGACTTTAGCATTGCCACAGGCGAGAAAATCTCATCATAATCAACCCCTTGATTTTGAGTGAAACTTTTGCTACAAGTCTTGCTTTGTAAGTATCCAAGTTTCCATGTATATCTATTTTCTTCTTGAAACCCATTTGCATCCACCAGTTTGGAGTTAAGTGGATGGTCAACCAATTCCAAAATTTGATTGTCGTACATGGATTGCATCTTAACATTCATGGCATCCAGCCATTTGTCACAATCCGAATTGGACACTGCTTGATGGTATGTGGTTGGCTCATAGGAGTCAACCACATAGCATCCATTCATGAAATATCCATATCTTTCAGGTGGAATGCTAACTCTACTAGATCTTTGAATGTTTTGTGTGTATTGATCAACCTCTTGATCACCATCAACAACCTCTTGTTGATTGCTTATGTGAACTAAACGTGTATCGGCTTGTGGATCTTGATCCTCATCAAATTCCACTATTCTATACGTTATTCCTCCATAAAGAACTTAGTTTCTAAGAACTCAGCCTTTCGAGCAATAATTACTCTTGCTCTATTGGATCAAAGAAGTAGTATCATATACAATCTTTGCGATATCCAACAAATATACACTTAGTGAATCGACTATCTTGGTCAGGTCCATATTCAAAATACGAGCCTCGGAGAGCATTGCAAAAACCCAATATGATAGAGGTAGTGAGCTTATAGCCATCATAGATTTGAACCATATCCAATAGGGTTTGATTTCTTCTTTCAGACACACCTTCATGTTGTGGCGTTCCAGGTGGAGTAAGTTGTGAGACGATCCCACAATTTCTTAGATGGTACTAAAAGCTTCACTTAGGTATTCACCTCCACTATCTGAACGAAGAACTTTGATAGTTTTATAGAGTTGATTTTTTACTTCATTCTTGAAGGTTCTGAACATTTCAAAAGCTTCAAGTTTATGTGTCATCATGTACACATAACCATAGCGACTATAATCATCAGTAAAGGTAATGAAGTATCTATCAACATTTCTAGTCATTGTCTTTAAAAGGCCAAATACATCCGAATGTATGATACCCAATAAGTCTTTTGCCCTCTCGTTAGTGCCACTAAAGGGCGACTTGGTCATCTAGTTTGTAAACAAGATTCACACTTATCGAATGAAACATTTTCATTTGCTTTTCAAAAGACCATTCTTTTGAGGTGTTTGGATCTAATTCTTGTTTTATGTGACCAAGATGACAATGTCAAAGATAAGAATCACTTAAAACCATTTTAAGTTTCTTGGTGCTTGTTTGGTATAATGAGCTATTATAGGAGGAATCATTATGAACCAATTCATAGATTTCATTAAAAGGCATAGCCTTGAAATAAAATACATCATCCATACAAACATAAATACCATTGTTAACAAACTTTAATTCATAACCACATTGTTCTAAAAGGGAAATCAAAATTATGTTCTTTAGAATAACTTTCAAACCATTTGAATGTTTCTAAATATTGTCTCTTTGGGCTTCGACATCAACCTTTGCTCCATTGCCCATGTAGAGACTTGTGTCTCCTTTCTTGAAGTGCTTATTTCATATGAACCCCTGCAACAAATTGCAAAAAAAGAGTTCCACATCCGGTATCCAATACCCATGTGTTTGAAGAAATAACATTTCAACCAATGTGAATTATGAAAGTTCTACATGAGGTTTGCCCAGCATCCCTCTTGTTTCTCAACTCTTTGAGATAGGTTGGACAATTCCCTTTCCAATGTCCTATCTCTCCACACTCAAACATGGATCATTCTCCATTACCGTAGGCTTCTTAAGCTTAGGCTTTGGAGGTTCCGCTTTAGCCTTTCCTTTCCCCTTTCCTTTGATGTGCCCCTTTCATTTGGCAACATTTGCCTTGGGATCAGGGAATGGCCTTTTCTTATTGCCTTCCTCATTGATCAAGAGAACAGGTAGAACCTTTCTACCCATCCCTGCCTCACTAATGCTATTGCCCCATCGTTCATATTGTAAATCATTATAAATGTCTCAAACCTTTTATTTAGGCAATTAAGGATCAAATCCGTGGCCAACTCCTTTGAGACAGGACAATTAAGCCGCTCGAGGCGATCAATGTGGCTTTTTATCATAAGAACATAAGATGATACCGATTGGGTTTCTTCCATATGACACGCATGAAGTGCTCGAACCGTTTCGAAGCGCTCTACCCTAGCTTGTTGAAGGAACATTTCCTCAACCGGGTAATTATGTCATATGCCCAAGTTGCTCCAAGTCCTTTTGGAGTTCGGGAAACATAGTTCCCAACATGAGGTAGGAAACCTGCATGGAATCCTTAGTGTATTGAAGCCAATCGTCATAGGCCTCAACATCCTCAGGGTCGGGTTGGTCAGGAATAGGATCGTCAAGGACATAGGCCCTTTTCCCTTACTTGAGAACAATTCTCAAGTTTTGATACTAGTCCATAAAGTTATTATGGTTAAGACGATCCCTTTCTATGATGGTTCTCAGTGATAGGGTAGGGACGGTTGGGGTGGTAGCATTATTGTTTGTGGCCATTACTACAAAATTACAAAGTTCATTTTAGTATTTCTGAAAAGTTACATTTTAATTATTAATACCCTTTACACGTCTCATAGACAATTAATAATTAAAATCTAGAATCCAACGTTACATTTAAATGATGGTTAGGTGACCTTTATCCCATTATTTAAATTAACAAGGTGGTCAACGTTTGACAATTGCAACCTATTGCAACTTCTAGCTTTATGGGATCCGTTAAACATCTTATGTTTAGTCGGCATGTAAAATCCCATCAACGCCATTGTAAGCCATGCTTCGGTGATCCTATACACATGGTTTCCAATTCAAGTCGTCCTACTTACACACACGTGTGAGTATACACATACAAGTGGTTAGGTGACCTTTATCCCACAAGTATGTTAAGCCCACCTCAAACACAAAAGTTCCCACAATTAGTTCTCAAGTAATTTGAGTGTCGTGTAAAAGGATGGTGTTTAACTTGTTCCCAAAGGAATTTAATTTTCCATTAATTCTAGTTATGAAAACTCTATGTACCTTGTATTCACATGCTTTCAAATACATGATACCCTATGGTTCTCTTTTAATAAAACATCTTTTATTTTGAAATCATTATTATTAGTCACTTAATGATTAGGAACCAAAAATTCAGCTTGTTATGATAATTTATTTATATTGTTAAGCATATCTATATGTCAAACAATCAACATAAAATGAATAATCAAACAAGCATATATCAAACAACCACATGTGCATAACCATAGCCACTACATTGACAATACTTGTTTGCCATCACAAGTGTTGTCATTTGGTCTTTCCTAAGGGTTGAACACAACACAAGATGAGATCTCCAAAGACCCCCACTTGAACTTGCATCCAAATGCTTCAAGTCCTTCTCTTGTGTCTTACTTTTGTGCTTCCATCTTGTGCATCTTCTTTTACAAAATTTATATCCTAATACAAATTTTCTAATAAAAGAAAACATAATCTATCTTTTACATCACAATTGAATGAATAATAAATTACATCCAAATACAAGCACAATGGAACAATTATTACAACCCATAAGAATGAATACAACCAACACAAAACATCCATTCAAAACAAATCAACACAAGGTCAAGGCTAAGTTATGCACCAATATGAATCATCATATACAACATCCAAGAACCAAATAAACCCCCATATGACCCTAAATGTTCAGCCAACATAAACCAAGAATTTAGGGTCTTTTGTCCAAACAAAAAATACTTGATATCTTTCTTTCAAGGTTTAATCACAAGCATCTTAGATATAACCTTGAAAGATTGGGAATTTATAAAATCACCAATAAAACCAGCCCCTATAGGTTGTTGAAGCCCCATAAAACCAATTTTACAAGGACAAAAGAAACTAGTCATCCACATATCAGGCTCTAGATGCCAATGTTGGGTTTGTTGGACCATACCAAAGTAGTTTAACCCCTTAAACTTAAAAAATGCAGCGGAATGATACCTTAAAATTATCATTAGTTATCTGAAAATTAAGGCTAATAACAAAACATCAACAAACCCAAGAACATAGGATCTTATATATGTGTTTGAACTAGCTATCAACAAGATATAACAACCCAAAACAAACCATACATGCTACCTTTAGTGAAGCTGCGGAAAAACGATTTTGGGTGAAGAAGATGATGTTGTTCAACAGCCAAAACATAAAGGAAAGATTTCCTCAAGCATCCATACCACAAGAATGAAGCAAGCACCTTGTTGCTAGGATTTCACCACCAAAAACGACCAAGAAGAGCTGCTGAAAACATTTTTCAGCCGAGTTCCAAGGGTGCTGAAAACCCTTTTCAGCCGAGATCGACTTCAAGATTAGAGAGTGTTTTTCCCTTTTTGGTTCTTGCATATGTGTGAGAGATGAGAGGATTACGTGTTGTGTGTTGTTCTTGGAGTACCAAGTCACAAAACAAACAAGACCCCTCCCATAAGGGGGGCGGCCGCTTGGCTTTTGAGATGGGGTTTTCCCCCCAAAACCCAAAACCCAATTTCTGTGAAACTAATGTTTTAAATTAGATATATATTAACCTTTTAATTATATAACATACACACACTTTTATTATTTGATGTTATTTAACTAAAATAAACAACATTACAAATAATATCATCATTAAGTATTATTTGGTGTTTGCTAATATCATCAACATTACAAGATATCCATGTAAGTTGTGCAATCTCATATGCAACTTATTTAGAAAACCCATTTTCTAAGTTGGTGTATTTATTTAATTGCATGATCATATCATCAACTAAGTATTATTTGGTGTTTGCTAAGCTTTTTATTGGGTATGACCCGACTTAGATCATAACGTACTAACCACATCAATGTTCTATGTGTCTTGGGCATAAAGAATCCACATCCTTTTCTTCCTCAATCCCCTCGAGGTGGATGCTTCCCCTGGAACACTACTTGCCTGATCGGGAGCATAAGTAGGATGAGTGTCAGCCTGTCCTGACTTGCCAAGGCGTTCTGTTAAGTGCTTAAAGAAAGATTAACATGTTGCCTTTATTTGTCATTTGATATTTTGAAATAGTATAGGGACTATTTCTGTAATTTGTTAGTTCCTTTACTTTGTGTTTTGAGTATAAATAGCTTAGATTTGCATGTAGATAAAATAGAATACACAAGATATTCGAATCTGTTTTTCATACTTGTAATTGTCTTAGCTTGATATGAATGAAAACTTGAATTTTATTGATATCTTGTTTTGATTTGATTACATTGTGTGAATTTCATTGAATTGTGTTACAAATCATCACACATATATTCATTTGATCCTATCAAATGGTATCAGAGCTGTTGGTAAGCTGTTAGTGATTGATTTTCGTTTTAAGTTCATCGAACTTGAAAACCTAAAATCTCACTGAATCTGTGATTGAGATACAATTCAAGTGAAAATTTGTGAATTTCAGTTGTGTTTCATCATCAGAAACATGATTTGAATCACAATTAGCAGATCAATTCATCAAATTCAAGTAAATTGTTGAATTTGTTGTTCGAAATGTCTTGAAGTTTCGATCTGAAATTTCAAAAATTGAGTGATTTGTTGTTGAAATTGAAGAAATTGATATTAAGAAGATATTTATGGGCATAAAACTCGTGTAATTGAAAAGTTTCAATCAAATTCATCAACATTTGAAGAATTCAGATGATTTGAGTTTGTTACATTCATTTGAAGATGATGAATGTGTCCCATGAGCTGAGATTGACTGAATTTGTCTAAGTGTTAGACGCATTAACACTGTGTAAACGTTTGATCACTGTTCGAGTGTCCAGACGTATCATTGTTGACAAGTTTTTGAACTATTTAGACGTTTGATAACTGTGTAGGCGCATCAACACTGTGTATACGCATCACAACTGTTCAGACGTTTTACAACTGTTCAGACACATCAATTTTAGTCGTCTTGGAAAATTTTCTAAGGCATTCCCTTAGACGTTTCTCAACATAGATGCATCAACTATTGATACGTTTGAATACTGTTTAGACGTTTTAACCTTGATACTTAGAATTTTTTTTTAGAAAATTCTTTGAAAAACTTTTTCAAATTTTTTTAAAATTCAAAATATAAGAAAACAACAAAAATATAAGAATGGTAAAATTAGAAGATTCTGAAAACAGAGTTCCAAAACTTAAAAATAGAGCTGATTTCAAAAATTGGTCTCTTAGACTAAAACAACATTTTAATTCCATTGACACTGATCTCTGGAAATCTATAGAAAAAGGACCATACATTCCTATAATAACTGATGGACCAGACAGAGGATTTGTGTATACTAAAGATTCTCCAGAACCTTATCCAGAAGATGATATTCAAGGAGATGATCTGAAAGGAGTTAAGATTGATATTAAAGCCTATTCATTGATGTGTAAAGAACTAGCTTTGGAAGTTCTTACAAGGCTTGATGCATATCAAACTGGATATACACCATATAAAGCATTGAAGATCATTTGTGAAGGAGGTAAAGAGATTCAAAATTTAAAGAAACAAAAGCTTAAAGACAATTAGAATTATTTCAACAAATGATGAATATATTTGTTCAACTCATAACTGAGATGTCAACAGCTGGTATCAAACCTGATCTTGAAGATTTGAATCTCAGACTACTCAATGCTTTACCATCTTCATGGAAACAAACTGTAACAGTACTAAAGCACACTAAGAAGTTTCCAATGGATCTAGATGTTCTTATTGCAAAAATAGAATCAGTGGAGATTGATGAAAGCTCAAGGAACAATGATAGAGCAGCATCAATGTCTCAATATCAGTTTGTTGCTTCACTTGCAACCACCATAGAAAATGCATTAATGGCAAATAATGAGAAAAGTCCTGAAGAAGAAGGAGACTTGTTTGTAGGAGCAGGATTTTTCACTAACTCATCATTTACCAATGCACCTGCATATACAACTCAGTCTCATTCTCAATCTCCTCCTAAACCACAGTCACAATCATCAATATTCAGACAGAGACTTCTTCATCATCTAACCCTGCTAAATCTAGCAAAGTTAAAGATGTGATTAACAACTTATTAGAGGATGAAGAGTCCAAAACTGCATTTACTGCTTTTATGGCCAGCTTTCAAGCATATCAAGGTAGCCATTTAACTCAACTAGATTTTGTTTTACAGGATTTATTTGAGATGGATCCTGAAGATGTTGAAGAGATGGACCTGAACTGGCAGATGGTGATGATTGCCTACAGGACTCAAAACATTCTTATGTCAACAAGAAATACAAGCCTAGTGCAAACAAGACTGTTGGATTTGACAAGTCAAAAGCTAGATGTTTCAACTGCAATAGTTATGGACACTTTTCAAGAGAATGCAAAGCTCCAAGGAATAATGGAGGAAGTGCTCATTCAAGCACAAATAATCAAAGGTTTCAACAAGCTCAAAGGACTTTTCAAAAGCCTTATCAAAGTCTTCCTATGTCAGAGCTTAAAGATGAAACCAAATCATCTCATGAAACAAAGAAAGCACTAGTAGTCAACATAAAAGATGGATATGATTGGAGTGCATATGCAGATCAATTTACAAATGACTTAACATCAAGTTTGTCTTTTATTGCAGAAATTCAAGAGGAAGATTGGTCAAAAAACAATGAACCAAAAGTGGAAAGTGATGAAGAGGAAGATAACTATGATTGGAGTGATAAGTCTGATCCTAAAGAGGATACAGAGGAAGTAGCTCTAATGCTCCAGTCTAATCAACCAAAGGTTAAATGTTCTACTTCATCATCTGAAACCACAGTTCCAAAATTTCCTGAAATACCATCAGAAGTAACAGAAAAGCTTTGCACCAAATCATGCTTTGAACATGTTGAACACTACAGAAACTATTCATTCAAAATCTGTGAAAAGCTAAAACAAGAGGAATCTATGCATAATCAACTTAAATCTGATCATAAAACTGCAGATCAAAAGATTATCTCTCTTCAAAATTCATGGAATAAACAATCAAAGATTTAGAAATTGTTACAAAACAACTAGAAGAGATGACCAAGAATCTTGAATAAGAGAAAATAGCACATGCTACTACTCAAGTTGATCTAGCAAAAGTAAAAAGTTCAAAACTGATAGTAGAAAAACTAATCAGTGAAAGGAAAGATAAACAAAAAGCATGTTGGACCAAAAGAACCAATGAGCCAAGATCAGAAAATCTCTAAGTCCCACACGGTATCACAACAACTGCTGAAAGCCTCATCAGTAGTTTGACAAGTGCTGAAGACTTCAACAGCTGAAGATCAAGTGCTGAAGACCTTAACAGCTGAAGAACCAAAGTGCTGAAGTGCAACAGCTGAAGAACACAAGTGCTGAAGCTGAAAGACCAAAGTACTGAAGTACAACAGCTGAAGAAGTTCACAAGTGCTGAAGATCAACAACTGATGTACAAAGTCTGAAGACAAAGACTGAAGACATCAGCTGATGATATCTACTGAAGTCATCAGCTGATGAAACGTCTGAAGGTCAAAGTCTGAAGATCAAGTACTGAAGCCTCAGTAGTTTGTCACAACTGCTGAAGAGTACTTCTTCAGTAGTTGTGATATCAGTAGTTTTATTTTCTTTGTTTCAGTAGTTTTGTAAAACGACTGAAGAGCTTGTTCTTCAGTCGTTGTAGTTTCAGTAGTTTTATATTTTGTACTTAACTTGCTGATATGTTCTCAGTAGTTGTGAACATTTCAGTAGTTTGTTAAGATTTAGTTATTCTGTATTGGATCTGCCAGTTGTCACTTTCCGTGATAACAGCAGTGACTGTTGCACTCTATATAAGGAGTGACAACCTATTGTAATCATAGAGCGAAATGAGCAATTGAATGGAATGATTGATGATCGATTAGAAATATTCTACATTATAAACATTCCTAGAAATCAGAATTCATATTCTCTCCCTATAACCGTATGCGATCTTAATGCTCACATATATAGTTGCTTGCTACAATTTGTCTAATTCGTGTTTATATCCGCTGCTTTACATTCTGATACATCAAACTTGTGATCACTGATCCTGTCAAATGGTATCAGAGCAGGTTAATCATTGATCGATCTAATAATTGATCATTGAAACTGCTATTCAAGATCCAAGTTTGATTGAATTAGCCTTTGTTTTTGCAAGAAACGGTTATAGAGATTGAATTTTCTGTATTTCTGCTCATTCATGAGATCTTATTCTTGGTTCTCATTGAGTTTGTTGTGGTTTGTCTAAAACTTTTTAAAACTTGAACTAAACTGTTTTTGAACTGAAAATGACCACTCCCTCCAATGATCCTCACAATACTGGTTCCTCAACCAAGCCTCCTATGCTGGTTAGGAATGAGTATAACATATGGCAAAGACGTATGCTCCATCACCTGTCTGTTAACAGCGCAGGGTGTTGGACATCAGTGGTACATGGTCCACACAAGCCTATGGTGAATAACCCGGAAACCAATCAAATGGTTCCGAAGAGGAGGAGAGCAATATCAGATGAGGATAAAAAGTTGCTTGAGATTGATGCAAAAGCCCATGGAATTCTGGCCATGGCTTTGCCCAATGAAATCTATTCTGGGCTAATGCATCATGAAACTGCCCATGACCTCTGGATTGCTTTGAAAGAACAATTTGGAGGAACAGATGAGGTCTTGGCAAATAATAGAGAAATTCTTGCCCAACAATATGAGACATTCTCTCATAGAAAGGGCGAGACACTGACTCAACAATATGAGCGGTTTTCTTGTTTGATCTCTGAACTAAAAATGGTCAAACTTGAATACACCAATATTCAGATGAATAACAGATTTCTGAGATCACTGCCTGAGAGATGGGACACATATACTATTGTCCTACGCTCCAGTGCAAGTTTGGACAAACTATCTCTCACCCAACTCCATGGAAATTGCTCACTTTTGAGAGAGAGATAGAACAGAAGAGAAAGCTGTCTTCATCTGGAAAGCTCACTGAAGACTTTATTCAAGGCAACACTGCCTTGGTGGGTCACGAGTCAGAATATGCTTCATCTGAATGCCAGTATGATGAGCATATTAATTTCTCTTCGAGCACTTCTAACTCTGCATTTGTAAGTGTTGATGGTCAGTTCACTGGATGTAATAATGACAATTTATGTTTCATTATGGATGATCTCAAGGGGATTGCAGATGATGACTTAGAAGAGATGGATATTTTGAGCCAAATGGCCTTGATAAATATCAGATCTCAGAAGTTCTACAAAAGAACTGGAAGAAAATTCCCAGGACTCTCTGGCAAAACCAAAGTTGGTTTGACAAGAGCAAGTTGAGGTGTCACAAATGCCAACGGCTTGGACACTTTGCAAGAGAGTGTAGATCAACTGGATCAAACTCTACTGCACCCTTTGTGACTTTTCCTGGCAATAGTCAACAAAACAGAGGGCAACATCCTGTCACATCTAGTCATCATCCTCAACAACAATCTCCGGCATATTTTGTTCCTCAGGGTCAAATGCCATATCAGTACCCTTGTTATTACATGCCACAGTCAAGTCAAGTTCAAGTTCCTATGACACCACAACCTCATGCATTACCAGAACCTCAGCCTTCCCTATCTCATCAACAACCTTCATCTCAACAACACAGCTTCTTCACCCCAGGAGTTGTTGACTGGAGCAGTTTACCAGATGACTTGTCTGGTCATGATCAACTGTTCTCAGGTGCTGGTCAACATGGTGGTGACAGTCCCTTTGGGAATCTAGCTCTTATGGCTTTGGAGTCTGCTGATACTTCATCCTCCAATGCCTCTACACCTCAGGTATCACAGGTATCCTCTGAGGCAAAAGCCAAATTATGTTCTGAACAATGCATAGCAGCATTTGCTTCCATTAGAGAAGCAAATGTAGCTTTAATTAATAAGAACATTGAGCTAGAACAAATAATTTCCAAAAACAAAGCTGAGTTTGAGTTTGTGCTCAAAGATAAAAATGATGAGGTTTATAAACTGAATTGCAAAATAATTGATGATAAGGCTAGAGAAGATGTACTTCTAGAGAAGTACAAAGATCTCAAAGAAACCCTTGCAGTTACCCAGGTCGAGTGTGATAGATGGGTACAATCATGCAAAGGTTTTGAAATGCTTCTTAGTAAGCAATCTGCTTCAAATGTGAAGTTTGGAATTGGTTACAATCACACTGCTCCACCTACAGATTTTACCCCAAGAGCAGAGGTAGAATCTGATGGTGAGAGTGATAACCAATCCATCAAGTCATGTGATCTACCTTCTGATACAGCACAATCAGAAGTAGCAGTCAGTATCAAGTCCTCTTGAACCTATCAGCTGATGTTGATGGTCCAAATGCTGACATTCACATGATCAATAAGTTGATCAACTCAGGAGTCAATCCTGAAGGTCCTGAAAGGACTGGAGAGCAGGATTCAACTCCTGAAGTTCAAACTTCAACTGCTGTCAGTACTGAAGAGAAGAAAACTGGCAGTAGAAAGAGTTTGAAGACTACTAAAGATGCTGTCAAGAAAGCAACCAATGCTTCCAAAGCATTGAAGAACAAGTCTTCACCATCTTTAGTTGATGATCAACCTAAGATGAAGAAGAAACCATGTGAAGTATGTGGTTGTTCAATCATCTTACAGATGATTGTTGGTACAAAAGAGGTTCCAAACTCAAACAAAAAGAAGAAATTAATGAGAAAATGGTAAAAATGAAAAATGAGTTTGAGACCACATTTGTATCAGCAACATCAAATCCTGTAACCCTTAAGTCCTTAAAGCAATCAAAAAGGAAGGAGTTAAACAGGTGACAGCTGAGGGTGCTCAAAAGAAGAAGGTGCAACATAGGACTTATCTAACTCCACTAGCAATGTGTCTGATGAGCTGAAAGCTTTATCACAAAATCAGACACAGCTGGTGATGATGGTACAACATCTGTTGGGTAGAGTTAACCAACTAGATTCTCCTATGTTGAAACCACAGAAAAGGAGGTCTAAGCCAAAGGACTCCTCTTCTGCACCATCTTCTTCTTCTCAGGCTGTTGTTACAAATAAACATGCTAGTTTACCATCTATTGATGAGACCAGGCCCAAAACCAAAAGGTTTGGGTCTCTAAAACTAACTGATTGTTTATTATTGCAGGGTTCTTCAACATGCCAAAGTAGCATCTGGTATGTAGACAGTGGGGGATCTATGCACATGACTGGGAACATCTCTCTTCTTCATGACTACTCTCAAGGAAAGAAGGGATTTGTCTCTTTTGGCAATGATGCTAGGGGTTACATCATCGGTAAGGGCTTTGTCTCCAATGGAGAAATCAAATTTGATGATGTTAATCATGGGAAAATCTCAAGTACAACCTCTTGAGTGTCAGTCAAATGTGTGATAAAGGCCATGTTGCCCTTTTCACAAGTCAAAACTGTAGGATTCTGTCATCCAAAGTTTTGCCTTGATTGACAAGGTGTTGGATGATCACACTCTCCTGAAAGCCAACAGGACAGGAAGAGTGTATGCCTTAGATCTCTCTAAGAAGATAGATCTCAAAGGTAATCCTTGCCTATTTTCCAAAGCCTCTTCTCAAGAATCTAAACTGTGGCACAGGAGGCTTGGTCATGTTAATCTTAAAAACATGAATCAGCTTAGCCACAATAGTTTAGTCAGAGGCTTACCAATAAAGGAGTTCCACTGTGATGAAACTTGCACTGCTTGTTTAAAAGGAAAACAGCACAAGGTCTCATTTCCTCCTATTGAAGTGTCCAAGTCCACTGCCTGCTTGCAATTACTGCATATGGATCTATTTGGTCCTGTGAGAGTAATGAGCATGGCAAAGAAGAAATACTGTCTGGTAATTGTGGATGATTACTCCAGATTTGTATGGACTTTCTTTCTACATTCAAAGGATGAGGCTGCTCAGAAGATTATCCACTTTGTGCTGTACATTGAGAAGCAGTATTCCCTTCCAGTCAAGTGTATTAGGAGTGATAATGGAACTGAGTTCAGAAATCATACACTTGATGACTTCTATCTCTCAAAGGGAATCAAAAGGCAGTTCAGCATTCCAAGGACTCCAGAACAAAATGGAGTAGTGGAGAGAAAGAACAGGACCTCATTGAAGCTGCAAGGTCCATGCTGGCTGACTCAGGTTTGCCATTGACCTTTGGGCCGAAGCTGTCAACACAGCTTGTTATGTGCAAAATAGAGTTTTAGTAAATCAGAGGTTGATGAAGACTCCATATGAAGTTCTCCATCATTTGGCTCCTCTGATTTCATTTTTCAAAGCATTTGGGTGTCCCTGTTTTATTCTCAACACAAAGGATCAACTCCACAAATTTGATCCTAAGGTGGATGCAGGATACTTTGTTGGTTATTCATCTACTTGCAAAGCATACAGAGTCTTCAACTGCAGAACAAAGATGGTTGAAGAAACTCTACATGTTAAGTTTAATGAATCTCCAAAGGACAAGATTCCACAAAGTCCTGTGGAGTTATTTGATTTGGACATACTGCAATATGTTCCTATCAAACTCCTGCTGTTGCTCCTGTCAACAGTTCACCACCTGGTGGTACTGCTGATGATGATGATGATTGCAGTACTCACCTCTTCAGGTTTAGTGATCAGCTGCCTGATTCAACTAGACCTGATGTTCCTGTAGCGCCAGTAGCACCATCCACAACAAATGCTGATGAGATTTCTTCGAATTCAACTTCCTTTGAATTACCATCCACTGATTGGTTTCAAGGAAATGATTCACCATCACCATCTGTTGCTGCTGAACCGGCTACAAACACTTGCACAGATCTCATTGTGTATCAAGATCTGAAGAATCACCCATGTCTCAAATCATTGGTGATATCACTGCTGGAGTATCAACAAGAAGTCAATTGTCAAATTTCTGCTTCTATGCTCTCTTCATCAGTCAGCAAGAGCCAAAGAATTATCACATTGCTTTAAAGGACAATGGATGGGTTGATGCCATGCAGCTTGAGCTTCTTCAGTTCAAGAAACAGCAAGTGTGGGAACTGGTTCCTCTACCTCCAGGTAAGTGTGCAATAGGCACTAAATGGGTGTTTAGGAACAAAACTGATGAAAATGGGCTTATTGTTAAGAACAAGGCCAGACTGGTTGTTCAGGGGTTTGCACAAGAAGAAGGTATTGATTATGATGAAACCTTTGCCCCTGTAGCCAGACTGGAAGCAATTCGATTGTTTTTAGCTTATGCTGCTTATCAAAAACTTAAAGTCTTTCAAATGGATGTCAAAAGTGCATTTTTGTATGGAAAAGTTAAAGAAGAGGTTTATGTATGTCAACCTCCAGGCTTTGAGGACAATAAACATCCTAATTGGGTGTATAAGCTTGAAAGCTCTTTATGGGTTAAAACAAGCTCCAAGAGCCTGGTATGAGACATTATCAAACTTTCTTCTGGAAAACAATTTCACTAGAGGCTCCATAGACAAGACTTTATTATTAAGAAAGCTGGGCAGCATAATCTACTTGTTCAAATTTATGTAGATGATATCATTTTTGCATCCTCTGATCCAAAGTTGTGTGATGCCTTTACAAAGTTGATGCAACAGAAGTTTGAAATGAGTGCCATGGGAGAATTACAGTTCTTTCTGGGGTTGCAAATCAAACAAAAGGCTGATGGAATTTTTATTCATCAATCCAAATATACAAAAGATCTTTTGCAAAAGTTTGATTTACAAAACTGTAAGCCCTGTTCTACTCCCATGAGCAGCACCACACAACTGGACTCAGATCAGAAAGGTAAAGTGGTTGATGAAACACTTACAGATGTATGATTGGGTCCTTGATGTATTTAACAGCTTCTAGACCAGATATTATGTTTGCTACATGTGTTTGTGCTAGATTTCAGGCTGCACCTAAAGAGTCTCATCTGATTGCAGTCAAGAGGATCTTTAGATATCTGCAAGGCACTCCATCTCTAGGTTTATGGTATTCTACCAACATTCTGGTAAATTAGTTGCTTTTTCTGACAGTGACTATGCAGGGTGTAAGTTGACCAGGAAATCAACTTCTGGTGGATGTCAATTCCTAGGCAACTGCTTGATTTCTTGGCAGAGCAAGAAACAGACCTCAGTTGCTACATCCACTGCGGAAGCAGAGTACATTGCTGCTGCAAGCTGTACATCTCAGGTACTCTGGCTTCAAAACCAACTTTTGGATTATGGCATTACAGAGACTAAGACTCCATTGTTAATGGATAGTGCTTCAGCTCTTTGCATTGTCAAAAATCCAGTCCAGCACTCTAGGACCAAACATATAGAGATCAGACATCATTTTATAAGGGATTGTTTTGAAAAAGGTCTGATTGATCCTAAGTTTGTGCCTAGTGCTGATGAGCTTGCAGACATTTTTACTAAGCCTTTGGATAGTTCAACTTTCCAAAACCTGGTGTTAAGGCTTGGTATGCTGCAGCTAGAATAGGTGACAACTACTGATGATCTCAGTAATTCATACTGATGATCATGAGTGCCTGTCACATATAAGTACTGATGAGCTCTTTTAACCTCAGTAGTTTTTATAACTACTGAAGGCTAAAAGTCTCACAAGTACTGAAGTACTTCATCTGCTCTAAACTACTGAAGTAGTTACAACTACTGATGCAGTCATAACTACTGAAATCAGTAAAAACAGATAAGTACTGATGTCCTATGAAACAACTGAAATCAGCCATAAAGACTGATGAATGTGTTGAGGACAGTTTGAAACAGCTGAAAAGCTAAGAATTGACGAAAACAGCTGAAGAGAACTTTCTCCTCAGTCGTTTGTACACTGCTGTTTCATTTTAAACAACTGAAGCAAAACCACGTCTTCAGTAGTTTTTATAACTACTGATGACTAATACCAAGTCTTCAGTTGTTTACAACAGCTGATGACAAAACCACTGTCTTCAGTAGTTTCATAACTACTGATGACAAACACCATGTCCTCAGTTGTTTCAATCATCTGAAGTCAAAACCACGGTCTTCAGTAGTTTTCTAAACTACTGATGCCTAACACCACGACTTCAGCTGTTTCAACGTCTGAAAGGATAATACCATGTCAACGGTCGTTTAAAACTACTGATGACTAACACCACATCCTTCAGTCGTTTCCTCACCCGTACCCTATAATACCCTTAACCTGAGCTCTCCATGCTTCATCTTCTTCAAACCTAACGTTCCTCTCCAAAACTTCCATGGCGTCTATGCAAATTAAACCGCGACACAACTGTGTTGCCTACCTCACAAAATCGCCGATCTGGACTAAGTTCGATCTGCTATCGATCTTATGGTTCAGTCCCCATACAACAAGGCATTCCTTCTGAACCCCGTTTTACATGCCGAATCCTTGAACCAATTTGGATGAACATTACTGTTACAACTGAGGAGAGCAACACACATCCCTCCGGTCAGTCGTCAACAACAAGAAGTAGTGATTACTCCTGCAACAATCCGTAAAATTCTTCAACTGAGTGATGCTACCTCTCCTGCTGGATATCCGAAGGGCACCATAGATCTATCATTTGCTCGGCATGGATATCAAGGTGATCTCAGTGCCACCACCATCATGAAGAAACACTTTAATGACGCTGAGCGCCTGATTTTCATATGGTCAATGTATGTTTGGCCCCTAAGACATCGTCTTGGGATCAAATGTCCACCAAATGGCAGCAGGTATGTATTCTATCCTTGAGCAACAACCACTGAATTTTTCAGAATTAATATTTTCAGAGCTCAAAGATATGGCTCAAAAACTAACTGCCAACCGTTGGATACTCTATCCACGGTTCATAATGGCCATTATTATAGACCAGCTTAATGCTGAGGGACTTGTTGGCTTGGGAGTCCCTGCTACGGCTGTTCTGCCAGAAGTATACTCCCGGCACAACTCTGACCGGACACTCAAACTGGCTGCCAAGCTGCGAAAACCCACGCAGCTGGAACCCACAGCCACCACCTCCAAATCCATGTCCCCACCCAACCCACCAAAAAGAAACCCAAAATGGCTACTCAGGGAATTGAGTCCCCTGAGGATGCTCCTGCACCACAAACGCAGGATATATCCACTAGTCTGAACCCCCTAGTGGATACAATGACTCCTCCAGCCACAGCCGCTCAGGCTTCCTCTCAACAGGAGCCTGCAGCAACCCAAGGGGCACCTACTTATCTGGGATCTTCCTCACTTGAGGAGATTGCCATTGAAGAGCACCATCCACCCAGGTGCACACTGCTTCTACCCCTTACCCCAAACAACCGCCCCTCACAGCCCAACTTTAATAGTTGCACAAGTGCTGACTCAATTGCACTCCTCACCCCCTCCCCAGAAACCACTACTACTGGGAATTCCTCTACAATTGAGGGGGAGGAACACAGTGCACTGAGAACCCACAGCACAGGGGTTTCCCATTCTATCTCCTGGTGTAGACAAGGAGCTTAGAAATCTAGTGAGGCTGCCACCTCCTCTGACTCAGCACATGACCAGAGTGAGGCTGGTAACATTGCTAAGACCTCCCTAGAGGCAACAGCTGATGATGGACATTGTCCTGAGGCTGGAAGTCCCCAGTACCAAGCACAAGGGGCACATGCACCAACTGGTCTACACCCAGTGCATGTATATCCTGCTCTAAGCAGGAGGTCAGGTGATTCAGTATCCACTGATGATGACCTGAGCTTCTTCTATGATGTAGTTGCTCAAAACACCATTCTAGAGGATGAGGTTAGCAGACTCAAAGAGCTGCTGGCCAAGATGTCTCAGGATGCAAGTCCATCTGCCACCCTTATACACCCACAGATGGCACCTTCCCTTGAAGGTTTCCCAAACACAGAGCCACCCTAAAATCAACCACCTGCCTCTGCTTCAGGCCCTACTTCTCAGGAACAGAACCCTCCTGAGCAAATAGGTGCTATACTCCAAAATTCCTCCCTCTCATCACCCCCATAATCACTGATATAGTGATCAAAGCCCTTGATGAGAGGCTTTCCTCAACATTACAGCCCCTGGTGATGCTGCTGTCCACAAGACTCTTTCTGCGGTCCAACCCCTTCCTCCAATGCAACCAAAAAGGGGGAGAGTACTGCAGTGAAAGAAGAAAGAGGAAAGATCTGAGGAAGAGGAGGAAAAAGAAAAGCAACCTCTGCTCACGTACAAGCGAAAGAGAAGTGCTGATGATCACACTGCTGAAGAAAAACCCTTGGAGGAGCTGGTCAAAGAAGCTGACACCACACACAGCCGCTCCATGGATAAAATAATTGAACAACTATTCAGGCAGGGGTTTGACACAGCCACACTGGATAGTGAGATCAGAAGGTTAGAGGTAAAGAGATACAAACCCGATGGGCAGGGTATGATGCTCTTGAGAAAGAGAGGTTGGAAATAATGATCCGCTTTATTGCAAAATACTTGGGAAGATCATTAATGGAGATCCGCGCATGGTCAGGGACAGCATTCTGGCTATAGCCACCAGAATCTGTCTGTCTGAGCAATTCAACAAAGGGATCATTGTGGAAGCCCTTGATGAGGCTGGGGCTGGCAAAAGGTTAGAGATGGCTAAACTCACAAAAGCAAAATTAACTACAAGGATGCTAGATCAACCTTCCCTTCCACCCACTCAAACAGATCCTATCCCTCAAATCTCCCAACCAACCTCTAAGCCAAAATCCAAACATCCTCTCTCTTCAAAACCAATCCCTTCACAACCCAACCATCATCCAGTGATGTACCCCGAAGGAGGAGAAGGGTGCTGAGGATGGAAGAAGAAGAAGAAGAAGAGGATGAAGATGATAGTCTGCCACTCTCTGCTGTTCTGAAGCTACCAAACCCCAGAGTCAATCCATGATCACACCTGACTCTCAAAGGGAAATGGTCAGAATCAAGATAGAAGAAGAAGAACAGCAGAAACAGCACGATGAGCAACTGTTGAAGATGGTTGACAAGGAATTTCCTCAGTCATCATCTATTCAAGCCATGAAAGGGCATGCTCAAAGGCTGTACACTCTCAGGCACACCTTTCAGTATCAGAAGGAGAGAGTGAGAGTATGGCCAGACCCCAGGGTGAGTTCTAGAATCCATAAAGAACTATTCACATAGATACAACGGCCAAGTACGAAAAACAATAGAATCGACCATCATGTTGGCCGTTGTAGTCTCACCTTGGGAAATCATTGATGAATTCAAGAAAGCTCACCAAGCAAAGAAGACACCTCAAGCCTTACTAGAAAACAAGATGATTAAGAAGGGGTGTTTATACAAAAAGCTTGAAGACATCCAAAAGAATGAGCTCCAGTTACTCCTTGAAGGCAACCATCCTGATGAATTTGTATATAGGGAGGTAACTACGGTGGAGGAAAAATGGCAGGACCATGAAGTACTTATCAGAGTACTATGGTCCAGAGTTCTTCTTCGAAGGAGGAGCTGAAGAACTCTCTCAAGAGGAACAAATGTTCTCCTTGAGGCCTATGTTCGTGAGTCATACAGACTCATTATGGGGAAGTGAATCTATGAATGGGATTAACAACTCTGTGTCCTGTTCCCCAAAACAGAGTTCCCATTCATACTCTGCCAAACAAATATTTGAGGTTCTTCCCAGGCCGGAGCTTACATGGGTCATCTTCTCTACTGATCAAGAAGGAAAAAGACCAACATTTTGCCATCAATAAGTGGGAGTATAAATAAGTTAGAGGTTTGGCTGCATTGGTTCAGGGGGAGTTTGTTGGACCAAAAGAACCAATGAGCCAAGATCAGAAAATCTCTAAGTCCCACACGGTATCACAACAACTGCTGAAAGCCTCATCAGTAGTTTGACAAGTGCTGAAGACTTCAACAGCTGAAGATCAAGTGCTGAAGACCTTAACAGCTGAAGAACCAAAGTGCTGAAGTACAACAGCTGAAGAACACAAGTGCTGAAGCTGAAAGACCAAAGTACTGAAGTACAACAGCTGAAGAAGAGTTCACAAGTGCTGAAGATCAACAACTGATGTACAAAGTCTGAAGACAAAGACTGAAGACATCAGCTGATGATATCTACTGAAGTCATCAGCTGATGAAACGTCTGAAGGTCAAAGTCTGAAGATCAAGTACTGAAGCCTCAGTAGTTTGTCACAACTGCTGAAGAGTACTTCTTCAGTAGTTGTGATTCAGTAGTTTTATTTTCTTGTTTCAGTAGTTTTGTAAAACGACTGAAGAGCTTGTTCTTCAGTCGTTGTAGTTTCAGTAGTTTTATATTTTGTAAAACTTGAAACTTCTTCGTGTTTTAGTATTTTGTATAGCTTCTCAGTAGTTGTGAACATTTCAGTAGTTTGTTAAGATTTAGTTATTTCTGTATTGGATCTGCCAGTTGTCACTTTCCGTGATAACAGCAGTGACTGTTGCACTCTATATAAGGAGTGACAACCTATGTAATCATAGAGCGAATGAGCAATTGAATGAATGATTGATTGATTCGATTAGAAATATTCTACATTTATAAACATTCCTAGAAATCAGAAATTCATATTCTCTCCCTATAACCGTATGCGATCTTAATGCTCAATATATAGTTAGCTTGCTACAATTTGTCTAATTCGTGTTTATATTCCGCTGCTTTACATTCTGATACATCAAACTTGTGATCACTGATCCTGTCAAAGCAGGATTAGGTTTCACTCATGAACCTATGCCTGAATCTATTCAACACACTACCAGAGAATTTCAATACTCATGATCATTCACCTGAAAATAAAGCAAAGCTTAAAGCCTTTCAGATCCAAACCAAGAATGCCGAAGAAGAAAAAGAAATGTCCAATGTCTGTTGAAAAAGATCAAGAAAAAATCAAAAATGGATATCCAATCAAGGAAAATCTATGAACCAAAACAACCAAAACAAAATATCTCTTCTGATCAAATTCATATGTAATAGAAGAAGTTAGAGTTCAAACAAGGAAAACAACAGATAGGAACATAGAAGATTCAAACACCATCAACATGAAACAATTTCAATCAGAAAAGGAATCTTCTTGTGATAATGTTCAATCTGATAATAACCAAGCTCTTCTAAATCTAAGAATACACAAGATATTCGAATCTGCTTTTCATACTTGTAATTGTCTTAGCTTGATATGAATGAAAACTTGAATTTTATTAATATCTTGTTTTGATTTGATTACTTTGTGTGAATTTCATTGAATTGTGTTACAAATCATCGCAGATATATTCATTTGATCCTATCAAATGGTATCAGAGCAAAACAAAACCAATCAAACTCTGATTTGAAATCTAAGAATCAAAGAAGAAGAAAGAAATCTGCAAAAGCAACATCTGAACAAAACAAAAGTTTAGAAAATTTGATTAAAGCAACAATTGAAACATCAAAAATAAAACCAATTAATTTGTGTTAGCAGGTATGTTAAATATGAATTCTCTTTCAAATAATAAAGCAAATGTTATGAACAAATCAAACTCTCATCTGAAATCTAGTTCAGATTCAAAGACTTCTGCTGTAGCAAAAAGATTTGTTTCGAATACATTCGAGAAGGAAGTTCATGTTAAACAAATGAACAATAATCTGACACAAAATCTAACTGTGAAAAATTTAAGACAACAGTTTAACTATATGACACCAAAAGCAAACATTATGTTATTGTCAAAAGTTAACAAAAAGTTGTTTTTAACACCACAAAAGTACTGTGAAATTTGTGATATGAAAAATCACAATACTACTGAGAGCTACTTCAACAAGTGCTGTCACATATGTGACATGAGAAATCATTCAACATCAATTTGTTATTATAACAAATATTGTACTTATTGTGATGAAAAGACTCACAACACTGCACATTGTTACTTTAGTAATAGATCTCTCACTAGAAACTTTGCAAAATCAAACATGAGCAAAGGATTTGCTAATCCATAGTATTTGAGAAATCAAACTAATGGATTTCAAAGAGACATTAATCAACCTAATGTAGGTTTGAGATCTTTTCCTAAGAACAACTATATGAGTTCCAAATATAACATGCAAGAACACTTTATACCAAGATCTGTAAGGATGACTAATAAAAATGTTAGACATCAATACATTTCAAAAGATGATCAATCGAATGGTATGATTGTTCATAAAAATAAATCAAACAATTTTCAGAATAAAATTGGTAAATTCATCAAAAATAAACCTGATTTGAATAATCTCCATTATAAACAATTTACAATTGTTGATAAATTTGGAAAGCCCAAGACCATTTCGGATTGGGTAGATATTTCAACTTAACTTTCTTGTAGTGCAGGTACGCCCAAAAAGACCAATCAATACATGGTATGTGGATAGTGGGTGTAGTCGGCACATGACAGGCAATACTGCCTTAATACAAGATTTTGAATCAAAAGATGGAACTCACATCGCCTTTCGTGGTGATGCTGAAGGAAAAATAACTGGAGAAGGAACAGTATCCAATGGGATAATAAGCTTTGATAAAGTCAACTTTTGTTCATAGTTGAACTTTAATCTGTTAAGCGTATCTCAAATTTGTGATAAATCGTATTTTGTTCTGTTTGATAATTCATTATGTTATGTTTTGAAACCAGGATTCAAGATAAGCAAAGATTGGGTTATTGTTACAGCTGAGAGAGACAGAGATGTATACAAATTGGATATGTCTCAAGTTGATCCTTCTACTGAAACAACATGCCTAATTGCTAAAGCATCGAATGATGAAAGCCAGCTTTGGCATAGACGTCTCGGTCATTCAAATTTCAAGAACATGAACAAGCTCGTAGCAGAAAATCATGTCATTAGACTTCCATCCAAGAAGTTTGCAACAAATGATCACTGCTCAACATGTTTGAAGGGAAAGCAACACAGAGCGTCTTATAAGTCCAAGCCTATAAACTCAACATCCAAACCTCTTCAGATGTTACATATGGACCTTTTTGGACCAACAAACGTCAAGAGTATTGGACGAAAATCATGTTGTTTAGTTGTCATTGATGACTTTACAAGATTTTCATGGGTTTTCTTTCTTTATGCCAAATCTAAAACAGCTGAATTATTAAAAGAATTTATCATTAAAGTTGAAAATCAATTATACAACAAAGTGAAAATTATAAGAAGTGATAATGGAATAGAATTCAAAAATGCTAACATTGAAATGTTTTGTGCACAGAAAGGGATAGCTCATCAGTTCAGTGCTCCCAGAACTCCTCAACAAAATGGAGTTGCTGAAAGGAAGAATAGAACACTGATTGAAGCTGCTCGTTCTATGTTAGCTGATGCAAAAATACCTATCACTTTTTGAGATGAAGCAATATCAACTGCGTGTTTCATTCAGAATCGAATCTTAATTGTCAAAGATAAACTGAAAACTCCATATGAGTTAATGTTTGGCAGAAAACCGAACATAAACTTTTTAAAATCATTTGGTTGTCCTCTTATGATTCTTAATTCAAGTGATCAATTAGGAAAATTTGATGCAAAATCTGATAATGGATTTTTCGTTGGATATTCATCAGTTTCAAAAGCCTATCGAGTCTATAACTCTAGGACGAATGTAATCCTTGAAACATTCAACGTTAAATTTATGGAAAAATTTTTCCATCAGTTTCAAATGGTCGTGCATGGTTATTTGATCTAGATTCATTATCAAACTCTTTTCAATCCAATTTGTTTGATCAACCAAATTGTCTTAATTCTACACATAAGAAGATCTTAAGAGGAGATCTTGGATCTTTCAATGAAGATTCCGATTCTGATGACCCAGATGATTCAAGCTCAGACTACCCATTTTTATCATTTGTCAAGGATTTAACAATTCAAAACCATGAAAATACAGTTTTAGATCATTCAGAGTCAATTAATTAGGACGAATCACAAAATATTCCTAATGATGGTAATGAGTTTGTGATACCTGAGTCTGGAACATCATCCATTTCAGGTGATGTAGTTGATACAGGTAACTTTGATTACTTTGTCAATTCACCTACTCATGTTCCAAACTTCAATCCACATTCTTCTACTTTGATACATGAGTTTTCCAACTTGAATCAAACAAATCTGGATGTTAATGTTCAATGTGATGAGATTACTACATCTCGTATTCACAAGAATCATCCAATTTCTCAGATTATTGGTTCATTGTATGAGAGAACAACAAGGAGTAAATCAGAACAAGCAAACGTATGCTTATACTCTTGTTTTCTTTCTCAAATTGTTCCTAAAAATGTTACCGAAGCATTAAAGGACAATGGTTGGATAGAAGCCATGCAACAAGAATTACTTCAATTCCGCAAACAAGAAGTGTGGAATTTAGTGGATCTACCTCAAGGAGAAAATGTAATTGGCACGAAATGGTTATTTCGAAATAAAACTAATGACCGTGGTGTTGTAATATGGAACAAATCAAGACTTGTTGCACAAGGATACACACAGGAAGAAGGTATAGATTATGATGAAGTGTTTGCACCAGTTGCAAGACTTGAATCTATTCTAGTTTTTCTGGCTTATGCTTCATTCATGAAATTTAAGGTGTATCAAATGGATGTAAAGGGTGCATTTCTATATGGTCCAATTACTGATGATGTATTTGTGAAGCAACCTCCAGGCTTTGAGGATGCACAATTTCCACATCGAGTATATAAACTGAGTAAAGCTTTATATGGACTTCATCAAGCCCCTAGAATTTCGTATGAGACGTTATCACAACACTTAATCCAACATGGATACACACGAGGGAAAATTGATCCTACTTTATTCATAAAGAAGTACAATAATGATCTTTTATGTGTACAAGTGTATGTTGATGATATCATATTTGGTTCTACATGTCCAAAATTGTGCAATGAATTTGAAGAAATAATGAAATCTAGATTTCAAATGAGTTCTATGGGAGAGATTAACTTCTTTCTTGGACTTCAAGTCAAGCAAACTACAGATGGAATCTTCATCAATCAAGAAAAGTTTGTTGACAAGCTCTTAAAGAAATTTAAGTTGCAAGACTGTCAGTGCATACGAACTCCAGCAGATGTTAACACCAAGATTGAACCTGATCCAAAAGGAAAATCTATTGACCACATGTTATACAGATTGATGATTGGATCTTTGATGTATCTTACTGCATCTAGACAGACATTATGTATGATGTTTGTGTATGTTCCAGGTCTCAATCAGACCCGAAAGAATCCCACTTAATTGCTGTCAAAAGAATATTCAGGTATCTAAAGGTAAACCAGCCTAAGGGCTTTGGTATCCTTACGAGGGAAACTTTGAATTATATGGATATAATGATAGTGATTACGGTGGATGTTGTCAAGATAGAAAATCTATTCTAGTGGGTGTCAATTTCTTCGTCCCAGATTAGTCTCATGGCATTGCAAGAAATAACAAATGTCTCTGTTTCAACTGCAGAAGCTGAGTACATTGCTGCCTCAGCAGGATGTTCTCAAATCCTTTGGTTGCAAAATCAATTACTAGATTATGTATTCAACTTTCTTAAAACACCAATATATATTGATAACACAGCTGCTATGTTCATAACAGCTAATCCTGTTCAACACTCAAAAACAAAACATATCAAAATTCGATATCATTTTCTTAGAGATAACTCTAAAAAAGGATTAATCATATTGATTCAAATTGCAACAGAAAAACAATTGGTAGATCTATTTACTAAAGCCTTCCTACCAGGTTGGTTTGAGTACTTAGTAGACTCAATTGGTCTTATAAATCATATGTGATCTCCCTAAATCAAAAGATCATAATAAGTGATACTCTTATTGTGAATTGCCTGTTTATGTTTTTGTGTGTGTGTGATTTTATGTTTTCATAGAAAAATCAATACAAAAATATATATTAGAAATAAAAAAAAATATTTTTTTGGAAAGGATTATGTTTTGCAATATGTGAGAAATGATAGTACATTAGTAAGATCAGTTGCATACTTCACTCATTCATAAAGTCTAGACATGATCAGATATGATGTGTAGCTAATATCTGACTATTATGCGGAAAAGTAAATTCTTGTGATCAAACTAAACATACATGCTTGTGTGTATTCATCTGAGTACTTTTGAGTTGCTTTAGCTTTTCAGAATGAATGTTTGTTAAGATACATCTCTCACACATGTTGAAACTATGTGAAATCATGAGATCTGTTACAAAGCATCATTTCACTTCTCTGTTATGAGTCATCATAGACTTGAAGTGAGATATCCTCTGTTGTAAGTCATTACAGACCTGGATTCTCTTTTTGATGCAAAAAGATGCCAATGTGCACAACCTATTCAAAAGAATAGTCAGAGCTGATCAAATGGTTATCCATGATCATTCTCTATAACTAAGTAACATGAACTCTGATGATATCTATGTTTCAGGTAATAAGTTGAGCATGTGTTTTTCTTACATTTCATCATGATATTGAATTCTCTTAGTCTATGTATGTTTTACATCATGTCATATCTAAATCAACACTAATCAATCCAAGAATTGAAAAGTAAGTGAGTTGATAGTTGTGTCAAAATCACTCATTGTCTGTCCTTAGATCTTGTATCTCCTTTGCTGTGATATCACTGACCTGGAACATACTTGATCAGGATTTATTCATTGTCTATGACTATCCACATTCATTTTATTTTAATGTGCTGATCTTCATTAATATGATCTCTCTGCAGACATTTATTCTTTGTTTAATATTAGATTTTAATTCTATTTTCATTTTTCTTTTATGCATGTCTTTGTGTGTGACGGCAATGTCTCAATGTGATGTGTGATCTTATTCTCTTTCATAAGAAACTTATAAGTTTTTCAAACTTAAAAGTTTAGGGGGACTAATAAATGAAAGATTTGTTCTCAGAAAATATTCAATAATCATAATCAAAATTTGAAATGTTGAATTGAAAGGATGATGCTTTATGTTCAAAGTATTTATGTAAACTGAAAATAGAATGTGTTTGACAATTACAACATGAATATACATAATCTTTACAAATAAATGATTTTTAGTTGAAAATTAGATGATATTTGATGTTATGATGAGACTAAAATGAAGGGACAAAAGAAATTTAAAAAGAAATTAAAGCATAAGTTGTGTGATTTCATTCGGCCGACTGGACCCATTCCTTGGTTCGTTCGGGCAAATGGACCTCAGTCGTGTGATTGGCTCAGTTGACTACATTCAGTCGGCCGACTGGACTTCAGTCGGGCGACTGACTCTTTCGCACACTTTCATTCGGTCGAACGGCTCATTCTAATAAGCCATTCTGATGATTGGCCCATACTCATATGCCATTCGGCTGTTTAGTGCATGAGTATGGTTCATTCGCACGGTTGGTCCATACTCATGGTCCAATCGTGCGATTGGATCATACTCATGATTTTGACTTTGTGACCATTTCTCACTTACCCTTTCTAACATTTAATTAAACTATATGTCCATTTGATCATCTCAGACATGATCATGTTAACTCGAAAAACTTTTGATCACCTTAGACGTGATCCTTTTAAACAAATTTGTCACCTCAGATGTGACTGGTTTTACAGTTGAAAAGCACGTGTGGTCACCTCCAACGTGACCCTTTTAGATGATTAACCGCCTTACTGAATTTTATGATGTAGTCCGATATCAAACAAACCGATTTTACTAAATTGAGACAAAATAAAAGACTCAAACTGAAATAAAAAACTACACTTGTTTTTGAGTTTTTGTGTGAGGTGTAAATCCTAAGATAGGTATCTAATGGATTCGGTTCCGGAATAGGCAGCTTCAGTTACTTTTGACGATAACTGGACCAATTCAAATTGGAATCATACAAGCAAGTCAAATCATTTGGGACATGTTATCAACACTTTTTGATGCTCAATTCTTGTTTTTCATCTTGAATCGTTAACAAGTTTAGGAAATCATACTAGTACTAATAGATCCCACCTTGATTTGGACTTTCAAGAATTGTAGCCACGATGATTGTCAGTATACTGGTCTACTTAAATCCATACACAGACTTTTGACACAGATTGGTGATAGTTTAGGTTGATTATTTCAACAGGCATTTGTGGATCCCACACTTATATGGTAATCAACATTCCCCAGGAGATTTTTGAGCGGTCTCAGGGTAATTTTCAAGAAGACACTATTCATAGAACTTACAGAGAGAAGCCAAGCCTCAGGTCAGTGCCACCGCACAGCAGAGAGGTGGCAAACAACAAAGAAGTCTAGAATATATAGGTTATGCTTATCCTCATGTCAGTGCCACCGCACAGCAGAGAGGCACATAACCTATCTTCATGTTTGAGCATTTTTCATCTTAATGCACAGTTCTCACCAACAACATAAGTTATTAGTTTGATTGCTTTTGCTCATATTTTGGTCTTATGCACATATTTGTGGCGTTTATTATGCTCGTCACCCCTTATTGGAATTTGTTGATTGTGTTAACCATGGATAAGATGTTAACCCACAGCTTGTTGAACAACTTAGTTTGTTCTTGATATCACCAATATGGTCTAATCGTCTATTGTGCTGAATCTACCGACATATCATCTGTGGTCTAACAACCTCTAGGTCTACTTTTTTTGTGTTACCTTAGTAGTAGCAAGTTTTAATATCATCTTTCCTTTTATATTGCTCAGATTACACAGACTTATGCTTTAAACTTTGCATCTTATTTTATTTAATCTTTTAAAGTCCTAAGTGATTTGTACCTGTGTACTATCATTTTCAAAAGTCATTAAATGGGTAACATAGATAGGATCTACTTTCTATTAGCCAGCCTCTCCTTCTCCCTTGTTTTTTTGTTAATGTTACTAAGTGACCTATTCTCCCCCTAAAATTCTAAAACTGTAACCGATTTACGCTTTTTAGGATTTTAATAGGCGACCGAATAACATTAATGTATTTAAGCTACTTAAACAAGATAAAATAAAAAATTAAAATAAAAGTAAAAGACAGATGGAAAGTACGCTCGGACTACACGTGGTCATCATCGGGAATTACATCACTTTTCTCTTTAACGCCGTTGAGCTCTAACAGATATAGAAAACATGGTTTGTCAAAAGCCTTTGTATAGAGGTCAGCGCGTTGAAAATCAATATTTATTTAAATCACATCGATTAAGTTCTTTTCAAAGAAGTGACGTATAAAGTGATATTTTATACCGATGTGTTTGGTCTTAGGATGTTGGACCGGATTTTTAGTTACTACAATTGCAGCAGAGTTATCAACAAAAATAGGAGTAGATGAGAAATGCATAACATAGTCCCGCATTTACTGTTGAATCCAAATGATTTGTGAATAGCAACTTGCAGCAGCAACGTATTCTTCTTCACAGGTTGACAAAGCAACCGAGGTCTGCTTCTTACACTGCCATGTCACTAATCTCCTCCCAAAGAATTGACATCCTGCTGATGTAGACTTGTAGTTCATCTTGCAGCCACCGTAATCCAAGTCACTATATGCTGTGAGCTTGAAGTCATCATCATGAGGATACCATAACCCAAGTGTTGGAGTACCCTTCATATAATGAAGATCCTTTTGACCCCTATCAGATGGTTAACTTTTGGCTTTGCCTGATATCTTCAACATAAGCATGTCGCGTACATGATATCAGGTCTTGTGGCAGTGAGGTACATGAGAAATCCAATCATACCTCGGTACATAGTGGCATCGACCAGATCACCATTCTCGTCGGGTGCTACATCATGGTTTGTAGCAAGTGGAGTCCCAGCTGCAGAAGCATTCTCCATGTCAAACCGACTAAGGATATCTCCTACATACTTGGTCTGATGTAGAAAAATCCCTTTACATAGATATTCATTCTTTGAACCGAAGATATTCGTTCTTTGAACCAAAGATTATGTCATCGACATAGATTTGAACAAGCAGTAAATCTCCATCCTTTTCTTTTATGAACAATGTACAGTCAATGACGCCTTGCGAAAACCATGTTTCAAAAGGTGAGTCGAGAGTTTCTCATACCAGGCTCTGGGAGCTTGATGAAGCCCATATAAAGCCTTGTCGAGTTTATAAACTCTGTCTCGATGATATAGATCCTCAAATCCCTCTGGTTGACTGACGTACACTGTCTCTCTGATTTCTTGGACAACACTTGGACAACAAGTCGAGCCTTGTTTCGGATTATCACACCTTGATCATCTTTCTTGCATTTCAAGACCATTTAGTGCCAATTACCTTAACACCTTTAGGTCTATCCACCAGAGTCCATAAACCCAACTTCTTGAATTGAAGAAGTTCTTCCTGCGTGGCACTCACCCATGCCTCATCATTTAGGGATTCACTAACATACTTTGGCTTAAACTGAGACACAAAGCAATGATATGCACCATCGTGAAGGTATCCCTTTTCCATTACCGAGGCATAGTCAGCTGAGTACAACTGATTTCTGGTCTGAACTCCTGACCTCACATCTCTAATGACATTGTCCAATCCAGGAGTTGTTGGAACAACTACCTCAGATCAAGATTATGAACATTTGGTTCAGTATTTGAGGCAGTAGGAGTCTGAGGTACTGAAGGCGCAGAGGCAGCACCGTCGGATGCTTGTGGACTTGCAGGAATAGAACCTGTTCCTCTTGGTTGTTCTTATCAGTCTGCACAACTTCTTCATTAGAGGAGGAGTCACTATGGTCAAGTGCTCCCCCTGAGGTTTTAGAGGAGCTACCTTGTGAACCAGATGATGTTGAATCTGGAGCCGGTGGGTTCAAGACATCATACATCATCTTGGTTGCCAACTCGTCATCAGAAGTGGAGAGTGGGATGTTAAAGGATTTGAAGAATCCATCATAGTCGAAGAAGAAGGCGGGTCATTTTCTGCAGGTGGTGTGGTGTATCTCTGAACATCTACTTTACACCACACTTCTACTTGACCCGTTAAGTTGTTGTAAACTCTCTTGTTCGGTATGTTGTATCCTAGAAATATACCTTCATCAGCCTTCTCGCTGAATTTTCCCTCCAGAGTCTTCTAGAGTAGGGTGCACGGGGCGCCAAATGGCTCGAGATACTCTTGATTTTGTATACGTTGCTGTAGTGACTCGTAACATGTCTTTCCATGGCGTTTAACTATGAGAACTCGATTCAATATGTAACATGTATTTGCAACTGCCTCGTTCCAGAATTGGATAGGCAGTTTCTAGTCTGCTAGCATAGTCCGTGCTGTCTCTATCAAGCTGCGATTCTTCCTTTCAGCAACCCCGTTCATCTGAGGAGTGTAGGCAGAGGTGAATCGATCCATAATTCCATTCTCCTTGCAGTAAGCCTCCTGTTGATACATATATGTACCTAGATCATGATCTGAATGCAATATGTCTTACAGTTATGTAATTATTGGGTACTTAATGAAATACAAAATGTTTGGTTGTGTTTATAATATTTAATATTTCACAAATGAGTTCTTTAACGCATATTGACTTGATTATATAGGTTTGTGATTGTTTGAATTGTTATGATGTTATAACATTGAATACATTCAAACTTGGTGAAGTGAAGTTCTCATGCGTTCGATTGGACCATGCACCCCAACAGTGGTCATGCATCCGAATGGTCATGCGACTGAGTGTCCATGCGCCTAAATAGTTCATACGCCTGAACAACTTCATGCGTCTGAGTCAGTCGCATGACTGAACACTCAGTTATGCGAATTCGACTCCAGACGTACCCTAGCCGTCCAGAAGCCTCTAAGTTCGTACTCCAAGTTCATAGAACGCGGTAGATCGATTCCTAATCAATTCTTGAGGTTAGATTCAATAAATTATTGTGTCTACGTGCGTTCTCACTAATTGGATCGCCAATCAAATAGGATTCCGCACTATTTGGTTTGGTTTAACACAATAATCAGTTAGTGTTTGGTCAAATACCACATCCTAACAAGTGGTATCAGAGCCTTGGCTCTTGATTACGTGTTGATTCAATAGTTTTTGACACAAAAATTGTGCTTTTGCATCAAAAACACAATCTTTTTGTGTCTAACAGAGTATTCGACGTTTCCTGATCGAAAAGTGTAGCTTTTTCAGCATACGGCTATTAGGGTTTGGTAAAATTCTAGTTTTTACGACCAAAACAAGTTTAACCTACAAATTATCAAACTTCAGCAAGTTCAGTCGCACGATTGGCTCAATCGCACGACTGAGTTCATTCGCATTCTCCAACCGCACGATTGGACTCGTTCGTACCCTCATTTGTACGACCGAGATCTTCATTCGGACCTCTCAACCACATTAGTTAATTCGGACGACTGACTCATACGCATTTGTTTAGTCGCACGATTAAACCATCCGCACTTGTTCAATCGCTCGAATAAGCCCAATCGCATACCTTCATTCGCATTCATCAGCAGTTTGTTAAAAAGTAAAGTTAAGTGAAATGGAGGATCAGTTTTCAGCATACACAGCAAGTAGAGACACACGTATTCAGAATCTACTACTGATGGAGAACCAAGTGGGGATTCACAATAACCCTGCAAAACATATTACGTTAGACCACTACCCACAATGGAAGCAACGTTTCGAAATCTACTTAAATGGAGTGGATACAAATTTGTGGGAGGCAATAGAGTCGGGGTACAGCATGCCAGTAGGAGCTGATGGAGTAAAACTTACTCTAAGTGGCATGTCGGATGCACAGAAGGTAAAACACAACACTGAGAAGAAAGTGTACGCTTTGCTTCCACAATCTATTCCGAAGGATATTTTCCATCAGTATTTGGAGTATACTCAAGGAAAAAACTTTGGGATGTGTTGGAGAAGAGGTATGACGTAAATGCCTCTCTAAACGCTATCAAGGAAAAAGCCTTGAAGAAGGAGTTTGAAAACTTTTCTTCTATGGGAAAAGAAGGACTTGATGACGTGATCAATAGATTCTACCACTAGATGAGTGAGATGCACACTCATGGAGTGGTTACTTTGATGGAAGATAAGGTATCCAACTTTGCTGATGCATTACCCGAAAAATGGGCTTCGTTTGTTTCAAATCTCAGAGAGATGGAATGCTCTCGAAGTTAGATATAAATGACTTCATTCTGAAACTGAGAGAAGAGAGCTTAGGATAAAGTATCGAGCCAAAAGGCTAACTATGATGAGAATCCTGCACTCTAAAATGCTACTCCTTCTGTTAAGACATCTGGAGCACCACCTCAAACCGCCTTCATCTCAAGCACAACAGTTCCAACACAACCCTCAACTTCAGGATCTGAAATGTCAGGGTCGTCCAGCACCCAATATATGATACCTGAAGCTAATGCAGCAGAGCTTAAAACCGACAACGTCGGAATGTAATTGTGGAGGTGGCCAGAGAACATATGGACCTTTTAGCTGTGGTGGTTCAATCCTACGATGGATTAATTGCTGGAAAGATAGGTAAGTGCCACCTGGCAGATGAAGATTATGGGCAGGTGGATGAAAAAGAGTTGGAACGTATGGACATAATATGGGCTCTGGCAAGTGTTGTCCGACAAGCTAAAAAGTTTGTCAAAAAGACCGGAAAGAACCTGGTTGCAACAAAAGGCACAACCTTTGGGTTTGATAGGTCAAATGTTACATGTTTCAACTGCGGTGAGAAGGGACACTTCAAGAGGGAGTGTATAAAACGAAAGAAAACTGGTAATGGAAATCCCTTAACTGCTAATAATGATGAAGGATAGGACTGGAGCATTCGGTTCGTCTCACCAAGAGAGTCCAATACAGCTAGTGTGGAGGATATTGATGACGATTCTGCAAGTGAAGGAGATATATCAGTAGACCTTGCGATGTCAAATTCTGAAGATACTGCAAATGTGCTCAACTATCTGCCTGTAGAAGAAAAATCTACATCTTCATCTGAATCACCAGACCAGAGACAACCGAGTCAGCACTCATGGTTGATTCTTCTTCAACATCTCAGGTAAGTACTACTGACCAACTGTTTAATAATCATGCTTGCTTAGAAGGTAATAAATTCAGAGAAGTTATAGATTCAAAAATTGCAAGGCTATTAGATCATAATGATAACTTAGTAAAGGATCTGGAACTATGCACAGAAGCGAATAGAGTGTTAAAACAAAACGAGTATAGTTACAAGGAAAAGATAGACCTATTAAATAAATAGATTAGGGAAACTGTGGTAGTTGCTTTTAACCAAGAAAATGACATTAGGTACTATGTGAACTCTCTAGAGGAAACTAAGAAGCTAAAAGAAGTGTTAGAAGTAGAAGTCAACTTCTTAAAACAAAAACTACATAGTTGGACAAGCTCATCACACATTGTCCAACACTTAAGAGAGAGAAATAATGGGGAGGGGCTGGGATACAAAGTGGTTCCACCACCACCTGAGACCTTGATGAACACTAAATGTAAACCAATTAACAATAACCCCATCAAGGATCATGTGGTGTCTACCCCTCTTGTTAATGATCCGGATTCCATAAGTAAATCAAGTTAATCCGACTCTAAACAAAGGAGGCCACTTCAAAGGCAATAGGAAAGATGCCTTGTGTTAACCTGGAAAAGAATTTGAAAAGGTCAGTTTAAAGTCAGGGTCAAAGAAAGTCAAACAAGAACCTAAAAAGTCTAGAAAATCTGATCAATCATGCGCATCACGTCACAGTCGACGGAAACAAGAGATCAAAGATGTAAAACCAGGTAAAGCAATTATGTTTGTAAAACCAACTCATACATCTAACAAAGAAGTGTCTCAGTTGAAACATAATAAGGTCAACCATGTGACATCTACATCTCCACCAAAACATTTAAATCGTAAAGTTAAAAGCAGATCCTGCTATAATTGTGGAGAGTTTGGTCACATAGCGTCTCATTGTCTTTATTACGAGACACCGAGGAGGAAATTTGAACTTTCGGAATCCATATCTAGATCCTTTAAGAGGAACTCAGTGATGCCTCCAAAAACGGCTAGTGAATCTAAAGTTCAATCCATCAGCCAGTAGTCTGTTTACCACAAACAGGCCTTACACAAATCTGGATTATGGAAACAAAAAACTTCCTTAGTGCCTGAAAATGAGAACAAACAGAATTCTAATCAACCCTTAACCTCAAAGGAGGGTTGAGTTTATGATATGTGATTCCTTAGGGAACCAAGCCAGTTAAGGCTTGGGTTCCTAACATGAACTAATGTCTTCATTGAATGTGCAGGGTGTTCGCTAAAGTGTTGAGAATAACATGTGGATTGTAGATAGTGGAGCATCCAGGCACATGACAGGGAACAGAGCTTTCTTATCAATTGTCAGACAAATTAAGGAGGGCATGTTTCATTTGCTAGTAACAAAGGTGGTTATATCACAACCCAAGGAGAAGTGGGAAATGAGAATGTTAAGTTTGATAAGGTAAACTATGTCCAACAATTACAAAATAACTTGCTTTCAGTTTCTCAAATCTGTGATAAAGGATTCAAGGTAGTTTTTCACAACAAGAAGTGTTACATTCTAAAGAAGGACTACATGATCCCGGAGGACCAGATCCTAATGTCAGCTTCAAGATATAATGATCTTTATGTCTTGGATCTCTCAAAGGCCTCCACAACGGATCGTGAATTCCAATGCTTCTTGTCCAAAGCTACTGAGAAGGAATCCATCTCCTGGCATAGGAGAATGGGACACATAAATCCGAGGAAAATGAATCATTTGATCCAGAATGATCTTGTGAGAGGAGTAAATGTCAAAAACTTCCAACTCTCGGATTTTTGTGTTGCATGCAAAAAGGGCAAAGAGACGAAGAAATCTCATAAGGAAAAGCAAGTTCATTCTATAAAACTTCCTCTAGAGCTTCTTCACATGGATCTGTTTGGTCCAGTCAGTAGAAGAAGCATCGCAGGCGACTTGTATTGCTATATAGTTACTGATGACTACTCAAGCTTCTCTTGGGTAATGTTTCTGAAATCCAAATTAGAAACATTTGAATTCTTCAAGGAATTGGTAACTACACTTGAATCCCAATACAAGTTGAAGGTAAGACAGGTGCGATGAAACAACGGAACCAAGTTCAAGAATCAGAGGATGGAGGACTATTGCAAGGAAAAGGGAATTGTGCATCAATTTACCTCGGCTTATACCCTCAGATGAACGGTGTTGCTGAACGGAAGAACCGCGGCTTGATAGAGACGGCACGGACAATGCTGGCAGACTCGAAACTGCCTATCCAATTTTGGAATGAAGCATGTTGGATTCTTTATGCCCAAGACACATAGAACATTGATGTGGTTAGTACGTTATGATCCAAGTCGGGTCATACCCAATAACAAGCTTAGCAAACACCAAATAATATTTAATTGATGATATGATCATGCAATTAAATAAATACACCAACTTAGAAAATGGGTTTTCTAAATAAGTTGCATATGAGTTTGAACAACTTATATGGATATTTTGTTCATGGATATTGTATGTAATGTTGTTTAATTTAGTTAAATAACATCAAATAATAAAAGTGTGTGTACATTATATAATTAAAAGGTTAATTATGTGTATATCTATATTAATCTTTAGTTGAACAAAAGATTAATGTTGAAGGACCTTTTTTAAAAAAAAAATAAAAGGGTGAGAACAACCCGAAAAGGGATCGGCCGCCCATTTTGAGAGGGCTCTCTCCTTGGGTGTTCTTTAAGGTCTTTGCAAAAATACACACACACACTTCATCTTTTCTTCTTACACACATATGCAAGAACCAAAAGGAAGAAAGAGGCTCTCCAATCTTGATGTGGATCTCGGTTGAAAAGGGTCTTCATCACCCTTTGGAGCTCGCTAAAAAGTGTGTTCAGCAGCCTCCTTTTGGGCTATTTTGGTGCTTCAAATCCTAGCAATCACGATGTTTGCTTAGAGGCTTGTGGGTATGAACACTTGAGGACATCTATTCTTGATGTTTTGGTCATCCAATAGCAGCTCCATCTACATCTTTATCCACGTTTTCAGCAGTCTTTTGGATGATGTTTCAGCTTCGGTTTTAAGAGCATAACAAGAGGTAGTTTGTATGTTATGATTTGGTTGTTATTTCTTGGTGATAGCTAGTTCAAACACATATTAAAGATCCTTATAATCTTGGGTTTGTTGTTACTATGAAATGAACCTTAAATTTCAGATTATAAAACATGAAATTAAGCATTTTATCCGCTGCGTTTTCCTTGTTTAAATGGTTAAACTACGTTGTTAAGGTCCAACAAACCCAACATTGGCATCTAGAGCCGGATATGTGGATGACTAGTTTCTTTTGTCCTTGTAAAATTGGTTTTATAGGGTTTTAACAACCAAATTAGGGCTGTTTTGAGATGATAATCAACTTTCACAAATCTGGTAGAGTTAGTATTCCATCTGAAAGATATGATATTCCAAGGATGGATGATGTGTGGTTGACCCTGTTGGCTAACCATATACCAAGATGTTATGTCCAATTTGGATTGGGACAAATGGCTTGAAGCCATGATTGTAAGGATGCAATCCATATATAACAACAAGTTTGAGAATTGGTTGACCCTCCACTTAACTCCGAACTGATGGATACAAGTGGTTTCAAGATGGAAACAGATATGTATGGAGACTTGAATACTTATAAGTCAAGACTTATAGCATAAGGTTTCCATCAAACTCAATTGGTTGATTATGATGAAACTCTTGCGCCCGTCGCAATGCTAAAGTCGATTAGGATATTATGTGCCATAACTACATATTCTGACATGATGGTAAAGCTTTGGCAAATGGATGTCAAAACCGTTTTTCTTAATGGACATCTCGAAGAGATTGTCCATATAGTTCAGCATGATGGTTTTGTCGATACGCGACATCCTAATAAAGTATACAAGTTAAAGTAATAAATCTATGGATTGAAACAAGCATGGAAAAGGTTGTGTATATATGAAAGCTAGTGGGAGCATAATTGTTTTCTTAAGTGTTGTATGTTGATGACACACTACTATTTGGAAATAATATTCCAACCTTGGAAGGTGTTAAAAACTAGCTTGGAAGATGTTTTTCATATTAGTTCTCGTTTAAGCCGCCCATATTTTACAATAAAGATCTGTAAGGATAGATCGAGGTGGTTGATAGGGTTAAACCAAAGTGCATATATTGATAAATCTTGAAAAGGTTCAAGACGGAAAACTCTTAGAAAGGTATGGTACCTATTCCAAGAGGGACAATGTTGACTACGTCTCAATGTCCAAGCTCATAGGATAAGCAAAATCAATTGAAGGATATCCCATACGCATCTGCTATAGGATCCATCATTTGTGTGATGATATGCACTAGACCGGACGAGTCATGCTTATTAAGTATGACAAAGTAAATACCAATAGAAATAACCATCGGATGGTTGTTAAAAGTACATTATAATACCTTAGTAGGACTAAGGATATGTTTCTAATATACGGATCTGTTGAAGAGGAAGTCGTTGTAAAGGGTTACACGGATGAGGGCTTTGAAGACTGATCGAGATGATTTTCGATCACAATCGGGGTAAACTTCCATTATGAATGGAGGAGAAGTGTCCTTGAAAGGTTCAAAGCAGGACACGGTAGCATTGTTCACTACAAATCCGAATACATAGCCGCTTCATTGGCAGCTTGGAAAGTTGCATGGATAAGTTTGTCCATTGCTTATCTAGGGGTGGTCTCTACGATTCAAGACCCCTAGAAATCTTAGGTAATTACGTGGGTGGGATTGCTCAAATCTAGGAACCCCGTACTCATCAAAAACTAAGCACCTTGGGCGGAGATTCAACATCATAAGGGATGGAGTTGAAAAAGGGTAAAGATATGTATTCGTAAAGTTCATAAAGATCAAAACATTGCTGATTCACTCACGAAGCTCCTTGTTGAGGGCAAAGTATGAGGGTCATACTTGTGCCGTAGGACTTCAATTTTCTGGTGATTAGAATTGATCTGTTTAGCATATAAAATATTGAACAACTGTAATATTTAACTCTTATATATATTTGAGTTATGTTCCCTTTTAGCGTGTTTATATCCATGAATATGTTTATTATTCTAAATGATGTAGTTGGTCATATTTGTGGGAACAAATATGAATGTAAGACTATATGAACATGGATTGGTAGATATTCATAAGGTATGAATATAGAGCAATTGGTTGCTACCAAGGTTCATAGATATTTGTGGGACGCAAATATTGGACTGACCCGCGTCTCAAATTTTACTACATAGGATCTCTTTGATTGATCATAAGTAATTTTGAGTAAAGGCGAATATCATTTGGTATCCTCCGACCTGAGATACATATTGGGTTTTGATGTTCGCCAAATGTTACACCTTGAGTTAGTTCTTCACTATTCTGAAATAATGGACAGTACATAAGCTATGCTCAGGTGTGACACAAGGTGATTGTGAGAAACGTATGTAGTCAAGATGGGATTTGTTCCTCTTATTCGTTGAGAACAAGATGTCTAAGGCCTGATTAAGTTCAATCAACAAGGAATGATCATTCTATGTCCTTGGATTTAACATGACATCTGAAACAAAAGGATAGATGATCGATTCACCTAAATCTTTTCAAGTTTGGAACATGAAAGGGATGATGTTATTGAATGGCTTTTAAGTCATGCGTATTAAGGGTAGTAAACTGTTGTTAGGCGGTATTTACTACTTGCATCAATATTCTACGTATCTTGTGCAAGTGGGAGATTGTTGGATTCTTTATGCCCAAGACACATAGAACATTGATGTGGTTAGTACGTTATGATCCAAGTCAGGTCATACCCAATAACAAACTTAGCAAACACCAAATAATATTTAATTGATGATATGATCATGCAATTAAATAAATACACCAACTTAGAAAATGGGTTTTCTAAATAAGTTGCATATGAGTTTGAACAATTTATATGGATATTTTGTTCATGGATATTATTTGTAATGTTGTTTAATTTAGTTAAATAACATCAAATAATAAAGTGTGTGTACATTATATAATTAAAAGGTTAATTATGTGTATATATCTATATTAATATTTAGTTGAACAAAAGATTAATGTGGAAGGACCTTTTAAAAAAAAATAAAATGGTGAGAACAACCCTAAAAGGGATCGGCGCCCATTTTGAGAGGGCTCTCTCCTTGGGTGTTCTTTGAGGTCTTTGGAAAAATACACACACACACTTCATCTTTTCTTCTTACACACATATCCAAGAACCAAAAGGAAGAAAGAGGCTCTCCAATCTTGATGTGGATCTCGGTTGAAAAGGGTCTTCATCACCCTTTGGAGCTCGCTGAAAAGTGTCTTCAGCAGCCTCCTTTTGGGCGATTTTGGTGCTTCAAATCCTAGCAATCACGATGTTTGATTAGAGGCTTGTAGGTATGAACACTTGAGGACATCTATTCTTGATGTTTTGGTCATCCAATAGCAGCTCTATCTACATCTTTATCCACGTTTTCAGCAGTCTTTTGGATGATGTTTCAGCTTCGGTTTTAACAGCATAACAAGAGGTAGTTTGTATGTTATGATTTGGTTGTTATTTCTTGGTGATAGCTAGTTCAAACACATATTAAAGATCCTTATAATCTTGGGTTTGTTGTTACTATGAAATGAACCTTAAATTTCAGATTATAAAACATGAAATTAACCATTTTATCCGCTGCGTTTTCCTTGTTTAAATGGTTAAACTACGTTGTTAAGGTCCAACAAACCCAACATAAGCAGTGGCAAATGCATGTTATACTCTCAATCGAGTTCTGGTAGTAAAACGCCATGGAAAAACTTGCTACGAGTTATTACAGTGACGTAAACCTAACATGGAATATCTCGAGCCGTTTGGCACTCCATGCACCCTGCTGAAAAAGACTCAGGAGGGAAAATTCAGTGAGAAGGTTGATGAAAGGATCTTCTTAGGATACAACATACCGAACAAGGGAGTTTACAACAACTCAATGGGTAAAGTAGAAGTGTGGTGTAATGTTGATGTTCAGAGATATATCGCACCGCCTGCTGGAAAAGGGCCTGCTTACTTCTTCGACTATGATGGATTCTTCAAGTCCTTCAACTTACCTCTTTCTTCTTCAGAAGACGAGTTGGCAAATAAGATGATGTATGATGTCTTGAACACACCGTCTCAAGATTCAACAAGTCATGTTCCTAGCAACTCAGGGGGAGCAGTTGATGTGAGTAACTCCTCCTGTAATGAAGACAATGAAGAAAATGATCCGATCAACCAGGATGTACAGGTTTCGACTACTACAAGTTCACCAGCATCGGCTTGTGATAATTCAGAATCATCAGAACCTCAAACTCTGACTGCCTCCAACCTAGAACCAAATGCTCATAATCTTGACTCTGAGGTGTTGTTCCAACAACTCTTGGATCACGTCTAAACGTCTATCATCCATTGGATAATATTATAGGAGATGTGAGATCAGGGGTTCAGACTAGAAATCAGCTATACTCAGCTGATTATGCCTCCGTGATGAAAAAAGAAAACTTTCATGATGGTGCATACAGATGCTTTGTGTCTCAGTTTGAGCCAAAGTATATTAGTGAAGCACTAAATGATGAGGCTTGGGTTAGTGCCATGCTGGAAGAACTTCTTTAATTTAAGAAGTTAGGTGTATGGACCCTAGTAGATAGACCTAAAGGTGCTAAAGTCATTGGCACCAAATGGGTCTTGAAATGTAAGAAAGATGATCAGGGAGTTATCATTAGAACAAGGCTCAGCTTGTTGTTCAAGGTTTTTTACAAGTTGAGGGTATCGATTAAAATGAAGTATTTGCACCAGTGGCAAGGATGGAAGCCATCCGTATCTTCCTTGCCTATGCATCTTATATGAAATCAAAGTTTATCAACTTGATGTGAAGAGTGCATTCCTTCATGGTGAGATCAGAGAAACAGTGTATGTCAGTCAACCCAAGGGATTTGTGGATCCATATCATCGGGATAGATTCTACAAACTCGACAAGGCTCTATATGAGCTTCATCAAGCTCCACGGGCTTGGTAGGAGAAACTCTCGACTCATTTTGTGAAACACGGATTCGCAGGAGAGTCATTGACTGCACACTATTTATTAAAGAAAAAGATGGAGAATTACTGCTAGTACAGATCTATGTAGATGACAAAATCTTCGGTTCAAAGAACGAAGAATTATGCAAAGAATTCAAAGCAGTATTGAAGGCGGAGTTTGAGATGAGTGTCGTCGGGGAAATGAAATTCTTTCTCGGTTACAGGTGGATCAGACACCAAAAGGAATCTTCCTACATCAGACCAAGTATGAAGGAGATATTCTCAGTCGGTTTGATATAGAGAATGCTTCCACAGATGGCACTCCATTGGCTAAAAACCATGATATAGCACCCGACAAGAACGGTGATCTGGTGGATGCCACTATGTACCGAGGGATGATGGTTCTCTCATGTATCTCACGACCTCAAGACCTGATATCATGTATGCTACATGTTTATGCTCACGATATCAGGCAAAGCCTAAGGTGAACCATTTAATTGGAGTCAAGAGGATATTTCTGACGGGCTTGCAAGAACATAAAACTTAGTTTAACCCATTAAACTTTCTGAAAACGCAACGGAATAACAACATTATAATAACTTACTTATAAGCTGGAAAATGTGTTCTTTAGGTGACCATATAAATGTATAAAGCAAACCCAAAATCAAAGGATCTAAATATGTGATAGCAAGCTATGAACACAAAAACAAGCATAATGGACAGTCATTAACAAGCTGCCATAACTACCTTTGAGCAGCTCAAGACATGCTTCCAAAAGAGGCTGCCAAAACGTGGATTTGATGAAGATGTAGATGTGCAAAATCGGCCAAGACTCCAAGAGAAGAAGTCCTCAAGCTATTATACCCCAAGCCTCCTTGCAAGCAGCTCTTGTTAGGGAGATCACACCAAACACAACACCTAAAACCCGATATTACTCTTTCTTTCTGCTGCCTTCGAGAGGCGTAGAGAGAGAAAAAGGTTGTGTGTGTTGCATGCAAAAAGAGAAGGATCAGATTTTTTAGTCTCCAAGACTTGTTAAGTGTATGTTTTGTTTACGAGGAAAAAAGGTCCAATAAGAACAAAGGGGGGGGGACAAAAGAGATTCAAAAGGGGTTTTCCCTCTTTAATCAACACACACACACTAACAATAACTAGTCTTTTTGTCACACATTAATAAGTCATCTACTAGACTTATTTAATGTGACATATGTCTTCTCTAATTAAACAATTTAATTAAAGTACACTCTCATGTTATTTGTGTTATTTAAACCCTTTAAATAACAAAATAATAATAAACCATCAACAAATTATCCTCATAATTTGTTCCATCTCATATGCAACTTATTTAGAAAACCCATTTTCTAAATTGGTGTAATATTTAATTACATGATCATATCATCAATTAAATATTAATTGGTGTTTGCTAAGCTTGTTATTGGGTATAACCCGACTTGGATCATAACGTACTAACCGCATCAATATTCTATGTGTCTTGGGCACATAGAATCCAACAATCTCCCACTTGCCCAAGATTCATAGAAGATTGATGCAAGCAGTAAATACCGCCTAACAACGGATTACTAACCTTAATACACATGACTTATAGCCATTCAATAACATCATCCCTTTCAAGTACCCTACTTGAAAAGATTTAGGTGAATCAATCATCTATCCTTTTGTTACAGACGTCATGTTAAATCCAAGAAATAGAGTGATCATTCTTTGTTGATTTAACTTATCAGGCCTTAGACATCTAACTCTCAATGAATAAGAGGAACAAATTCCATCTTGACTACATACGTTTTGACAACACCTCATGTCATACCTGAACATACTTATGTGCTGTCCACATTTCAGGACAGTGAAGAATTAGCTCAAGGTATAATACCTGGTGAATATCAAAACCCAATATGTATCTCAGGTCGGAGGATACCATATGATATTCTCCTTTACTCAAATTTACTTATGAACAATCAATAAGATTCCATGTAGTAAAGTTTAAGATGCGGGTTAGTCCATATTTGTATCCCACAAATATCTATGAACCTTGGTAGCAACCTATTGCTCTATATTCATCCTTATGAATATCAACCAATCCAAGTCATAATAATCTTACCCTCACACTTGTTCCCATAAGTATGAACGACTACAGACATTTAGAGTAAACAATTTACTCATGGATTAAACATGCTAAATTGGAACATTAATTGAAACATTATAACCAAATAATTTTATTCAAATAATAAGGAGTTCCATATATCCAAATACAAAATTTACAGATCAATCCCATCACTAGAATATCGAAGTCCCCTGGCACAAGTATGACCTTCATGCTTTGCCTTTTCAAGGAACTTCGTGAGAGGATCCGCAATGTTTGATCCTTGTGAACTTTGCGAATACATATCTTTCCCTTTTCAACTTCATCGTATGTAGTTGAATCTCCTCTCAATGTGCCTAGTCTTTTGATGAGCACGAGGTTCCTTGATTTGAGCAATCGCACCCTCGTTATCGCAAAAGATCTCTAGGGGTTCCTGAATGGAAGGGACAACCCCTAGATCGGCAATGAATTTCTTCAACCATGCAGCTTCTTGAGCTGCCAATGAGGCGGCGACATATTATGATTCTGTAGTTAATAGAGCCACCACATCCTGTTTGGAGCTCTCCAAGAGACCGCTCCTCCATTCAGAATGAAAAATATCCTGATTGTGACCGAGAATCATCACGATCGGTTTGGAAACTCGCATCCGTGTAACCTTTTACAACGAGTTCCTCATCACCAGATCCATAGATTAGGAAATATCTCTTGTCCTCCTTAGGTATTTAAGTATGTTCTTAACAGCCATCCAATGACTGTTTCCAGGATTTTGTTGGTAATGGCTTGTCATGCTTAAGGCGCATGACACGTCCAGTCGAGGGCATATCATTGCATACATGATGGATCCAATAGCAGATGCGTATGGGATTGCCTTCATTTTATCTTGCTCATCCCTTGAGCTAGGACATTGAGTCGTACTCAATATCGTTCCTCTTTCATAGGTATGGTACCTTTCTTAGAGTTCTCTATCTTGAACTTTTCAAGATCTTATCAATGTATGCACTTTGATTTAAACCAATCAACTGCCTTGATCTATCCCTATAGATCTTTATTCCCAGAATATAGGCGGCTTCACCAAGATCCTTGATGGAAAAACAACTTCCAAGGCAGGTTTTTACACCTTCCAAGGTTGGAATGTCATTTCCAAATAGTAGTATGTCATCTACATACAATACTACGAAAGTTATTGTGCTCCCACTAGCCTTCTTATACACACAAGCCTCATCAGCGTTTTTGATGAAGCCAATCTTCTTTACCTCCTCATCAAAACAATGATTCCAGCTTCTCGATGCTTGTTTCAATCCATAGATTGATTTCTTTAACTTGCATACTTTATTAGGATGTTTTGGATCGACAAAACCTTTTGGCTGAACCATGTAGACATCTTCCTCAAGATATCCATTTAGGAAAGCGGTTTTGACATCCATTTGCCAAATCTCATAATCATAATGAGCAGCTATGGCAAACAATATCCTTATAGACTTTAGCATCGCAACAGGTGAGAAAGTTTCATCATAGTCAACCCCTTGAGTTTGAGTGAAACCCTTTGCTACAAGTCTAGCTTTATAAGTATCCAAGTTTCCATGCATATTGGTTTTCTTCTTGAAAACCCACTTTCTTCCAACTACATTGGAATTAAGAGGGGTACAACAAGTTCGCAAACTTGATTGTCATACATGGATTGCATCTCAACGTTCATGGCCTCAAGCCATTTGTCACAATCCAATTTGGACATTGCATTCTGGTATGTGGTTGGTTCATTTGAATCTACCACATAGCATCCATCCATGAAAAATCCGTATCTTTCAGGTGGATTACTAGTTCTACCACTTCTGCGAATGTTTTGTGTGTATTGATCAACCGCTTGATCATCCTCAACATCCTCATGTTGAGTGCTAGTTTCAACCAAACGTGCATCGGGTTGTGGTTCTTGATCCTCCTCAAGATCCACCGTTCTACTGCTAGTTCCTTCCAAGGAACTTTGCCTCTAAGAACTCACCCTTTCTGGCAACAAACACCTTTTGTTCAGTGGATCATAGAAATAATATCCCATAGAATCTCTAGGATATCCAATAAAGATACACTTGGTGGATCGGACTTCCAATTGTTTGGGGTGGGAGTCTTAACGTAAGCCTCACAACCCCAGACCCTTAAGTATGATAGGGATGGAACTCTTCCATGCCATATCTCAAAAGGTGTCCTTTCCACCTTTTTGGTTGGGGCGTATTTAGAATACGAGCCGCGGAGAGCAAAGTGAAACCCCAAAATGATAGAGGTAATGTGCTTCTACCCATCATAGATCGAACCATATCCAATAAGGTTCGATTCCTCCTCTCAGAACCACCATTATGTTGTGGTGTTCCAGGTGGAGTGAGTTGTGAGACAATCCCACAATCCTAAGATGATCTTGAAAAGCATCACTAAGGTATTCACCTCCTCTATCGGTGCGGAGAACTTTAATTGACTTGTTGAGTTGATTTTCTACTTCATTCATGAAGATCTTGAACATTTCAAAGCTTCATCTTTGTGCCTTAATAAGTACACATACCATATCGACTATAATCGTCGGTAAAGGTAATGAAGTATCTTTCACCATTCCTAGTCACTGGTTAAAAGGATCACATACATCCGAATGTATGATTCCTAACAAATCTTTTGCCCTTTCGTTAGTTCCACTAAAGGGTTCCTTAGTCATTTTTCTTGTAAACAAGATTCACATACATCAAATGAATCACATTCATTTGTTTTTAAAATACCATTCTTTTGAAGTGTTTGTATACGTTTCTTGTTTATATGACCAAGACGACAATGCCAAAGATAGGTATCACTCAAATCCAACTTGAGTTTCTTGGTGTTAGTATAGTACAATGAACTATTTGAAGCATTTTCATGAACCACATCATAAATACCATTAAAGGGAATAGCTTTACAATAGAACATATCATTTAAAGATACAAGAATATCATTTTCAACAAAAGATAATACATAATCATAATGTCTTAATTGGGATACTGAAATAATGTTCCTAGTCAAACTAGGAGCATACAAAACATTCTTCAAAATTACATCCTACCCACTTGGAAGTTTTAGGATGTAGTCCCCACGAGCTTCAACTTTGACTTTGGTTCCATTGCCCATGAAGAGACTAACATCCCCTTGATTGAAGTCCCTACTTCTTTTGAACCCCTGCAACAAATTGCAAATATGAGTTCCACATCCGGTATCTAATACCCATGTGTTTGAAGATGTAACATTAAGATCAATATGAATCATGTATATTGTACCTGAGGTCTGCCCGGCATCCCTCTTTGCCTTCAACTCTTGGAGATGGACAGGACAATTCCTTGCCCAATGTCCAATCTCTCCACACTTAAAGCATGGGTCATTAGTTGCAACCTTTTGCTTCTTCTCTTGTGGTTTGGGTGGCACCCTTGCCACCCCTTTCCCTTTTCCCCAAACGGATCCCTTACCCTTGGCAACCTTTTCCTTGGGTGCGGGATGAGGCCTTTTCTTGTTCCCACCTTGATGGATGGTGAGAATGGGTAAAACCCTTTTACCCATGGCCGCCTCGGCCATTTTAAGCATTGAGTAAAGCTCACCAATACTCTTGTCCCATGCATTCATGTTGTAATTCAACACAAATGTCTCGAACTTCTTGGTAAGGCCATTAAGGATCAAATCCGTGGCCAATTCCTTCGAGACGGGAAAATTAAGCCTCTCGAGGCGGTCAATATGACATTTCATCTTAAGTACATAAGATGAAACCGATTGGTTATTGTCCATATGACATGCATGGAGTGCTCGAACCGTTTCGAAGCGCTCAACCCTTGCTTGTTGTTGGAACGTTTCCTTCAGCTGGGTTATCATGTCATAAGCTCTGTGATGTTCGTACTCCTTTTGGAGATCCGGAGTCATGCTCGCTAGCATTAGACAAGACACTTGGACGGAGTTCTCAGTGTATTTCAGCCAATCGTTATAGGCCTCCTCATCATCCTCAGTAGGTTGATCGGGGATAGGGTCGTCTAAAACATATGATCTTCTCCCTTGCTTGAGAACGATTCTCAAGTTTCGATACCAATCAATAAAGTTGTTATGATTTAGACATTCCTTTTGGAGGATCGCTCGTAATGATTGGGTGGACGCGGCTAAGTTATCATGATTGTCATTATTGGTGGCCATCTACAAAATTTAACAAAGATCTATTTTAGTATTTTTGATATTCCTAATTTTAATAATTAATGCCTTTTAAAGCCATTTTTATATTAAAATCTAGAACCCAACATTACATTTAAATTGTGGTTAGGTGACCTTTATCCCACGATTTAAATTAATAAGGTGGTCAACGATTGACGGTTGCAACCATTTGCAACTTCTAGAGGTATGGGATCGACTTTAAACATCATATGTAAAGTCGGCATGCTAATCCCATCAACACCAATTTTAAAGGAGAAGAACAAGCAAGCTATCCACATAACCGGCTCTTGATGCCATTGACGGGTTTGCAAGAACATATAACTTAGTTTAACCCATTAAACTTTCTGAAAACGCAGCGGAATAACAACATTATAATAACTTACTTATAAGCTGAAAAATGTGTTCTTCAGGTGACCATATTAATGTATAATCAAACCCAAAACCAAAGGATCTAAATATGTGAATAAGCAAGCTATGAACACAAAAACAAGCATAATGGACAGTCATTAACAAGCTGCCATAACTACCTTTCAGCAGCTCAAGACAATGCTTCCAAAAGAGGCTGCCAAAACGTGGATTTGATGAAGATGTAGATGTGCAAAATCGGCCAAGACTCCAAGAGAAGAAGTCCTCAAGCTAGTATACCCCAAGCCTCCTTGCAAGCACCTATTTTTAGGGAGATTCAACACCAAACACAACACCTAAAACCCGAAAATTACTCTTTCTTTCTGCTGCCTTTCGAGAGGTGTAGAGAGAGAGAAAAAGAGTTGTGTGTTGCATGCAAAACGAAGATGGATCAGATTTTTGAGTCTCCAAGACTTGTTAAGTGTGTGTGTTGTTTACAAGGAAAAAAAGGTCCATGAAGAACGGGGGGGGGGGGGGGGGGGGGGCGGTCAAAACAGATTCAAAAAGGGGTTTTCCTCTTTAATCAAACACACACACACTAACAATAACTAGTCTTTTGTCACACATTAATAAGTCATCTACTAGACTTATTTAAATGTGACATATGTCTTCTCTAATTAAACATTTAACTAAAGTACACTCTAATGTTATTTGTGTTATTTAAACCCTTTACATAACAAAAATAATAATAAACCCATTAACAAATTATCCTCATAATTTGTTTCATCTCATATGCAACTTATTTAGAAAACCTATTTTCTAAATTGGTGTAAATATTTAATTGCATGATCATATCATCAATTAAATATTAATTGGTGTTTGCTAAGCTTGTTATTGGGTATAACCCGACTTGGATCATAACGTACTAACCGCATCAATATTCTATGTGTCTTGGGCACATAGAATCCAACAATTTCGTTATCTTAAGGGCACACCCACACTTGTGTAGTGGTGTCCTCATGATGATGACTTTGAACTTATAGCGTATAGTGAATCGGATCACGGCGGCTACAAGATGAACTACAAGTTACATGAGCAGTGTGACAGTTCTTTAGGAGAAGATTAGTAACCTGGCAGTGTAAGAAGCAGACCTTGGTTGCTCTGTCAACCTATGAAGCCGAATACGTTGTTGCTGGAAGCTCTTGTTCCCAAATCATATGGATTCAACAGCAAATGTGGGATTACGGTTTGTATTTCACTTCCACTCCTATCTTTGTTGATAACTCTGTTGTGATTGCAGTCACTAAAAACCGGTCCAACATCGTAAGACCATACACATTGGAATCAAATATAACTTCATACGTGATTGTTTTGAAAAGAAATTAATCGATGTGATAAAAATAAAACACTGATTTTCAACGCGCTGACCTCTATACAAAGGCGTTTGACAAATCATGTTTTCTATATCTGTTAGAGGTCAATGGCGTTAAAAAGAAAAGTGAGGTCATTCCTGAAAATGACCATGTATAGTCCGATGTGTCGTGTCTAGTTTCTTTAAATTTCTTAATTTTTAATTTTCTTTTAGTTTATTCTTGTATTTTTGTTTAATGTTCTTTCGCTAAATACAATTAGGTTATTTCCTTGCCCATTAAAATCCTAAAATGCAAATACATAGTGGTTTTAGAATTTTAGGGGGAGATTAGGTCTAATAAAAAACGAGGGAAAAGGAGAGGCGAGCTGATATAAATAAGATCATATGTGTGATACCGAATTAATGTATGGAATATGATAGTACACAGGTACAAACCATTTGGGACTGTAAAATCAAAATTGAAAAAGATGCAAAGTTCAAGTATAAGTCTGTGTAGTCTGAGCAATATAAAAGGAAATATGATAGTTAGGCTTGCTACTACTAAGGTAACACAAAGAAAGTAGACCTAGAGGTTGCTAGACCATAGTTGATATGTCGGTAGATTCAACACAATAGATGATTAGACCTTTTTGGTGATCTCAAGATTAAACTAAAATGTTTGACTAGCTGTGGGTAACACCTTATCCCTGGTTAACACAATCAACATGATTCCAATAAGGGGTGACGAGCAAATAAACGCCACAAAAGTGTGCGTATGACCAAAGCATGAGCAAAAGCACATGAAAAATGAAAATACAATCAAACTGATAACCTAGGTTGTTGGTGAGATCTATGCTAAAAGAAGAAAAAATGCTCAAACAAGAAGATAGATTATGTGCCACTCTGCTGTGCGATGGCACTGACCTGAGGATAAGCATAACCTATATATTCTAGAACTCATTGTTGTTTGCCGCCTCTCTGCTGTGCGATGGCACTGACCTGAGGATTGGCTTCCCTTTGAAAATTCTATGAACAGTCACTGCTTGAATTCTACCCTAAGACCGCTCGAAAATCTCGTGAGGATTGTTGATTACCATATAAGGTGGGATCCACAAATGCTTGTTGAAATAAACAAACCTTAAGACGATCACCCAACTATGTTGAAAGTCTGTGTATGGATTTAAGAGGATAAGTGTACTGATAATCCTTGTGGCTACAATTCTTGAAAGTTCAAATCAGTGTGGGGACCTAATATTGCTAGTATGATTTCGTAAATTTGCTAAATGAATCTAGATGAAATACAAGGAAAGAGCATAAAAGGTTTTAGCTAACTTGTCCCAAATAATTTGAATATCCTGTATGATTCGAGCTTGAATTGGTCTGTGTATGGTTTCAAAGGTTGAAGCTGCCCTCTCAGAAGAATTATTCCTTAGAGTTACATCATAGGAGTTAACTCTCATAAAAACACAAAAACATGTCTTAGTTTTTAAGTTTTCAGTATTATTTCTTTTGAGAGGGCAGCTTCAACAAGAACAACCTGTGCCCCCAGTTCAAGTACCTTGCACACGTTCTGCTAAAATGTATAGTGTCATAGAAGGGAGGCTTTGATGAGCTTTCTCATCAGATTCAGAACGCATATGTTGTGTTGGTGTTGAACCACCCGTTCAGCTTCTCTAAGATGATCTTCACCAACATGGTGGAGAACATTGAAGGGAAAGGGAAGGAGGGCTTCTGCATGTACCCCCGTTTTATGCAAAAGGAAAAGGAGGATGCAGTTGTACTCGAGGTGATAGACGACACTACCTTGGGGAGGATGAAGGTCTACAGGGGAAAGCAGGTAAAGCCCCCTATGAGGAGACTATTTAGGCATCTGGCCCGGGAGGATTATGTGGCGCCAGCTAGACGTAAATGGTGTCATGTTGACAGTGACTCTGAGGTAGAGCAGCTGCAGCTACCAGATGATGACTCCGACGACGATGATAGCGAGAATGCTGGAGATGTAGGGCCCACTCGACAAAGTGACCCCACTACTGATACTGTATCTCCAGCATCTGCCCCCACTAGAGATATCACTGAGACTGCTGGATTCCACTAGGGTTTCATGCCTGGTGACGAAGAGGAGGAGTCAGATGAAGAGCCTCTGAATCGGACTGTGGGAAGTAAAGTCGTTCCCACAGAACGAGGGCTCCGGGTGGTTGGTAAACGCCCAGGCGGATTGGGAGAGACTACTGCTTATCCTACATATGCTCCTGATCTGCCAGGCCGTGTTCTATGGGGAGTATTCTCCTCGACTAGATCGAGGAAGAAGATGATGGCTCAGCCCCACGGCTTGAAAAAGAAGAAGCGCATAATCACCTTTATCACCACCACAACCACCACCACACCACCACCACAGCTACCACCACTCCACCTACCACCACTACCACCTCATACAACACTTCCACACCTATTCCACCAGTTACACACTTCCCATCCACCACCACTACAGCCCATCCATAGCCATCCACATCTATACCACCCCCAATCTTCTTTACATCCACTACCACCACCACGGGCCATGGAGTTGAGACCTCTTCACAGGTCCCACTTGTTTTTGGATCCTCTTACCCATCTATCGGTTGGCGGAGTAGTTGGCTACCTTAACCGGTTAGTGCTGAAGCTGTTGGCGACGGATGAACAGCAAGCCTCTCAGCTTAATCAGCTGATGGAGCTTAATGCCTCCCAAGCCCAAAGGTTATAGGCTCAGAGCCAAGAGATCATAGAGCTGAGAGAGATGCATACATCCTTAGTACAGGATACAAGATTTAGAGGCCCAGAACAAGAAGCTTATGCTGAGACTGAAGGATCCAAAGATGAGCCACTAAAGATCCGAGAAAGAGATGGTGATGATGGTGATGACAATGACAATGATAATGATGATGATGACGACTGTTATGATCAAGGGGATGACACTGATGTAGTGATAATGTCGATCATGATGATGATGATGAAGAAGGAGATGCAGCTGCATCTACATCAGCTCAAGGTCAAGAGAGGCGCACAAAGAAAAATCAAGACCAAGGAGCCCCGTCATCTTCTGCTGATCCTACTTACACACCAGCTATTCAAGACAAGAGTAATGCATAGTTGTTTATGTTATTTAAATCATGTGTATCTAAATATTGTGTCAATTAAATGTAATTAATGTTTATTATTATTATTGATGTTTACTGCTTTGATTGTTGTTAGGATCAGTGATCTATGTTTGATTGATTGACGAGTATTGCAGCGGAATTCAAACAACGAATTAGTCGATTCACAAGAACAAAACGATATTCAATGAAGAACAAAGACGGTTATAGTGAGAGAGAATATGTGCAAATATATTTCATTCAATATTCGCTTTCGTGGTAACAGAATGTCACAATTATGATTAGGTCGACACCTCTTATATAAGAGATGTGACGTCTGCTGATGTCACTTGATAGTGACATCTAACACATTTATTACAACTGAAACACAACTACTGAAGATGTCAAAACAGCTGACATCTTCTTACAAAAAGTTCTAAGTGTTATCAGTTGTTATAACTACTGAAAGATATAAAACTACTGAAACTACAACAACTGAAAAACAAGCTCTTCAGTCGTTTTACAAAACTACTGAAACTAAAATATAAAAAACTACTTATATCACAACTACTGAAGAAGTACTCTTCAGCAGTTGTGACAAACTACTGAGAAGTACTCTTCAGCAGTTGTGACAACTACTGAGGCTTCAGTACTTGATCTTTAGACTTTGACCTTCAGATGTTCATCAGCTGATGACTTCAGTAGATATCATCAGCTGATGTCTTCAGTCTTTGTCTTCAGACTTTGTACATCAGTTGTTGATCTTCAGCACTTGTAAACTCTTCAGCTGTTGTACTTCAGTACTTTGGTCTTCAGCTTCAGCACTTGTATTCTTCAGCTGTTCAGCTTCAGTACTTGTGTTCTTCAGCTGTTCAGCTTCAGTACTTGTGTTCTTCAGCTGTTGTACTTCAGCACTTTAGTTCTTCAGCTGTTGAAGTCTTCAGCACTTGATCTTCAGCTGTTGAAGTCTTCAGCACTGATCTTCAGCTGTTGAAGTCTTCAGCACTTGCCAAACTGCTGATGAAGCTTTCAGCAGTTGTTGTGATACCATGTGGGACTAAGAGGTTTTCTGATCTTGGCTCATTGGTTCTTTTGGTCCAACAAACTCCCCCTGAACCAATGCAGCCAAAACCTCTAAATTATTTATTATCCCACTTATTGTTGGCAAAATGTTGGTCTTTTTCCTTCTTGATCAGTAGAGAAGATGACCCATGTAAGCTCCAGCCTGGGAAGAAATCTCAGATATTTGTTTGGCAAGGTATAATGGGAACTCTGTTTGGGGATTGGACACAGAGTTGTTATCCCATTCATGAGATTTACTTCCCCATAATGAGTCTGTATGACTCTCGAACATAGGCCTCAAGGAGAACAACTTGTTCCTCCTTGGAGAGTTCTTCTACTCCTCCTTCGAAGAAGAACTCTGGACCATAGTACTCAGATAAGTACTTCATGGTCCTGCCATTTTTCAGCTCCACTGTAGTTACCTCCCTATATACAAATTCATCAGGATGGGTGCCTTCAAGGAGTAACTGGAGCTCATTCTTCTGGATGTCTTCAAGCTTTTTATATAACAACCCCTTTTTGATCATCTTGTTTTCCAGTAAAGCTTGAGGGGTCATCTTTGCTTGATGAGCTTTCTTGAATTCATCAATTTTCCCAAGGTGTGACTACAATGGCCAACATGATGGTAGATCTATTGTTTTTCTAACCTGGCCATTGTATCTGTGTGAATAGTTCTTTTATGGATTCTAGAACTCACCCTGGGGTCTGGCCATACTCTCACTCTCTCCTTCTGATACTGAAAAGTGTGCCTGAGAGTGTACAGCCTCTGAGCATGCCCTTTCATGGCTTGTATAGATGATGACTGAGGAAATTCCTGTCAACCATCTTTAGTAGTTGCTCATCATGCTGTTTCTGCTATTCTTCATCTTCTATCTTGACTCTGACCATTTCCCTTTGAGAGTCAGGTGTGATCATGGGTTGACTTCTGGTTTTGGTAGCTTTAGAACAGCAGAGAGTGGCAGACTATCATCTTCATCCTCTTCTTCTTCTTCTTCTTCCATCCTAGCACCCTTCTCCTCCTTCTAGGTGCATCACTGGATGATGGTTGGGTTGGTAAGGGATTGGTTTTGAAGAATGAGGATGTTTTTGGACTTTGGCTTAGAGATTGGTTTGGAGATTTGAGGGGTAGGCTGTGTTTGAGTGGGTGGAAGGGAAGGTTGATCCAGCATCTTTGTAGTAAGTTTCGCCTTTGTAAGTTTAGCCATTTCCAACCTTTTACCAGCCCCAGCCTCATCAAGGGCTTCAACAATAATCCCCTTGTGGAATTGCTCAGACAGACAGATTCTGGTGGCTATAGCCAGAATACTGTCCCTGGTCCACGCGCGAATCTCCATTAAAGATCTTCCTAAGTATTTTGCAATGAAGCGTATCATGATCTCCAATCTCTCTTTTTCAAGAGCATCATACCCAGCCCATCGGGTTTGAATTTCTTGCACTTCAACCTTCTGATCTCACTATCCAATGTGGCTGTATCAAACCCTTGCCTGAAGAGTTGTTCAATTTTTATCCATGGATCGGCTGTGTATATATCAACTTCTTTTACCAGCTCTTCCAAGGATTTGTCTTCAGCAGTATGAATCAGCACTTTTCTTTTGCTTGTAAGTGAGCAGTGGTTGCTTTTCTTTCTCCTCCTCTTGGGCTTGCTTCTCTTCCTCTCTTTCCTCTGTTCTTTTCCTCTTCTTTTCTTTCACTGCAGTACTCTCCCCCTTTTTGGATGCATTGGAGGAGGGTTTGTACCGCAGAAAGTGTCTTTTGCACAGCAGCATCAATCAAGGGTTGTAAAGTTGAGGAAAGCCTCTCATCAATGGCTTTAGTCACAATATCAGTGATTATGGTGTGATGAGAGGGAGGGAATTTTGAAGTACAGCACCTATTTGCTCAGGAGGGTTTTGTTCCTGAGAAATAGGTCCTGAAGCAGAGGCAGGTGGTTGAATTTGGAGTGGCTCAGTGTTTGGGGAACCTTCAACTGAAGGTGCCATCTGTGGGTTGGTGGAGGCAGATGGTCTTTCTCCTTGTGAGAGTTGGTCAAGTAGGTTTTGCAGCCTACTGACTTTCTCTTCAAGGATTGTGTTCTGGGCAAGAACATCATAGAAAAAGCCCAGGTCATCATCAGCCGAAGCTGAATCATCTGACCTCCTGCTTGGAGCAGGATTTACATGCACTGGGTGTAGACCAGTTGTTGCATGTGCCCCTTTTTCTTGGTACTGGGGACTTCCAGCCTCAGGACAATGTCCATCATCAGCTGTTGCCTCTAGTGAGGTCTTAGCAATGTTACCAGCCTCATTCTGATCATGTGCTGATTCAGAAGAGGTGGCAGCCTCACTAGATATTCTAACCTCCTTATCTACACCAGGAGATAGAAGTGGTAAACCCCTGTGCTGTGGGTTCTCAATTGCACTGTGTTCCTCCCCCTCAATTGTAGAGGTGTTCCCAGTAGTAAGTGGTTTCTGGGGAGGGGGTGAGGAGTGCAGTTGAGTCAGCACTTGTGCAACTATTAAAGTTGGGCTGTGAGGGGCGTTGTATGGGGTGAAGGGATAGAAGCAGTGTGCACCTGGGGAGGTTGGTGCTCTTCAATGGCAATCCCCTCAAGTGAGGAAGATCCCAGATGTGTAGGTACCCCTTGTGTGGTTGCTGCAGGCTCCTGTTGAGAGGAATCCTGAGCGGCTATGGCTGGAAGAGTCCTTATATCCACTAGGGGGTTTGGACCAGTGGATATCTCCTGCGTTTGTGTTGCAGGGGCATCCTCAGGGGACTCAATTCCCTGAGTAGCCGTTTTGGGTTTCTTTTTGGTGGGTTTGGTGGGGACTTTTGATTGGAGTGGTGGCTGTGGGTTCCAGCTGCGTGGGTTTGCGCAGCTTGGCAGCCAATTTGAGTGTCTGGTCAGAGTTGTGCCGGGAGTATACTTCCGGCAGAACAGCCGTAGCAGGGACTCCCAAGCCAACAAGTCCCTCAGCATTAAGCTGGTTTGTAATGATGGCCATTATGAACCGTGGATATAGTATCCAACGGTTAGCAGTTAGTTTTTGAGCCATATCCTTGAGCTCCGAAAATATTATTTCTGAAATTTAACGTTGTTGCTCAAGAATAGAATACATTACCTGCTGCCACTTTGTCGACATTTGATCCCAAGACGAAGTCTTAGGAGCCAAACATACATTCACCATGTGAAAATTAGGCGTTCGGCGTCATGGAAGTGTTTCTTCATGATAGTGGAGGCACTAGATTGCCTTGATATCCATGTTGGGCAAAGGATAGATCTGTGGTGCCCTTGGGATATCCAGCAGGAGAAATAGCATCATCCAGATGAAGAATTTGTCGGATTATTGCAAGAGTGATGACCACTTCTTTGTTGTTGAAAACCGACTGGAGAGATGGTGTGTTGTTCTCCCCAGTGGTAATGTAACGTTCATCCAAAACTGTTGGAGGGATTCGGCATGTAGTATGGGATTCAGAAGAAATGCCGTTTTGTATTGGGACTGAACCATAAGATCGATAGCAGTATCGAACTTAGCCCGACAGGCGATTTAGTAAGGTAGGCAACACAGTTGTGTCACGGTTTATTTGCATGGACGCCATTAAGAAGAGAGAAGTTTTGGAGAGGACGTTAGGTTTGAAGAAGATGAAGCTTTGAAGATTAGGTCAGGGATATTATAGGGTACGGGTAAGAAAACGACTAAAGGATGTGGTGTTAGTCATCAGTAGTTTTAAACGACTGTTGACATGGTATTATCCTTTCAGACGTTGAAACAGTTGAAGTCGTGGTGTTAGGCATCAGAAGTTAGAAAACTGCTGAAGACCGTGTTTTGACTTCAGATGATTGAAACAACTGAGGACTTGGTGTTTGTCATCAGTAGTTGTGAAACTACTGAAGATAGTGGTTTTGTCATCAGCTGTTTGAAAACAACTGAAGACTTGGTATTAGTCATCAGTAGTTATAAAACTACTGAACATGGTTTTGCTTCAGTTGTTTAGAATGAACAGCAGTTGTTGAAACAACTGAAGAGAAAGTTCTCTTCAGTAGTTGTCGTCATTCATAGCCTTTCAGCTGTTTCATGCTGTCCACAACACTTACTCATCAGACTTTGCATCTGATTTTCAGGTGTTTCATAGGACATCAGTACTTATGTTTATACTGATTTCAGTAGTTGGAACTACATCAGTAGTTTGGAACAGGTAAGTACTTCAGTACTTGTGAGGCATTTAGCCATCAGTAGTTATAAAACTACTAAGGGAAAAAGACTCATCAGTACTTATATGTGACATGGGTACCAATGATCATCAGTAATTACTACTGAAATCATCAGTAGTTGTCACTTATTCTAGCTGCAGCATACCTAGCCTTAACACAAGGTTTTGGAAAGTAGAACTATCCAAAGGCTTAGTAAAAATATTGCAAGCTCATCAGCACTAGGCACAAACTTAGGATCAATCAGACCTTTTTCAAAACAATCTCGAATAAAATGATGTCTGATCTCTATATGTTTGGTCCTAGAGTGCTGGACTAGATTTTTGACAATACACAGAGTTGAAGCACTATCTGTTAACAAAGGAGTCTTAGTCTCTGTAATGCCATAATCCAGAAGTTGGTTCTGAAGCCAGAGTACCTGAGAGGTACAACTTGCAGCAGCAATGTACTCGGCCTCAGCAGTTGATGTAGCAACAAATGTTTGTTTCTTACTCTACCAAGAAATCAAACATTGCCTAGGAATTGACAACCACCAGAAGTTGACTTTCTAGTTAACTTGCACCCTGCATAGTCACTATCTAAAAAGCAACTAATTTGCAAGAGTGTCCAGTGGAATACCATAAACCCAGAGATTGTGTACCTTGCAAATATCTAAAGATTCTCTTGACTGCAATCAAATGAGACTCTTTAGGAGCAGCCTGAAATCTAGCACAAACACATGTAGCAAACATAATATCTGGTCTAGAAGCTGTTAGATACATCAAGGACCCAATCATACATCTGTAAAGCGTTTCATCAACAGCTTTACCTTTCTGATCAGCATCCAGTTGTGTGGTGTTGCACATGGGAGTAGAACAGGGCTTACAGTTTTGTAAATCAAACTTATTCAAAAGATCTTTTGTATATTTTGACTGATGAATAAAGGTTCCATCAGCCTTTTGTTTGATTTGCAAGCCTAGAAAGAACTGTAATTCTCCCATTGCACTCATTTCAAACCTCTTTTTCATTAATGTTGTAAAATCATCACACAACTGGGGATCAGAGTGCAAAAATAATATCATCAACATAAATCTGAACAAGTAGCTTATGCTGATCCACCTTCTTAATAAACAAAGTTTTATCAATGGAGCCTCTAGTGAAATTATTCTTAAGAAGAAAAGTAGAGAGTGTCTCATACCAGGCTCTAGGAGCTTGTTTCAACCCATAAAGAGCCTTATCAAGTTTGTACACCCATTCAGGATGTTTATTATCCTCAAAGCCTGGTGGTTGACACACATAAACTTCTTCCTTTATTTTACCATATAAAAATGCACTTTTAACATCCATTTGAAAAACTTTAAGATTGTGGAATGCAGCATAGGCTAAGAACAATCTGATTGCCTTTAGTCTGGCTACAGGGGCAAAGGTTTCATCATAGTCAATACCTTCTTCTTGTGAAAACCCCTGTACAACCAGTCTAGCCTTGTTCTTAACAATAAGCCCATTTTCATCGGTTTTATTCCTAAACACCCATTTAGTGCCTATTGCACACTTACCTGGGGAAGAGGAACAAGTTCCCACACTTGCTGTTTCTTGAACTGAAGTAGCTCAAGCTGCATAGCTTCAACCCATCCATTGTCTCTCAAAGCAACATGGTAGTTCTTTGGCTCTAGCTGACTGATGAAGAGAGCATAGAAGCAGAAGTTAGACAATTGACTTCTGGTTGAAACACCAGCATTGATATCACCAATAATCTGAGTCATGGGTGATTCTTCAGTTCTTGATAAACAATGAGATCTGTGCAAGTGTTTGTAGAACCCTCAGCAGCAGCAGATGTTGATGTAGACTCTTGAAACCAAGAATTTGATGGTAACTCAAAAGATGTAGAGGAAACAGAGATCTCATCAGCATTTGTTGTGGATGGAACTGCTGAAGCTACAGGAACATCAAGTTTAGCAGACACAGGCAGTTGGTCACTAAACTTGAATAGGTGAGTATTGATATTATCATCATCATCATCATCAATACCACCAGGTGGAAGACATGCTGCAGAAGATGATTGAGCCATAGGATCTGTAACAGCTGGAGGTTGATAAGGAACATATTGCAGTATGTCCAAATCAAACAACTCCACAGGGTTTTGTGAATCTTGTCCAAAGGAGATTCATTAAACTTCACATGCAGAGTCTCTTCAACTATCTTTGTTCTGCAGTTGAAGACTCTGTATGCCTTGCAAGTAGATGAATAACCAACAAAATACCCAACATCCACCTTAGGATCAAATTTATGGAGTTGATCCTTTGTGTTGAGAATAAAACAGGGACACCCAAATGCTTTGAAAAATGAAATTAGAGGAGCCAAATGATGGAGAACTTCATATGGAGTCTTCATCAACCTTTGATTTACTAGAACTCTATTCTACACATAGCAAGCTGTGTTGACAGCTTTAGCCCAAAAGGTCAGTGGCAAACCAGAGTCAGCCAACATGGACCTTGCAGCTTCAATGAGGGTCCTGTTCTTTCTCTCCACTACTCCATTTGTTCTGGAGTCCTTGGGATGCTAAACTGCCTTTTGATTCCCTTTGAGAGATAGAATTCATCAAGTGTATGATTCCTGAATTCAGTTCCATTATCACTCCTGATACACTTGACTGGAAGGGAATACTGCTTCTCAATATACAACACAAAGTTAATAACTTTCTGAGCAACCTCATCCTTTGAATGTAAAAAGAAAGTCCATACAAATCTGGAGTAATCATCCACAATTACCAGACAGTATTTCTTCCTTGCCATGCTCATCACTCTCACAGGACCAAATAGATCCATATGCAGTAATTGCAAGCAGGCAGTGGACTTAGGCTCTTCAATAGGAGGGAATGAGACTTTGTGTTGTTTTCCTTTTAACAAGCAGTGCAGGTTTCATCACAGTGGAACTCCTTTATTGGTAAGCCTCTGACTAAACTATTGTGGATAAGCTGATTCATGTTTTTGAAATTAACATGACCCAGCCTTTTGTGCCACAGTTTAGATTCTTGAGAAGAGGCTTTGGAAAATAGGCAAGGATTGCCTTTGAGATCTATTTTCTTGGAAAGATCTAAGGCATACACTCTTCCTCCTGTTGGCTCTCAGGAGAGTGTGATCATCCAACACCTTGTCAATCAATGCAAAACTTTGGATGACAGAATCCTACCGTTCTGACTGGTGAAAAGAGCAACATGGCCTTTATCACACATTTGACTGACACTCAAGAGATTGTACTTGAGATTTTCCACATGATTAACATCATCAAATTTGATTTCTCCATTGGAGACAAAACCATTACCAATGATGTAACCCCTAGCATCATTGCCAAAAGAAACAAATCCCTTCTTTCCTTGAGAGTAGTCATGAAGAAGAGAGCTGTTCCCAGTCATGTGCATAGATCCCCCATTGTCTACATACCAGATGCTACTTTGGCATGTTGGAGAACCCTGCAAAAATAAACAATTAGTTAGTTTTGGAGACCCAAACCTTTTTGGTTTTGGGCCTGGTCTCATCAATAGATGGTAAACTAACAGGTTTATTTGAACAACAGCCTGAGAGGAAGAAGATGGTGAAGAAGAGGAATCCTTTGGCTTGGATCTCCTTTTCTGTGGTTTCAACATAGGAGCATCTAGTTGGTTAACTCTACCCAACAGATGTTGAACCATCATGACCAGCTGTCTGATTTTGTGATAAAGCTTTCAGCTCATCAGACACATTGCCAGTGGAGTTTGATAAGTTCCTATGTTGCACCTTCTTCTTCTGAGCACTCTCAGCTGTCACCTGTTTAACCCCTTCCTTTTTGGATTTCTTGAGGACTTAAGGGTTACAGGATTTGATGTTGCTGATACAAATGTGGTCTCAAACTCAGTTTTCATTTTTACCATTTTCTCTTTACTTTCTTCTTTTTGTTTGAGTTTGGAACCTCATTTGTACCAGCAATCATCTGTAAGATGATTGAACAAACCACATACTTCACATGGTTTCTTCTTCATCTTAGGTTGATCATCAACTAAAGAGGTGAAAGCAACTGGAGACTTGCTCTTCAATGCTTTGGAAGCATTGTTTGCTTTCTTGACTGCCTATTTAGTAGTCTTCAAACTCTTTCTACTGACAGTTTTTTCTTCTCTCAGTACTGACAGTAGTTGGAGTTTGAACTTCAGGTGTTAAATCCTGCTCTCTAGTCCTTTGAGGACTTTCAGAATTAACTCCCGAGTTGATCAACTCATTGATCATGTGAGTGTCAGCATTTGAACCATCAACATCAGCTGATAGGTTCAGAGAGGGCTTGATGCTGACTTCTACTTCTGATTGTTGTATCAGAAAGTAGATCACATGATGAGATGGATTGGTTATCACTCTCACCATCAGATTCTACCTCTGCTCTTGGAGTAAAATCTGTGGTGGAGCAGTGTGATTGTAACCAATGCCAAACTTCACATTGGAAGCAGATTGCTTACTAAGAAGCATTTCAAAACCTTTGCATGATTGTACCCATCTATCACACTCTACCTGGGTAACTGCAAGGGTTTCTTTGATATCTTTATACTTCTCTAGAAGTATCTCTTCCCTAGCCTTATCATCAGTTATTCGGCATTTCAGTTTGTAAATCTCATCATTTTTATCATTAAGCACAGACTCAAATTCAGCTTTGTTTATGGAAATTATTTCTTCTAGCTCAATGTTCTTGTTGATTAAAGCTACATTTGGTTCTGTAATAGATGCAAATGCTGCTATGCATGTGTCAGAACATAATTTGGCTTTTTCCTTAGAGGATACCTGTGATACCTTTGGTGTAGAGGCATTAGAGGATGAAGTATCAGCAGAATCCAAAGCCATAAGAGCTAGATTTCCAAATGGACTGTCACCACCGTGTTGACCAGCACCTGTGAACAGTTGTTCATGACCAGACATGTCATCTGGTAAACTGCTCCAGTCAACAACTCCTGGGGTGAAGAAGCTGTGTTGTTGAGGTTGAGTTTGTTGATGAGATTGGGAAGGCTGTGGTTCAGGCAATGCTTGTGGTTGTTGTGCATTGGAGCTTGAACAGTTTGATTGAGGCACATAATAGCAGGGATAAGGATATGACATTTGACCCTGGGGAACAAAGTATGCAGGAGATCTAGGATGTGAATAATGACCAGAACCAGCAGGATGTTGCCCTCTGTTTTGTGGACTAGTACTAGGAAAAGTCACAAAGGGTGCAGAAGAGTTAGATCCAGTTGATCTACACTCTCTTGCAAAGTGTCCTAGCCTTTGGCATTTGTGACACCTCAACTTACTCTTGTCAAAACCAACTTTGGTTTTGCTAGAGAGTCCAGGAAATTTCCTGCCAGCTCTCTTGTAGAACTTCTTTGATCTGATATTAATCAGTGCCATCTGGCTCAGAATATCCATCTCTTCTAGATCATCATCAGCTATTCCTTTCAGATCATCCATGATGAAGCATATATTGTCACTATTACTGCCAGAATGACTCTCAATACCAACAAATGCATCATCAGAACTATTTGAAGAGAAATCTATTTGCTCATCATAATTGCTTTCAGATGCAACATATTCTGACTCATGACCAACCAAGGCAGTATTGCCTGGTACAAAGTCATTAGTGAGCTTTCCTGATGAGGACAGTTTCCTCTTCTGCTCTATCTCTCTTTCAAATGTAAGCAGTTTCCCATGAAGTTGGGTGAGAGATAGGCCTTCTAGATTTGCACTGGAGCATAGGACAATAGTGTATGTGTCCCATCTCTCAGGCAGTGATCTGAGGAATCTGTTGTTCATCTGGCTATTGGTGTATTCCTGTTTCACCATTTTCAGCTCAGATATCAAGCAGGAAAAGTGCTCAAACTGTTGAGTCAGTGTCTCACCCTTTCTATGAGAGAATGTCTCATATTGTTGGGCAAGGATCTCTCTATTGTTTGCTAAGACCTCATCAGTGCCACCGAATTGTTCCTTCAGGGCATTCCAGAGATCATGAGCAGTTTCATGATGCATAAGCCCTGAATAGATTTCATTAGGCAGTGCCATGGCCAGAATTCCATGGGCTTTAGCATCAATCTCAAATAGTTTCCGATCTTCATCAGAGTATTGTTCCTTCTTCTTCGGACCATTTGATTGGTTTCCGGATTGTTCACCATAGGCTTATGTGGTCCATGTACCACAGATGTCCAACAACCTGAACTGTTAACAGACAGGTGATGAAGCATTCTTCGTTGCCATATGTTATACACGGTCCTAACCAGCATCGGAGGCTTGGTTGAGGAACCGGTATTGTGAGGGTCATTAGAAGGAGTCGTCATCTCGGATTCAATCAAATTCGGTTAAGCTAAAAGATTTAGAACAAAAACGCAACAACCAATTGAACCAGAAGATCTCAAAATAAATGAACGAAAGCGGCAGAAATTCAATAATTTATAACCAGTTCTTGCAAATGCGCTAATTCAATCAAACACAGATATCAATTAGCAGTTTCAATGATCAATTGTTAGATCGATCAATGATTAACCTAGCTCTGATACCACTTGTTAGGAACAGTGATCTATGTTTGATTGATTGACGAGTATTGCAGCGGAATTCAAACAACGAATTAGTCGATTCATAAGAACAAAACGATATTCAATGAAGAACAAAGAGGGTTATAGAGAGAGAGAATATCTGCAAATATATTTCATTCAATATTCGCTTTCGTGGTAACAGAATGTCACAATTATGATTAGGTCGACACCTCTTATATAAGAGATGTGACGTTTGCTAATGTCACTTGATAGTGACATCTAACAGATTTATTACAACTAAAACACAACTACTGAAGATGTCAAAACAGCTGACATCTTCTTACAAAAAGTTCTAACTGTTATCAGTTGTTATAACTACTGAAAGATATAAAACGACTGAAACTAAAAATATAAAACTACTGATATCACAACTACTGAAGAAGTACTCTTCAGCAGTTGTGACAAACTAGTGAGGCTTCAATACTTGATCTTTAGACTTTGACCTTCAGATGTTTCACCAGCTGATGACTTCAGTAGATATCATCAGCTGATGTCTTCAGTCTTTGTCTTCAGACTTTGTACATCAGTGTTTGATCTTCAGCACTTGTAAACTCTTCAGCTGTTGTACTTCAGTACTTTGGTCTTTCAGCTTCAGCACTTGTATTCTTCAGCTGTTCAGCTTCAGTACTTGTGTTCTTCAGCTGTTCAGCTTCAGTACTTGTGTTCTTCAGCTGTTGTACTTCAGCACTTTAGTCTTCAGCTGTTGAAGTCTTCAGCACTTGATCTTCAGCTGTTGAAGTCTTCAGCACTGTCAAACTGCTGATGAAGCTTTCAGCAGTTGTTGTGATACCATGTGGGACTTAGAGGTTTTCTGATCTTGGCTCATTGGTTCTTTTGGTCCAACAATTGTTGACTAATGATTGATGTGTTATATGTTTTAAAGCAAGAAGATCCGAATTTTCAAGGAGATGAATATGATGTTGCTCCCCTCCAACAGATCAAGACTCAACTCACAATGATTCTTGATCTACAGGGGATTGTCAGGACATCTGTGAATTACACTCCTGAAGAAGGATAGATATTTCATGAACTCAACGCCGAGCAACTGGCTGAAATATTCCAACTCAATCCTGATGAGATTGTGAAAGATGCTCCAACTGTGCAAAAGGAGAGTGACGATGTGAAGACTCTTCCAGGTTTTGAGCTCAACCAGTTAGCAAAGTTAAACTTGCTATATGCTAACCCTTGTAAGATGTCAGGCTGGTTTGAAGCTGCTCTAAAGAGGGAGTACCACACCAGATGGGTCAACTTCAAACCTCAACAACCAACAAGGTACATCAGAAGATCTGAGGTTGATGCCATAACTGGTAACCCTAGAGTAGTGCTGAAGTGGAGTCCACCACATACAATGTCAAAGATCCCACTACGTGAGATGCCTCAGGACTTCATTCCACACTTCAAATGGTGGTACTACAATTGGAGAACAAGAGATGTCGTGATAGTCTTGAACAGGAATGTCACAATGGAAACCATAAGGGTGTTTGACCCGATGTGGCTTACCAACTTGTCAGCACAAGATGTTTATACTTTATACAAGTGGCCACTGTTCTATGACCCCAAGATATTGTACAAGCTTATAGTTCCCCAAATTGATAAGACTCTGTTTTGCTTTTGAAATAAACACAGGAGTCACCAAAGAAGCTAAGTACAAGAAGTTTGAGGTTATCAAGAAAGATGTTAGACAATAGATAGAACTAGGTCCAACGGAGAGTTTGTTGATACATATATGTACCTAGATCCTGATCTGAATGTAATATATCTTACACTTATGTAATTATTGGGTACTTAATGAAATACAAAATGTTTGGTTGTGTTTATAATGTTTAATATTTCATTAATGAGTTGTTTAACGCATATTTACTTGACTATATACATTTGTGATTGTTTGAATTGTTATGCATAATGTTATAATGTTGAATATATTCAAACTTGGTGAAGTGAAGTTCTCATGCGTCCGATTGGACCATGCGCCCCAACAGTGGTCATGCGTCCGAGTGGTCATTCGTCCGAATGGTCATGCTACTGAGTGTCCATGTGCCTAAATAGTTCATATGCCTGAAGAACTTCATGCGTCTGACTCAGTCGCACGACTGAACACTCAGTTATGCGAATGGATCAACCGCATGGTTAAATCGCACGAATGAACCATGCTAATGGTTTAGTCAGCCGAATGAGCAACCCTATCCTATAAATACCACCTAATGCATGGAAAAACAAAAGCAGTCAATCCGCTTCGACCCCAGACGTACCCTAGCCATCCAGAAGCCTCTAAGTTTGTACTCCAAGTTCATAGAACGCGGTAGATCGATTCCTAATCGATTCTTGACGTTACATTCAATACATTATTGTGTCTACGTGCGTTCTCACTGATTGGATCGCCAATCAAATAGGATTCCGCACTATTTGGTTTGGTTTAATACGTTAATCAGTTGGTGTTTGGTCAAATACCAGATCCTAACACCTCCATCCACTCATTCTTGAATTTGGTTCCGTTGTCTGAGCGCACTTGACGTACCTTCAGCTTGTATAGAGACTCCAGAGTAATTACTAACTCTTTGGATGACTCAAATGTTTCTGATTTGGATTTTAGAAACATCACCCAAGTGAATCTTGAGTAGTAATCAGTAACTACATAGCAGTACAAGTCACCTACAATGCTTCTTGTACCGACCGGACCAAAGAGATCCATGTGAAGAAGTTCAAGAGGAAGTTCGATACACTGAACTTTCTTTTCCTTATGAGCCTTCTTCATCTGTTTGCCCTTCTTTCACGCAACATAGAAATCCGGAAGTTAGAAGTTTTTGACGTTAACTCCTCTCACTAGATCATTCTGGATCAAGTGATTCATCTTCCGTGGATTAATGTGTCCCATTCTCCTATGCCAAGAGATGGATTCCTTCTCAGTAGCTTTTGAAAAGAAGCACTGAACTTCATGATCCATTGTGGAGGCCTTCGATAGATCCAAGACATAAAGATCCTTATATCTTCAGGCAGATATTAATACTTGATCCTCCAGGATTATGTAGTCCTTCTTGAGGACAATACACTTCTTCTTGTCAAACATTACCTTAAGTTATTCTGAAGTTGTTCAACGTAGTTTACCTTATCAAACTTCACTTTTTGATTACCGACTTCCCCTTCAGCTATGATATACCCACCTTTGTTTCCAGCAAACAAAATATGACCTTCTTTTATCATTTTGACGTTTGATAAGAGATCCATGTTCCCTATCATGTACCTGGATGCTCCACTGTCTATGATCCACGTGTTGGTTTCGGCACTATATCGAAAACCCTTCACATTCAATTTGAAAACATTAGTTCACGTTAGGAACCCAAGCCTTCACTGGCTTGGGTTTCATAGAGGTATCACACATCATAAATGTTACCCACTGACTGTTTGAGGGTGAGGGAAGCTTAGATGTCTGTTTGTTCTCATTTCAGATACTGAAGAGGATTTTTCCTTCAATAGGGCAGATTTGTGTAAGGCCTGTTTGTGATAAACAGATGACTGGCTGATGGGTTGAACTTTGTGTTTCCTATCTCTTTTAGGAGGTGTCACTGAGTTCCTCTTCAAAGAGCTAGGTTTTGGTTCAGAAAGTTCAATTTCTTCCCCGGGGTCTGATAATAAGGACAATGAGACGCAATGTGTCCGTACTCTCCACAATTGTAGCAGGACCTGCTTTCAATTTTACCATTTATTTGTTTTTGTGGAGATGTAAGTGATACATGAGTGACCTTTTCCTATTTGCACTTAGACACTTATTGGTTAGATGTATAGTCTAGTTTTACAATTTTAATTGATTTACCTGGTTTTACATCTTTTACATTTTGTTTTCCTGGACTTTGACATGATTCACGTGATTGTTAACGTTAATGTTCCTTTTAGGTTCAGATTTCACTTTGTTTGAACCAGACTTCATATTAACTTTTTCAAGCTCTTTTCCTGGTTGACACAAGGCATTTTGCCTTTTGACTTTGAAGTGGCCTCCTTTTGTTTAATGCGAGATTCAGTTGATTTACTTGTGGAATCTGGGTCACTAACAAGAGGAGTGGACACCACATGATCTTTGATTGGATTATTATTGATTAGTTTACATTTTTCATTTATCAACATCTCATGTGCTAGTGGAACAACTCTATAGCCCAATCCCTCCCTGTTGTTTCTTTCTCTCACTAAGTTTTGGACTATGTGTGAAGAGCTAGTCCAACTATGTAGTTTTTGTTTTAGGGAATTAACTTCTATTTCTTAAACTGCTTTTTGCTTCTTTGTGTCCTCTAGGGAATTAAGATAGTACCTAATGTAATTATCTTGGTTAAAGGCTAAAATTTCTGTTTCCCTAAGCGGTTTGTTCAAAAGGTCTATCTTTTCTTTATAACTATGCTCATTTTGTTTTAAAACTTTGTTAGCTTCAATGTATAGTTCTAGGTCCTTCACTAAGTTATCTTTATAATCTAATAACCTAGCAAATTTAGAATCAATTCTTTCCTAAATTTTGACAGTCAGAACAAGCATGATTAGAAAAGCATTAGTCAGTAGTACTTACCTGAGCGGTTTATGAAGAATCAACCATCAATGCAGAATCTGATGATGTTGGAGCTGGTGATTCTGACGTTGTAGTGGTTTTCCCGTCTTCAGGCAGGTAGGTGACCACTGGTGTAGTTTCTTCTGATGTTGACATCGCAAGTTCGACTGCTATATGTCCTTCACTCGCGGAATCGTCATTTATATCTTCCACACTAGCAATGTTGGATTCTCCCGGTGAGACAAATCGAAAGCTCAGTCCTATTCTTGATCCTCATTAGCAATCAAGGCTTTAGGATCCTTGCTTGATGAAGTAGGCCAGCTAGGGGGTTTCACCTGACGATTGAAGGTGGAGAAAGGATTCCCATTGCTAGTATTCTTTGGCTTCACGCATTTCCTTTTGAAATGCCCTTTCTCATCACAGCTGAAACATGTCACCTTTGTTTTATTGAAGCCAAAAGTTGTGTCCTTAGTTGCAACCAAGTTCTGTCCGGTCTTTTTGACAAACTTCTTAGCTCGCCGGACAGCGCTCGCTAAGGCCCATATGATGTCCCTCTGTTCCAACTCAGTCTCATCCACCTGCTTGTAATCTTCATCAGCTAGGTGGCAGTTCCCTATCATTCCAGTGATTAGTCCATCATAAGAGTGGACTACTGCAGCTAAAAGATCCATGTGCTCTTTATCCACCTCAACTGTCACATTTCCGAAGTTTTCGGTCTTCAACTTTGCTGCATTGGCTTGAGAAATCATATGTTGGGTAACAGACGACCCTAACGTTTCTGTCCACGAAGTAGATGCTTGAGCAGGACCACTTGAGCTTGACACAAAGGCAGTCTGTAGTGGTGCTCCAGATGTCTTTGCTTGAGGAGTCGTGTTGTAAAGCGTAGGATTCTGATCATAGTTAGACTTTTGGGCTCTATACTTAATCCTTAGCTCTTCCTCTCTCAATTTCAGAATGAAGTCATTGATATCTAACTTCGTTAGCATACCATTCTGGCTGAGATTTGAAACAAAGGAAGCTCATTTCTCCGGTAATCTGTCAGCAAAGTTGGACACTTTATCTTCCATCGACGTCGTTATCCCATGAGTGTGTGTCCCACTCATCAAGTGATAGAATCTATCGATCACGTCATCCAGGCATTCCTTACCCACTGAAAGAAGTTGTCAAACTCCTTCTTCAAAGCCTTAGCCTTATGGCCTTGAGTGATGCATTTCCATCATACCTCTTTTCCAATGCATCCCATAATTTCTTTGCTTGTGTATATCCCGAGAATTGATGGAAGATGTCCTTTGGAATAAACTGTGTAAGCAAAGCATAGACTTTCTTTTCGGTATTGTATTTGGCCTTTTTGAAGGAAATGATCTGCCCAAGATATATATTAAACTGATGTGGCTAGTGTAATATGATCCAAGTCGGGTCATACCAATAACAAGCCAAACAAACACCGACAAATATTTATTTGTTGATTAGATCAAACAAATAATATAAAAACCAATTTAGAAACCGGGTTTTCTAAATCATTGCTTTTGCGAATGAACAAGTTTATATATATATATTTGTTCATATGGGATTATTTGTTCATTTTTTCAATTAGTTAGACAATGACAAATAATAGTGTGTGTGTTAGTGATATAAAATTAAAATGGTTTATTTTACATAATAAGGGTGCAAGAGTGTTTTAGTTTTTTAAAAAAAAAAATTTGAATCAAAGGGGAGACAAAGGGTGCCAAATTTCGGCCGCCCCTTTGTCTTGGTTCCTTCCTTTTTTTTAGTTCCAAGGCCATGCATTACTTGCTCACTTGAACTCTCTTGCTCCTCTCTCTTTCTCACACACACACACTTGAGGAACTCTCTCAATCTCTCTCTCAATCTCACGGTTTTGAAGGAGAAAAGAGGCAGAATTTTCAGCTTCCAAAGTGGTTTTGGTTGCTGAAAATTTGGTGTCAAGATTCCTAGCAATCAAAGGTGTTTGTACAAGCTTAGGGTATCACCTCTTGAGGTCTTCTTCCTTGAAGATTCAGCCACGTTTTTCATCTTTTTTCACCTCAAGAAATTCAGTTTTTGAGCTGCTACAAAGGTTGTATTTTCACCATCTTATGTTATTTATTGTATGCATTTGTATAATGATCCATGGCTTAGGGTTCTTTATTAAATGGGTTTAATAATCATCTTATTAACATGTTTTAAAACATATATTTTCGCTGCGTTTTCATATAAACAAGGTTATATGAGCTTTGATAAACATGTTAAAACCCCTTCAATGGCATCAAGAGCCACTTATACATATGCATACATATATTTCCTCCCTAGTTCACTGTTTTGTGGTGCTTGACACCAAAAAATCCGTGAGTTAGGGGCTGGATTTTGACCCCCTTTGGTGTTTTAAAGATGCTTCTTTGTGCATATAAGGATCTTTAAAACTCTAGATTATTAGATGTTTATTTATATGTTCTTAACCCTTTTGTTCTTGGTTTATGTTGGCCAAAAACATGGGCTAAAAGGGGCTGCCAAAATCGATCATCTTGTGTATGTTTGATCATGTTGTTGTTGATTATGCATAACAAAGCCTAGACCATTTGGATTGAATGATTGGTTGTCATGTTATATTCATTTGGGCATGTAATATTTATTTTTGTTTCAAGTCTTGTTTTGTAATCTATTCATTCATATGGTTTGTAATAAATAGATTAGGAGTTTATCTTTACTAGAAAAATGTATTAGGATACATATTTTGTAAGGATGCTCAAGATCAAGACTTGAAGAAAAGATGGACAAAGAGGATGCTTGAAGATGTGGATCAAGTGGGAGTTCCTTTTGTCAACCATGTGTCATGTTCTTAACCCTTAGGACAAGACCTTTTGACACACTTGTTTTGGCTAAAAAAGTGTGCTCATTTAGTATGCTTTGTTATGCATATATGAATTGTTTGGTTATGCTTGGTTGAATGCTTATGATGTTGTTTTGTTTTGGATATTTGGATGTCATTAACAAACCATCAACTAGAACAAGCTATTACAAGAAATTGGTTCTCAAATCATTAAGCAAAATAGAATGGGTCTATAAAAGGAGTTAATGGTTTGCAAAATAAAATGGGTTTTATTTAAAAGAACCAAATGAGTACGATATGGTTGAATGCATACAATCATATAGTACATGGAATTTTCTAAAACAAGAATTGTGAAATTATAAATCCCTATTGAGAAACAAGTTAAACACCATCCTTTTACACAACACTTAGGTTACTTGCAAACACTTAGTGGGATAAAGGTCACCTAACCACTTTGAGGGAACTTGTAACTTGAGGTGATAATGCCATGTTTGTGGGATAAAGGTCACCTAACCACTTATGTGGTAAACTCACACGTGTGTGTAAGTAGGACGACTTGATTTATAAAATATATTGAATGGATCACCTAAAATGTGTTTTGTAAAAGGTGTTGATCGGGTAAACATGTCGTTATAAACATAAGATGTTCAAACGATCCCATACCATTAGAAGTTGCAATGGGTTGCAATTGTCATTTACGACTACCTTGTTTATTTAAATAATGGGATAAAGGTCACCTAACCAATATTTAAACATAACGTTGGATTCTAAAAATATTTTTTTTATTAATAGTCTATGAGATGTAAAGGGTATTAATAAATGAAATATATTATTATATCAACGATTACTAAAATGGAACTTTGTAAAATCTTGTAGATGGCCGACCACACCAACGCTAATAACGATCTACCAAACCAAAACAACCAATCTCTTAGGGCGATCCTTCAAAGGGATCGTTTAACACCTAACAACTTCATGGATTGGTACCGCAACTTGAGAATTGTTCTCAAGCAAGAAAAGCGGGCCTACATTCTTGATGATCCCATCCCCGATGAACCTAACGAGGAGGATGTGGAGGCCTATAATGATTGGGTTAGATATACGGAAGACTCCATCCAAGTCTCTTGCTTAATGTTAGCAAGTATGACACCCGAACTCCAAAAGGAGTATGAGCTCCATGGAGCCTATGACATGATCACTCAGTTGCGGGAAACGTTCCAGCAACAAGCTAGAGTGGAGCGCTTCGAAACGGTTCGAGCGCTTCATGCATGTCGGATGGAGGAATCCCAATCAGTTTCATCTTATGTTCTTAAGATGAAAAGCCACATCGACCGCCTTCAAAGGCTAAATTGTCCTGTCTCAAAGGAGTTGGCCACGGATTTGATCCTTAATGGCCTAACTAAAAGGTTTGAGGCATTCGTCATGAATTACAACATGAACGGATGGGACAAGAGCATAAATGAACTTCATTCGATGCTCAAATCAGCTGAGGCGGGAATGGGTAAAAGGGTTTTACCCGTTCTCACCATTAATGAAGGTGGGAGAAGGAAGAGGTCTCTACCCCATCTCAAGGCAAATGTTGCCAAAGGAAAGGGGCACGTTGGAAGAAAGGGGAAGATGGTTGTTAGGGCGGAACCTCCGAAGCCCAAGGAGAAGAAGCAAAAGGTTGCTGTAAACGACCCATGCTTAAAATGTGGTGAGATAGGGCATTGGATGAGAAATTGTCCAGTCTATCTCAAAGAGGTGAGAGAAAAGAGGGATGCAGGGCAAACATCAGGTATAATTTACATGATACATGTTGAGCTAAATGTTATTTCTTCTAACACATGGGTATTAGATACCGGATGTGGAACTCACATTTGCAATTTATTGCAGGGGTTCAAAAGAAATGAGCATTATGCAAAAGGGGAAATAAGTCTCTTCATGGGCAATGGTGCAAAGGTTCACGTTGAAGCCCAAAGAGACTACATTTTGAAGTTTCCAGGTGGTTTGGAAGTTATTTTAAACAATGTATTATATGCTCCTAGCTTGACTAGGAACATACTTTCTGTTTCTCGTATAAGACAATGTGATTATGATTTCAAGTTTGTTGACAATGATATTCATGTTTCTTTAAATCATGTATTTTATTTTAAGGCTATACCTTGTAATGGTATTTATGAATTGATTCATGAAAACGTAACATATGATAGCTCAATATACCAAGCAACCACCAAAAGACTCAAATTAGATTTGAGTGATGCCTACCTTTGGCATTGCCGTCTTGGTCATATAAAGAAGAAACGTATACAAACACTTCAAAATAATGGTCTTTTAAAAAAAATGAATGTGATTCATTTGATGTATGTGAATCTTGTTTACAAGGTAAAATGACTAAGGCACCCTTTAGTGGAACAAACGATAGGGCAAAAGATTTATTAGGTATCATACATTCGGATGTATGTGGTCCTTTTAAGCCAATGACTAGGAATGGTGACAGATACTTCATTACCTTTACCGACGATTAAGTCGCTATGGGTATGTGTACTTATTAAGGCACAAAGATGAAGCTTTTGAAATATTCAAAATCTTCAAGAATGAAGTAGAAAATCAACTCAACAGGTCAATTAAAATTCTCCGCACCGATAGAGGTGGCGAATACGTAAGTGATGTTTTTCAAGATCATCTTAGGAGTTGTGGGATTGTCTCACAACTCACTCCACCTGGAACACCACAACATAATGGTGTGTCTAAGAGGAGGAATCGAACCTTATTGGATATGGTTCGATCTATGATGGCTAGAAGCACATTACCTCTATCATTTTGGGGTTTCGCTTTGCTCTCCGCGGCCCGTATTCTGAATATGGCCCCAACCAAAAAGGTGGAAAAGACACCTTTTGAGATATGGCATGGAAGAGTTCCATCCCTATCGTACTTAAGGGTCTGGGTTGTGAGGTTTATGTTAAGACTCCCCCCCGAAACAAATTAGATGTCCGATCCACCAAGTGTATCTTTGTTGGATATCCTACAGATTCTATGGGATATTATTTCTATTATCCACTGGAACAAAAAGTGTTTGTTGCCAGAAAGGGTGATTTCGTAGAAACTAAGTTCCTCATGGAAGGAACTAGCAGTAGAACAGTGGATCTTGAGGAGGATCAAGAAACACAGCCCGATGCACGTTTGGTTGAAACTAGCACTCAACGTGAGGATGTTGAGGATGATCAAGCGGTTGATCAATACACACAAAACGTTCGCAGAAGTGGTAGAACTAGTAATCCACCTGAAAGATACGGATTTTTCATGGATGGATGCTATGTGGTGGATTCAGATGAACCAGCCACATATCATGATGCAGTGTCCAATTTGGATTGTGACAATGGCTTGAGGCCATGAACGTTGAGATGCAATCCATGTATGACAATCAAGTTTGGGAACTTGTTGAGCCACCTCTTAATTCCAAAGTAGTTGGAAGTAAGTGGGTTTTCAAGAAGAAAACCGATATGCATGGAAACTTGGATACTTACAAAGCTAGACTTGTAGCAAAGGGTTTCACTCAAACTCAAGGGGTTGATTATGATGAAACCTTCTCACCTGTTGCAATGCTTAAGTCTATAAGGATATTGTTTGCCATAGCAGCTCATTATGATTATGAGATTTGGCAATGGATGTCAAAACCGCTTTCCTAAATAGATATCTTGAGGAAGATGTCTATATGGTTCAGCCTGAAGGTTAGTCGATCCAAAATATCCTAATAAAGTATGCAAGTTAATGAAATCAATCTATGGATTGAAACAAGCATCAAGAAGTTGGAATCACCATTTTGATGATAAGTAAAGAAATTTGGCTTCATCAAAAACGCTGATGAGGCTTACGTGTATAAGACTCTAGTGGGAGCATAAACCTTCCTAGTATTGTATGTTGATGACATACTACTGTTTGGAAACGACATTCCAACCATGGAAGTTGTAAAAACCTAGCTTGGAAGTTGTTTTTCCATCAAGGATTGAAGACGCCTATATTCTGGGAATAAAGATCTATAGGGATAGATCAAGACGGCTAATTGGTTTGAATCAAAGTGCATACATTGACAAAATCTTGATAAGGTTCAAGATGGAAAACTCTAAGAAAGGTACTGTACCTATTCAAAAAGGGACAATATTGAGTACAACTCAATGTCCAAGCTCCAAGGAGGAGCAAAATAGAATGAAGCAATCCCATATGCATCTGCTATAGGATCCATCATGTATGCCATGATATGCACTAGACCAGACATGTCATGCGCTTTAAGCATGACAAGTAGATACCAGCAAAATCCTGGTGCTAGTCATTGGATGGTTGTCAAGAACATTCTGAAGTACCTAAGGAGGACTAAAGACATGTTCTTGATCTATGGGTCTGGTGAAGAGGAACTCGTTGTAAAAGGTTACACGGATGCGAGTTTCCAAACCGATCGAGATGATTCACGATCTCAATCGGGGTACATCTTTATTCTGAATGGGGGAGCTGTTTCTTGGAAAAGCTCAAAGCAAGAAGTCATAGCGTTGTCCACTACAGAGTCAGAATACGTCGCCGCTTCAATGGCAGCACAGGAAGCTACATGGCTGAAGAAATTCATAGCCGATCTAGGGGTAGTCCCTTCCATTCAGGATCCCCTAGAGATCTTTTGTGACAACGAGGGTGCGATTGCTCAAATCAAGGAACCTCGTTCTCATCAAAAGACTCGGCACATTGAACGGAGATTCAACTACATAAGGGATGAAGTTGAAAAAGGAAAGATATGTATTCGCAAAGTCCATACTGATAAAAACGTTCCGGATCCACTCACAAAACTCCTTGAAAAGGCAAAGCATGAAGGTCATGTTTGTGCCATGGGACTTAGATATTCAAGTGACTGGGTTGATGTTGTATTTTCTATTTGGATATTGGAACTAATGTTATTTGACTTAATTATATGGTTATAATTTCATTTGTTCTTCTATTTTAGCATGTTTAAATCCGTGAATAAATAAATTATTCTCAACGTCCGTAGTCGATCATACTTGTGGGAACAACTATGAATGTAAGACTATAATGAACTTGGATTGGTTGATATTCATAAGGTATGAGTATAAAGCAAGAGGTTGCTACCAAGGATCATTGATATCTATGGGATATAGATATTGGACTGACCCGCTCTCATTATTTCTGCATGGAATCTTTCTGATTAGTCATAAGAAATTTTGAGTAAAGGCGAATATCATTGTATCCTCAGACCTGGGATACATATTGGGTCTTGATATTCACCAAGTATTGTACTTTGACTTAGTCCTTTGCTGTTCTGAAAAGGCAGTAGATAAGGCTAAGTACAGGTATGACATGAGGTTATTGTGAGAGACGTATGTAGTCAAGATTTAATTTGTTCCTCTTATTCGTTGAGAGTTAGATGTCTAAGGCGTGTTAAAGTTAAATCATCGGAGAATGACTATTCTGTGTCTCTTGGATTTAACATGACATCTGCAACAAAAGGATAGATGATTAATTCACCTAAAACGTATTCAAGTAAGGTACTTGAAAAGGATGATGTTATTTAATGGCATTTAGTCATATACATTAGGGGTAGCAAACCGTTGCTAGGCGTTATTTGCTGCTTGCATCAATCTTCTAATAATCTTGTGCAAGTGGGAGATTGAAGGAAATGATCTGCCAAACATATATATTAAATTGATGTGGCTAGTGTGATATGATCCAAGTCGGGTCATACCCAATAACAAGCCAAAAAAACACCGACAAATATTTATTTGTTGATTAGATCAACAAATAAATATAAACACCAATTTAGAAACCGGGTTTTCTAAATCATTGCTTTTACGAATGAACAAGTTTATATATATATATTTGTTCATATGGGATTATTTGTTCATTTTTTAAATTAGTTAGACAATGACAAATAATAGTGTGTGTGTTAGTGATATAAAATTAAAATGGTTTAATTTTACATCATAAGGGTGCAAGAGTGTTTTAGTTTTTATTAAAAAAAAAATTTTTGAATCAAAGGGGAGACAAAGGGTGCCAAATGTCGGCCGCCCCTTTGTCTTGGTTCCTTCCTTTTTTTAGGTTCCAAGGCCATGCATTACTTGCTCACTTGAACTCTCTTGCTCCTCTCTCTTTCTCACACACACACACTTGAGGAACTCTCTCAATCTCTCTCTCAATCTCGTGGTTTTGAAGGAGAAAAGAGGCAGAATTTTCAGCTTTCAAAGTAGTTTTGGTTGCTGAAATTTGGTGTCAAGATTCCTAGCAATCAAAGGTGTTTGTACAAGCTTAGGGTATCACCTCTTGAGGTCTTCTTCCTTGAAGATTCAGCCATGTTTTTCATCTTCTTTCACCTCAAGAAATTCAGTTTTTGAGCTGCTACAAAGGTTGTATTTTCACCATCTTATGTTATATATTGTATGCATTTGTATAATGATCCTTGGCTTGGGGTTCTTTATTAAATGGGTTTAATAATCATCTTATTAACATGTTTTAAAAAATATATTTTCGCTGCGTTTTCATATAAACAAGGTTATATGAGCTTTGATAAACATGTTAAAACCCCTTCACTTTTGTCCATCAATCATACCACCAAGTGTGAGTTTGACACCATGAGCTCCTACAGGCATGTTGTACCCCGACTCTATAGACTCCAACAGATTTGGATCTACTCCGTTTAAGTAGATCTCGAAATGTTGTTTCCATTGTGGATATTCGTCTAACGTGATCAGATTTGGGAGTTGTTGTGATTCCCTACTTCGTTCTCCAGTAGCAGTATGTTCTGTATACGTGAGTCTCTTCCTACTATAAAGGCTAAATATTGGTCCTCCATTTCACTTAACTTAATTTTAAAACTAACTATTTTATGTGTGCGAATGAAGGTAGGCGATTGAACTATTCAGGCGACTAAACTATGCGGATGGTTCAATCGTGCGACTGAGCTAATGCGGATGAGTCAATCGGCTGAATGAACTAAAGCGGTTGAACAGTCCGAATAGAGTTCTCAGTCATATGAATGGGAGTACGAATTAGTCCAATCGTGCGTATGGGGTATGCGAATGAATTCAGTCGTGCGATTAAGTCAATCGTGTGACTGAGGCTGCTGGTATTCAAAATTTTCTAGGTTTATTGTGGTTTGGCCATAATAACTCGAATATTCACTAACCCTAATTGCCGTATGCCGGAAAAACTAAACTTTATGACCATGGGACGTCTAAGACACCGTTTGACACGAAAAGATTGCGTTTTTAATGAAAAAACACAATATTTGTATAAAAAAACCATCAAATCACACGTAATCAAGAGCCAAGGCTCTCATACCACTTGTTAAGGATGGTGTATTTGAACGAAATACTAACTGATTAACGTGTATACCGATTCAAATAGTGCGGAATCCTATTTGATTGGCGATCCAATCACTAAGAACACACGTAGAAACAATTATGTATTGAATCTGACATTAAGAATCGATTAGGAATTGATCTACTGCGATCTATGAACTTGGAGTATGATCTTAGAGGTCTCTGGACGTCTAGGGTACATCTGGAGTCGAAGTGTGTTTAATGCTTGCGTTTTTCCACGAATTAGGTGGTATTTATAGGTTAGGGTTGCTCATTCGGGCGATTAAACCATTAGCATGGTTCAGTCGTGCGATTGAGCCATGCGGTTGATCCATTCGAACGACTGAGTGTTAATCATGCGATTGAGTCATTCGCATGAAGTTGTTCAGGCGTATGGACTATTTAGGCGCATGGACACTTAGTCGCATGGACATTCGGATGCATGACCACTGTTGGAGCGCATGGTCCATGGTACGCATGAGAACTTCATCTTACTAAGTTTGAACGTATTCAATATTATTACATTATTTATAATGGTTCAAACAACCACAAACCTATATAATCAATTCAATATGCGTTAAATAACTCATTAATGAAATATTAAACATGATAAACATAACCAAACATTTTCATTTCCTTAAATACCCATCTATTACATAAGTGTAAGACATTAAAGACATATTACATTAAATTCAGAAACTAGGGACACATGTACCTACAGAAGATTGTCCTCCCCTACACTATAGCAGGCAATGCCTTCTCCCCATTTATGATGACCTCTTGATAGGTCTTCTAGAATTCCAAAAGCTGATGCTCATAGAAAGGAGCATCAATGATAAAGGAGGTGAAATAGTTAGAAAGAGTAAGAAAATGACACCTCTAAGAAACTAGAATCTTTCTCAGAGTCCAACAGGGCAACTTGATTATGCTACTTGTGGAGTTGTATGAAGAAATCAGGTCATTTCTACGGTTGAGGTTGGCCATTTGAGAAAGCTTAACGGGGAAGGAACATAAGAACAAAGGCGGTTTGGGTGAATTTAGGTTAAGAGAAATTTGCAGATGTAGAAGAGAATGAAAGAGTGGGAACCATTGGGTATATTTATATGAATTGGATTTGAGATAAAGTTAGAGAAAGACGATAAACTTTGAAATCTGAATGTTGGTCCTACCTCTGAAAAAGTGCCCACAAAGGTAGTTTTCTAAAGTCGAAAATCTTTCAAAGGTATTTTGTCTTTGAAAGCTTCGATTAAAAGCTTCCTAAGCAAAAATGGTTTCGGAAGAAATTTCAAAGATTATAGAGAATTTTGCTTTGGAAGAAATTTCAAAGATTTTAAAGAATTTTTCTTTGGAAGATATTTAGAATTGGAGATTTTTATTCTAAGAGGAATAAAAGCTTTTTAGAATTAAATTGATTTCGGATGAAAATTGTTCTTTAAAAACATATAAGTACTTATATTCATTTATGCTTGAGAAGATATTGAATATTTTCTTTCGAAGGTAAGTTGAAATAAGTAGTTATTTGTTTTGATGATATAATTTTCTTACAAAGGTCATGTGATATCTTCTGAAGAAAGAAATCAAAATTCTAAATAATCTGAGAGATAGAATTTGAAAAGATTTTTCTTTCAAAATAAACAAGGGCTTATGAAAGTGATGAAATAGACAACTTAGAACACACAAATTTTAGAAATAATATGAATTATTTTTAAAGAAAATATACTCAAAGTTAATCATTCCAATAGCTGACAAATCATGTTTTATCTTGTTTAATAGGTTATAGACGATACGACTAGCACAAGTGTCAACATGAAAATGACACCTTTAACACTTAGATTTGATGGTTTGAGTGTGACAATTATATGTTTTAGGTATCAAGAAGAAGAAATGAAAAATCCAAGACTCCAAATTTTAATTATTTTTAAAAAGCAAAAAAATGCATAATGCACATTTTTTCTAAACAGGTTTTATCATGTCTAAACAAGTATCCATTTTGCCAGACCTAATCAAAAGCTTTGGTGACCATATCAACATACTGTTCATTTGTGTTAACTTTGAACAGTTTGATCAATCCTTTTTCAAAGTTATCTCTAATTAGATGACACCTGATGTTAATGTGTTTTGTCCTTGAATGTTGCATATGATTCTTTGTAATATAGATAGAATAATTGTGGCCTATATGGAGAGGAGTGTCTATAAAAGTTGAATCCATAGTCTTGCATTTCATTCTGAATCCAAATCAGTTGAGCATAGCAGCTAGCAGTAGCAATATATTTAGCTTTAGTAGTTGATGCAGACACATATGATTATTTCTTGTATTGCCATAAGACAATCCATCCACCAAGGAATTAACAACCTCCAGATGTAGACTTTACAGTCATATTGCAGCCACTATAGTTACTATCTGTATATGCATACAGGTTGAAATCAGAATTCTTTGGACACCAAAGGCATGATGAAGTAGCATCTTTGAGATGTCTTAGAATCCTTTTGACAATGACTAGGTGTGACATCTTGGGGTAGGCTTGATATCTTGAACAAATACATGTGGTAAACGTGATATCAAACCTACTAGATGTGAGGTACATAAGAGACCCAATCATAGCTCGATAAAGATGTTCATATACACACTCCCCCTCAAGATCAAGTCCAAGAGAGGCGTTTCTGGATATGGGTGTCTTAGTATACATATTCCTCCTTAAAGTCAGTCATGTTGAATTTTGTAAATATGTCGTGTACACACTTTGTATCATCCGCCATTTTCCAAGTTAAAACCCGAACTCGAACTAATTTTGAGTTTTTATTTTTATGTAATGACAATAATGGATCAAATAAATTAATCAACTTATTGATTTATGAATAATTCTTTTCATAAAGAGTTATAATCATTTTATAATAAATAATAAATGGAAAGTTTTATTAAAATTTATTATAAATTGAATTCAAATAAACTTATACAACTCCATAAGTAATTATCAATTTTAATTATTAAGTAAAATAGATAATTAAGTTATAAGGTTACAAGCTTACAAATGTTTGAAAGACTAATAAACTAATTAACTTGGTTTATTATTCAAATTAGTTTGTATAACTCTAGGGTTTATTGGTAAATTCCAAAACTTAATTTATAAGGGTTCTACATGAAATACTAAGCAACCTAAACATCACGGACTAAACTTGTAAATATTTGAAACAAAACCCAACCCCTTCCCGTCGACCCTCGCTTTTCTTGCCACCTTCACCGGCGAGCTTCGGCAACACTTATTTCACCAAAACGCCTAATTTAAGTGCAATTAAACCCAATCTTAACTTTTCACCATCAGTTTCAAACTTAAACCCCTTGTAAATTGTGTTTAATCGTCTGGTAACACTTGAAATCAAAACCGAAACAGCCGATTTAAATCATTGAGCCGTTCAAACATAATTAGCCAAGATAAAACTACATAACTGAAGGGATACCTCCCTTTTAGTTTCGAGAAGCTATCTGAACCTTCAATTTGAGTTCACAAACACATACATGACACGTTCAATGCCCTCTTGGTCGCAGTTGTTCTTGAGCTTCATTATCTGTCGAATCTATACAAATACACCTAATTAATCCCATAAACATGTTCGTGATTGCATCATGAACAAAAGCCCTAACATCAATTTATTATCATAATCAATTTGATGTTCAATTGGATTGAAATGAAAACTAGGGTCATAGCCATTTGGGGATTTCTTGAAGTATTGTTTTTAAAAATTTAATTCCAAATCTTAACGTGGTTGAGGCCTTTAGTTCGCTGGTAATACACACACATGCTCACCCAGAGGTCCCGGGTTCGAACCCAAGCAACCTCACTTATTTTTTAGGGCTTTCCGGCCTTTAAAAAATTATATAAGATTTCAAAAAATATGAAAATTAGTTTTATAAACTTTGGTTATTTTATAAGTTATCTAATTATTTTTTGATAAATTATTTCTTTAAACACCATAACAATTTTTTTATATAAAATATTAATAACAAATGTTATAATCAGATTATTTTTTTTATAAAAATAAACTTTAAATAGTTGAGATCACTAAGTTGTCTCTAGTTATTTCATTACCTTTAATTATAGATTAATAATGATTTTATTACATTTTATAAATCAATATGTTAAATGAATAATTATTAGTAATTTAAATAATCATTTAAATAATTAGTTATTTATCTATTTCTTTAACTATATTATATCATAATTAGTTTATAAATTTACTCTTTAAATTATTACTTAAACTCTTGAAACTTATGAAACATATATATTGTACTCATACTAAAAGTTGTATTATAAGGTTTTTATAATAAATCGATTAAAAGTTCAAAACTACATAAAAGGAGTTTTAATAATTTTAAACCCATCTAAATAAATATTCAATTAAGTACCTATATCAAAAAAATTTAAATAATTAATTATTAAATTAATTATTTCTTTTGACACATCATGATAATTCAATAAATTATTGAATCATTCACTATAATTCTTATATTTAATTGATTGATTACAATATTATTGAACCAAAACATAAACGATGTTTGATTTTATTTTATTTATTAAAAATCCCCAAATACCAAATGAAACCCTAATTCCTATTTATTTGCTCTAATTCTGAGACATCGACCGTTAGGTTGAAATGTGACGATATCGTTGAAGCCTCGTTTAATCTCTTATCATCATTCTTATACTTATTGTCCATGTGAGTATTTCTATACCCCTTTTTGCATATTTTTACACTTTGGGGTGAAACATGTTACCTTATAAACATTGCACTTGTAAACACGTTTGATGTTTGTAAACTTATGGCAATTCACCTGTATGTTATGGTTAGTTGATCTTTGTAGCTACCATGTAATGTCGAATATATGTACAGTCATTAACTATTGCTAGCCAGCCGACGTCATAGATCTACGGGCCTGACAAGCCTGCTTGGTTGATCCAAGTACACTTTGCTAATTTTATATACTTGTAAACGTTTAAGACTTGTAAAACTTTGTCAAGGTTTGATTATGCATTCTGTCTTACATCCCTAGTTACTTTTCTCTCTAACTTATAACATGAATTGCCATCGTTCATATACTTATGTATTGCAAACTATGGAAATCTCACCAACATTCAAAGTTGGCCACTTTATTTTTAACATGTTTCAGGTTTACTACTTGTGGATTCTCTTCGTGCTCATATAAGACTAGGACCAGTTTAAGTTAACATGTTATTTCTATGTTTGATGCTTTTGTATCGTATGAACTCATTTATCTTGTAATGTTTCATGAACAATGATATTTAATAATATTTCAACTTAATTAGTTCCATGTGCTATGAACAATCGTCTCCCATTTCGTCCGCCCTGATGATTCCGACATCGGTCGGGGTGTGACACACTTTGACTGACTTATGAACATTCCATTGTCAATTTGCTTCACTTGAATTCCTCGAAAGAGAGTTAGTTCCCTCATTGCACTTATTTAAAATCTATTCTTCATCATCTTCTCAATGTCTTTTTAGAGCTTTGGATTTGTTGACCTAATGATAATGTCATCTACATATACTTGAATATCATTAAGTTATTCCCTGTTTCTTTAGTGAAGAGGGTTCCATCTGTAGTACCCCTTTTGTAACCATGTTGAAAGAGATACTAAGATAGAGTCTCATATCAATTCCTTAGAGCTTGGTCTAGCCCATAGAGAGCTTTATCATGCTTGCAAAGATAAACATGATGATCAAGATCTGCAAAACGTGGTAGTTGTTTGACATACACATCTTCATCAATCACCCCATAGAGAAAAACACACTTGACATCAAGCTGGTAGACCTTGATATTGTTGAATGTAGCAAAAACTAGAAATATTTAGACAGATTAAATTCTTCCCATAGGAACAAAGAAATCCATGTAGTTAATTCCTTCTTCTTGTGTATAACGTTGGCCAACTAGTCTTGTCTTGTTTTTATGACAAGTCCTCTATTATCTTTCTTGTTCCTGAACACCCATTTGGTTCCTATGGTAGTCTTCCTTTGAGGGAAAGGACATAGATTTCAAACCTTTTGTCTTTTGAATTGAAACAGCTCTTCATGCATAGTTTTAACCCAACTTCCATCCTTTAAAGCCTTATTAAATTTCTTTAGCTCTAAATCAGACAAGAAACAAGAGTGAAGACAAACATTTCATCATGGGTTTGTCCTCTTGTTCCTACCCTTGTGTCAACATTTCCAATGGTGTTAGTGATCCAATTAGTGTGTGACATCATTTATGTTTTCTTCAATGGAATGGTTATCAGCATGAAGAAACTCCTGATCACTATCAACCCTACAATTTCCTTACACATTTGAAGCTCCTTCATTTGAGTGTTGTGCCTCCAATCTGGAATTTGATGGCATCTCAAATATATTAGTTGAATTTGACATGGTTCATGTATGGATTGGATGTAATGGATGATGCAACTCAGACACTCAAAGTCTCTCTTGCATGCATGCACAAGTACTCTGAAGTAGAATGCTTTGGAAGTTTCACACCAGCAACAGAAATATTCTAAGTGTGAAATCATCCAAAGCCAAGACCAATATCATCCGAAGCTAAAGATGAAGTGTTCCAAATCTTCAAAGAAAAAGTCTTCCCAAGCCAACACGAGAAGATAGATTTCTTCCGAAGACTTTTAGAATACATGCATTACCTGATGTACTTTACATAAAGCTGGACCCCTTTCCACGGCAACTCTGTAAAGTCACCAACTTACATAAGTTGGTGAAAAGGTCAATGCTTTTGGTAACTATACATTAGGTCTTGAGTCTGTAACTTTCTACTTCATGTACTTTATCCTTTTTGTAATATATTAGGATGTGAGCTATGGCATGTCATAGTCACTAGTCAAAAGGCAATTTGCCTTTTGACTCTACAATTGATTTTGTTTGTGTCTAGTCAGTTGTATCCAGCTGGGTTTCAAAGTATGGCTGGCTGTAGGATCTAGTATATGTATCTCAAGTACTTGAAACTTTCTAGTATGTTTTGTAACACTTGTAATAAAACTTGAGAAAGTAATGTACTACAATATTTAAAACCAACTCTTTGTGTGTTTTCCTATCTTGTTCTGTCTCATATTTACTTGTGTTCTTAGTATCATTATAAGATGATTAACAGTTCCACTGTTTGATAAGTTAAGTGTTCTTAGCAACTCTCCTTATTTTGTTGTTGTGTTGTAAGTGCATACCCTTCACCGGTCCTACAATTGGTATGAGAGATTTCCAGGCTCTTGATATAAGATCTCACCATCTTAAGATCCCTTACACACATAATACTTATCTTATCAAATGGCATCCATTTCCAAATCTGATATGGAAACTGGAACTATGACCAAGTCCCCACTGATCACTCTTGATGACTTTGACACCTCATACCAAAGAATGGAAGGTTTCATCAGGTATCTAGACTCAAGAATATGGGAGTCTATTGAAAATGGACTTTAGATACCAAGAACCTTTTCTGCTACTGGAGGTGGTGTGATCCACAAGGCTGTGGCTGACTACTCAGATGAAAATAGAAAGCAAGTAGAGATTGACTACAAAGCCATGACAACCCTTCAGACTACTCCTCCTAACTCTGTATACAAAGATTCAAGTAATGCAAAACAGCTAATCAGCTGTGGCATGTATTGAAACTCATGTATGAGGGTTCCTTTTAAGCCAAGGAGATCAAGAATGATCTCCTGAAGCAGCAGTTTGAAAATTTCACCGTTAAAACCGGTGACACCATGAGTCAACGATACTTTAGGTATGTGGAGATTATGGACACCCTAGTGGATGGTGGATTTGCTCTTGAAAATAGAGATATTGTAAGGAAGTTCATGTCCTCTCATCCTAGGCAATGGACACACTAATTCAATAAATTATTGAATCATTCACTATAGTTCTTATATTTAATTGATTGATTACAATATTATTGAACCAAAACATAAACGATTGTTTGATTTTATTTTATTTATTAAAAATCCCCAAATACCAAATGAAACGCTAATTCCTATTATTTGGTCTAATTTTGAGACATCAATCATTAGGTTGAAATGTGATGAAATCATTGAAGCCTAGTTTAATCTCTTATCATCATTCTTATACTTATTGTCCATGTGAGTATTTCTATACCCCCTTTTTTTGCACATTTTTACACTTTGGGTGAAACATGTTACCTTATAAACATTGCACTTGTAAACATGTTTGATGTTTGTAAACTTATGGCAATTCACCTGTATGTTATGGTTAGTTGATCTTTGTAGCTACCATGTAATGTTGAATATATGTACAATCATTAACTATTGCTAGCCAGCCGACGTCATACATCTACGGGCCTGGCAAGCCTGCTTGGTTGATCCAAGTACACTTTGCTAATTTTTATACTTGTAAACGTTTAAGACTTGTAAAACATTGTCAAGGATTGATTATGCATTCTGTCTTACATCCCTAGTTACTTTGCTTCTAACTTATAACATGAATTTCCATCTTTCATATACTTATGTATTGCAAACTATGGAAATCTCACCAACTTTCAAAGTTGACCCCTTGATTTTTAACATGTTTGAGGTTTACTACTTGAGGATTCTCTTCGTGCTCATATAAGACTTGGACCAGTTTAACTTAACATGTTATTTCTATGTTTGAGGCTTTGTATCGTATGAACTCATTTATCTTGTAATGTTTCTTGAACAATGATATTTAATAATATTCAATTTAATTGGTTCATGTGCTATGAACAATCGTCTCCCATTTCGTCCGCCCTGATGATTCCGACATCGGTCGGGGTGTGTCACACTTTGACTGACTTATGAACATTCCATTGTCAATTTGCTTCACTTGAATTCCTCGAAAGAGAGTTAGTCTCATTGCACTTATTTAAAATCTATTCTTCATCATCTTCTCAAAGTCTTTGTAGAGCTTTGGATTTTTGACCTAATGATAATGTCATCTACATATACTTGAATATGATTAAGTTATTCCTATTTCTTTAGTGAAGAGGGTTCCATCTATAGTACCCCTTTTGTAACCATGTTGAAAGAGATACTAAGATGGACTCTCATATCAATTCCTTAGAGCTTGGTCTAGCCCATAGAGAGCTTTATCATGTTTGCAAACATAAACATGATGATCAGGATCTGCAAAAACTGGTAGTTGTTTGACATACACATCTTCATCAATCACCCCATAGAGAAAAACACACTTGACATCAAGCTGGTAGACCTTGAAATTGTTGAATGTAGCAAAAACTAGAAATATTCAGACAGATTAAATTCTTGCTATAGGAACAAAGAAATCCATGTAGTTAATTCCTTCTTCTTGTGTATAACCTTGGCCATCTAGTCTTGTCTTGTTTTATGACAAGTCCTCTATTATCTTCTTGTTCCTGAACACCCATTTGGTCCTATGGTAGTCTTCCTTTGAGGAAAAGGACATAGATTTCAAACCTTTTGTCTTTTGTATTGAAGCAGCTCTTCATGCATAGTTTTAACCCAACTTCCATCCTTTAAAGCCTTATTAAATTTCTTTAGCTCTAAATCGGACAAGAAACAAGAGTGAAGACAAACATTTCATCATGGGTTTGTCCTCTTGTTCTTACCCTTGTGTCAACATTTCCAATGGTGTTAGTGATCCAAATAGTGTGTGACATCATTGTGTTTTCTTCAATGGAGTGGTTATCAGCATCAAGAAACTCCTGATCACTGTCAGCCCTACAATTTCCTTACACATTTGAAGCTCCTTCATTTGAGTGTTGTGCCTCTAATCTGGAATTTGATGGCATCTCAATATATAGTTGAATTTGACATGGTTCTTGTATGGATTGAATGTAATGGCTGATGCAATTCAAACACTCAAAGTCTCTCTTGCATGCATGCACAAGTACTCTGAAGTAGAATGCTTTGGAAGTTTCACACCAACAACAGAAATATTCTAAGTGTGAAATCATCCAAAGCCAAGACCAATATCATCTGAATCTAAAGAAGAAGTCTTCCGAATCTTCAAAGACAAAGTCTTCCGAAGCCAACACTAGAAGATAGATTTCTTCCGAAAACTTTTAGAATACATGCTTACCTGATGTACTTTACATAAAGCTGGACCCCTTTTCGCTGCAACTTTGTAAAGTCACCAACCTACATAAGTTGGTGAAAAGGTCCATGCTTTTGGTAACTATACATTGAGGTCTCGAGTCTGTAACTTTCTACATCATGTACTTTATCCTTTTTGTAATATATTAGGATGTGAGCTATGGCATGTCATAGTCACTAGTCAAAAGGCAATTTGCCTTTTGACTCTACAATTGATTTTGTTTGTGTCTAGTCAGTTGTATCCAGCTGGCTTTCAAAGCATGGCTGGCTGTAGGATGTAGTATATGTATCTCAAGTACTTGAAACTTTCTAGTATGCTTTGTAACACTTGTAATAAAACTTGAGAAAGTAATATACTGCAATCTTTAAAACCAACTCTTTGTGTGTTTTGATATCTTCTTCTGTCTCATATTTACTTGTGTTCTTAGTATCATTATAAGAGGATTAACCAGTTTCACTGTTTGGTCAGTTAAGTGTTCTTAGCAACTCTCCTTATTGTGTTGTTGTATTGTAAGTGTATACCCTTCACCGGTCCTACAATTGGTATCAGAGATTTCTAGGCTCTTGATATAAGATCTCACCATCTTAAGATCCCTTACACACAAAATACTTAACTTATCAAATGGCATCCATTTCGAAATCTGATATGGAAACTGGAACTATGACCAAGTCCCCACTGATCACTCTTGATGACTTTGACACCTGATACCAAAGAATGGAAGGTTTCATCAGGTATCTAGACTCAAGAATATGGGAGTCTATTGAAAATGGACATTAGATACCAAGAACCTTTTCTGCTACTGGAGGTGGTGTGATCCCTAAGGCTGTGGCTGACTACTCAGATGAAGATAGAAAGCGAGAAGAGATTGACTACAAGGCCATGACAACCCTTCAGACTACTCCTCCTAACTCTGTATACAAAGATTTCAAGTAATGCAAAATAGCTAATCAGCTGTGGCATGTATTGAGATTGATGTATGAGGGTTCCTCTTAAGCCAAGGAGATCAAGAATGATCTCCTGAAGCAGCAGTTTGAAAATTTCACCTTTAAAACCGGTGACACCATGAGTCAATGATACTTTAGGTATGTTGAGATTATGGACACCCTAGTGGATGGTGGATTTGCTCTTGAAAATAGAGATATTGTAAGGAAGTTCATGTCCTCTCATCCTAGGCAATGGACACACTACTGTGTGGTTATTAAGAAAACTAAGAACTTGAAGACTTTCACCTTGACAGAGTTATATAATATTCTTAGTGGATACCAGATGGAGATGAACATGCAAGGTTCATCTGGTAACTCTAGCAATCAAATGGGTTCAGCCCTTCATGTGATTGAAAGGGATAGCATAGAACCCCAACATCATCTCATATGCTACCCTGAAAACTCATAAAAGAGTACTTTCATCACCTTCCCGAGACACCAAGGGAGAACTACACTCAAGGAAGCCCATTCCAAGAGACAAGTTCTTCACAAGCCTTTGTGTCGTCTGATGAAAGTTGTGGTAGCTTTATCTTCACCCTTGAAGACCTGGACTGTATCCATCCAGATGTTCTGGAATACATGGAGATGGTCCAGCAGATGGCTCTTCTCACACATAGAGCCAAGAAGTTCTTGAGTCTATATACCCCTAAATGTATTGCTAAAGTTAACAGATATAGGTCCTACAACTTAGAAATGAGATCTGATCTTGAGTCTATAAATATTCTAAAAGGTGATTTTAGAAAGGCTGAAAATGACTATAAACTAAAATAGAGGAGTTAGAGAAAACTATTTTAGTTCAAAAACATAAGAACACCAATTATAGGACTCATATCAAGGATCATAACTAACTTGACTGAATCCCAGACTGAGCTTGTGATTAGCAAGGTCAGGATAGAAAGATGTGTTCTTGAAGAAGAGACCTTCGAAAATATGATATCCTCATCCCTGCGTGCCAAGGTGTGTTATCAAAACAAGCAGGGACTGGGTTCTAATGAGATAGCTCCTCCACACACAATCTTGTCTATAAGATCACCCAGGTGTGGAACTTGGAAGATGAGCTTCCCCTTATAGACCCATTGAGTGATGAGGATGAAGAAGTGATAGTGAAGAATTCCTCTAAGAAGAGTGAAAAGAAGGATTCGAAGAAAGGTCACTATCCCTTTAAGGAGAACAAGAAGACTGTGATGACCAAGTCTATAAGGAAGAACTTGATCAAAAAGAGCAAGAGAAAAGCTGGGAAGACTCAAGAGATAAAGGCTACTTTTGATTCTAGGAAGAAGCAAGTTTTTATCTCTGTAGGGTTTAAAGTGGTGAAGACTGAAGACATCAAACTAAACTCTTCTCCCAAGAGTTCTACTTTATATTCAAATCATCTCAGCATCACGAATGAAGGTTGATCTGTTGTGTACCATTGCTACACAACCTGGTCCATCCAACTCCAAGAACAGTTCTCAACCTGAAAGGAGTGTCCTAGCATATGCAAAGATGAAGGTGGAGAAGGGATGTGATCAAAATCAATCTTGTTCTCAGAATATGGCGCTTAGGAAGAAAAAGGTGGAATGTGTTATTTGTGAAAGTACTTCTCATCTTGCTAAGGTTTGTCCATACAATCCAAGAGGTACTCTTCACATGACCAAGAAAGAGACTTCCAAGGGTCCAAGAAGATTTCAGCTTCGGAAGGAAAATCCGTTTCCTTCGGAAGCTCCAAAATAAACAAGAAGGCAAGTGAAAAATTGCCTTCGGAAGAAAATTTGGTCTTGAAAGAAAGGAATTCTTCCGAAGCACTAAAGTCTGCTGCGGTAATAGCAGGATCTTCCGAAGGTCCAGTCATGAAAACTTCCAAAGTCCTAAAAGCTTCCAAAATGTTAAAGGTCAAGTCCAAACATCCAAAGGTGGTGTGGAAGTCAAAGAAAGACCATGTGACTGAATGTTCTCCATCAACAACAGGTCAAGATCCTCAATGCACAACTATAGGATCTATTACTATTGCATGACCTTCTACTTCTTTTAATGAGTCCAAGAGCAATAAGGCTTGGGTTTCCAAATGTAACTAGTCATTTTCTTTGTGAAGGAACAACTCAAGACAAACAAGAATGTCTGGATCATTGATAGTGGCTGTTCCAGGCACATGGCATGTAATAGGTCACTACTCTAGAACTTTGAAAGAATTGATGGAGGGCAGTTTCTTTTGGAGGAGATAAAGGTGGTTACATTTCTGGAAGGGGCAAGGTCCGAAATGGTAAGCTCAGCATTGAGAAGGTAAACTTTGTAAATGAGCTTGGGTACAATCTTCTGAATATATCCCAATTTTGATCAGAGTCATAATATGCTCTTTACTGAGCATGAGTGCAATGTTCTCAAGCTGGGGGTGGTCATTCCTTAGGAGCATATTCTACTTAGAGTCCCCAGGAAAGGGAACATGTACAAGACGGATTTGCAAGAGACATCTCCCTCTTGAGAAGTCTTATGCTTCCTATCTAAACCCAATAGTGATAAGTCTTTCCTATGGCATAAAAGAATGTGCCATGTAAACTTTAAGAACATGAATACACTGATTTAAAATGATTTGGTAACTGGAATGCCAAAGAAAGAGTTTACAAGTGATGATCATTGTGTTGCATGCCTGAAAGGGAAGCAACATAAGGTATCTCATAAGCCTAAGGGAAGAAACTCCATCATTACACCCATACACTTGTTACATATGGATCTTTTTGGCCCTACTAGTGTAATGAGTCTAGGAAGGACCTCTTATTGTTTGGTGATCACAGATGACTTTACAAGATTCACTTGGGTTTTCTTCCATAGATCTAAGGATGAGACTCCTGAGATTCTAAAGAATTTCATCTTAAAGATTGAGAATCAATGTGATCACAAAGTCAAAACCATAAGATGTGATCAAGGAACTGAATTCAAAAACCAAATCCTTGATACATTTTGTGATGGAAAGGGTATCACAAGACAATATAGTGCTCCGAGGACTCCTCAGCAAAATGGTGTTGCTAAGAGGAGAAACAGTACACTGATTGAAGCTACAAGAACCATGTTGTCTGACTCTAAGCTACTTATCACCTTCTGGGCAGAGGTAGTCAACACTCCCTGCTATGTACAGAATAAAGTTTTAGTGGGTAAGACTCATGGGAAGACTCCTTATGAACTTTGTCACAAGAGGAAACCTTTCATTGGTTTTCTCAGGTCATTTGGATGTCCTTGCACCGTCTTAAATACTAAAGATCAAATTACCAAATTTGCTGAGAAATTAGATGATGGACACTTCATTGCATACTCTTCCCAAGCTAAGGCTTATAGAGTATATAATCTCAGAAACTAGAATTGTTGAGGAATCAGCCAATGTGACTTTCAATGAACACACACCCTGTGTGGCAGGTTCTGGTCCAGATTGGCTATTTGATCTTGATTTAGTTACCAACGGTTTTAGAAAATCTTATAAGACTGTTCAGGATCTGCAGAAATCTTACCTACACGTGATCCTACCCCAAGATTTGAGCTAAGAAGGCTTTCAAGTAACACTTATTCAGCTCTAGTTGTAACTACTTCTGCAAATGAAGTCTCTATTAGCACTACAATGACAAATTCAACTGATACATTTGAGATGCCTTCAAATTCCAACTTAGAGGCTCAACAACCAGATAAAGAAGCTTCAAATGAAGAAGACAATGGAGGTGGTGATAGTGATCAAGAATTTCTTGATGTTGATAACCACTCCATAGATGAAACATCAATGATGTCACACACTCATTGGATCAAGTTTCCCTTGATAAGTGTGCTGTTGTGGTAGGAGAAGCATCCATGTCAGATCTAAAATTTTCTAATTTAGATTGGAGTTATTGAAACAGGGGTAAGAACAAGTGGACAAACCCTCAACTAGGGATTCCCAAGTCTCACCCCATCACAAACATCATTAGAGTTATTGAAACAGGGGTAAGAACAAGTGGACAAACCCATGAAGCAAATGTTTGTCTTCACTCTTGTTTCTTTTCCCAGATAGAGCCAAAGAAAATTAATGAGCCTCTGAAGGATGGAAGTTGGGTTGAAGCTATGTAGGAGGAGCTGCTTCAATTCAAAAGGCAAAAAGATTGGAACCATTGTCCTCTTTCTCATGGGAAGACTACTATAGGAACCAAATGGGTGTTTAGGAATAAGAAAGATGATAGAGGCATCGTCATCAAAAACAAAGCTAGACTAGTTGTTCAAGGATACACACAAGAAGAAGGAATTGACTACACAAATGTCTTTGCTCCTGTAGCAAGACTAGAAGCTGTTAGGATATTCTTGGCATTTTCTATATCCAATAACTTCAAGGTCTATCAACTTGATGTCAAATGTGCTTATCAATATGGAGTGATTGACGAAGAGGTGTATGTCAAACAAACACCTGGGTTTGCAGATCCTAATTATCCTGATTATGTCTGCAAGCTCGACAAAGCTCTATATGGGCTGCATTAGGCACCAAGGAAGTGGTATGAGACTCTATCTCAGTATCTCTGCAAACATGGATACATAAGGGGTACTATAGATGGAACTCTCTTGATCAAAGGACAGGGAAATGACTTATTGCTAGTTCAAGTATTTGTAGATGACATCATCTTTGGTTAAACTAATCCAAAGCTCTACAAATACTTTGAGAAGCTGACGAAGGACAGATTGGAAATGAGTGGCATGGGGGAACTCAATTTCTTTCTAGGAATTCAAGTGAAGCAAGTTGAAGATGGCATCTGGGTTGTCTCATGGCAATGCAAAAAACAAACTTTGTCTCTACATCAATTGCTGAAGTTGAATACATTGTCGCTGCAAGCTACTGTGCTCAAATGCTATGGATTCAGAATCAGATGCTTGACTATGTATTAAATTTCAAGGAGACCCCCATTCATATAGACAACAACAACGCTATCTTATCATAGAGACTCCAGTGCAGAACTCAAGGACAAAACACATCAATATTAGGTATCGTTTAATTAGAGATAACTTTGAAAAGGGTTTAATTAAACTAGTCAAAGTTAACACAAATGAACAATATGCTGATCTATTTACAAAAACTTTTGATCAACAGAGATTTAAGTATCTTATATAAGCTTCTAGGATGATTAACTTTGAGTAAGTTTTTCTTAAAACTAATTCATATTATTTCTTAAAATATGTGTGTCCTAAGTTATCTAGTTCATCACATTTATAAGCTCTTGTTTTCTTTGGATAAAAACTTTTTGAAGATTTTCCTAAGAATTTTTAAAAATTTTGATTCTTCGGAAGATATGGTTTTACCTTGGAAAGAAACTCATGTCTTCAAAACAAATAACTGTCTAAGTAATTTTCCTTCGGAAGAAATTTCTGAAATATCTTCCAAAGCATAACACTTGTCTCATGCACTTATATGTTTTTAAGGACCATTTTCTTCTGAAGGAAATTAACTCTTGGAAGCTTTGTTCTTTTGAACAAAACATCCAAGTTTTAATAATCTTCTGAAGTGGGACAGACATCCGGATTTCAACATTTGCCCTCTTTCATTAACTTTGTCTTAAATCCTTTTCACATATAAACCTAACGGTTCCCCCTCTTTCTATCATCTTCATCTTTCCTCCAAACCTAAACCCCAAATTTCTCTCTAAAATTGCTTTCGTTCATCTTTCTTCATCCTTAAGCTTTCCTACAATGGCTAACCTAAACCATAGAAATGACCTAGATTTGTCCATGTAGTTACACACGCAACACAACCAAATTGCTCTGTTAAACTCTAAGAAAAATCCACATTTCTCAGAGTTTTATTGTTTCTTGGCTCTATCCAACTACTTCACCTCCCTTTCCATTGATCCTACTCTATATGAGGATCATCTGCTCGAATTTTAGAAGACCTTCCAAGAGGTCGTTATGGATGGGAGAAGGCACTGTCTACCATAGCGTAGGGGAGAACCGTCTTCATCACTCTGGTCATCATCAACACTCATCTTCGGCTAGATGATGAAGAAGGTGAGGTGTTCTTCCCTAAAGAAGCTGTTAGTTACTCATTTGAGCAGATGGGATATGAGGGAGACTTCTTTGTGAAGACCTTCAGGAAAAGGAAGGTCTCATCCCAGTGGAAATTTCTGCTCCATGTGGTTATCCACAGCTTGTCAAACAAGCATGGAGGATGGGACCAGATTCTAGAAGATATCTCCTTCATTCTCCATGTGATGGTTCAGGGAGTCAAGTTCAGGTACTCTCAGTTTGTCTATACAAATTTTCTTGCAAACTTGGACTCCTTAGAATACTACATGTTTCCTTGATATGTTCAATACATTCTGTGAAGTCGTTGGATCGGTTGACATCCGAGCGTGTTCTTGAAGAAAGGAAACAAAAACCAAAACCAAGAGGCAAACAATAGAACGAACAAGAATATAATGGTTTCATTGATAATACGTAATGATACAAGCTCATTAAACATATGAATCAAGACTCTTGGCAAGGGGAGATCGAGCACGATCTCCCCTCTCATCTGGCAGCACCTAGGCCTCGGGCACACTCCTTTACCTTTCTACACAATGAAACTGGTATTTTGGCCTCAGCCTATATCAGATGCACCGGGCCCATTTGTACGATTAGGCCATGCATATTGTTCAATCCTATGACTGGACCATACGTATGGTTCAATCGTATGACTAGACCATACTTGTGGTTCAGTCTTCCAAATAGCCCAATAACATCTCTCAGTCGCACGACTAGTCCATTAGCATGGCTTAGTCGTACGACTAAGTCTCATTCGCATATGCTCCTATGAATGACTCAGTTTCATGTGTTTACAACATATCAGTTGTATTACATTAAGCCTAGACTATTCGTCAAGCGACGGACACACTATATATGATAATATATGCTCCAACATATTCTTAACTATGAACTAGGATCACAGTTAAGAGAAATAGGTAATATTCTTAAATTGGGACATATGAAGCCCGACATCTTTAAAATCTTGAGAAAGCCCACTGTTGGCTTCTCTAAGGTAGAAACAACCCTTGTCCGAAAAATGTTAGAGCTCATTGCTCAAGGTGACAACCTGGCAACACTAGCTAGTGTTGAACCCACACCTTCTACATCACAACCAACTAAACAACCACAAATAATTCTCATCTTCCAAAGAAAATCCAAATGAACCCTTGCTCAAACTATTGAGTCTGTGTAGGCCCCTATATACTCACCCATTCAGGAAGAAGTGGATAATGGAGCTCCCACTTCTCTTGCGGAGCAAACCGCTCCTGTTACTTCAAAGATCAATGCTGAGGTTCCTCATGTTCAGCCTGATGAGCTCACTAGCCCAACTTCCTTAAGCCTTCACTCTGAGTCTCAACACTCTAGTGAACAACCGTTAGAGGATAGCTACCATCCCCATCCTTTAGATTTAAACCAACCCATTCATATCCTTGACTTTTATACTGATGAAGATTTAGGTTTGAGTGTGTACCATGATTCTCTCTTCTTTTCCACTACTCAAAGAGAGATGAGTGCTCCTGAGTCTCCTATATCTAGCCCACATCAGTCACCCATCACTGAGGTGGATACTTTTGACCTGTTTAGGACGTCCATATGAAAGAGGCTCTCACTTCTGCAAGTAATTCCATAATTAAGACCTAAACCATGGAAACTCCGACCATTGACACCCCAACTAAGGCTGCCAGTGAATAGAGGAAATCCAGCAGCCAAGAACCTGAAGCAGATGATGAGAGAGAGGACTTTGGTCCAATCATCTCATCCCTCGATGATTCTTCTGATGAAGATAAGGGGAACCTGAGGCTAGAGGTGCAACAATTATCGTAAACATGCACCTATTTTGTCTCCAAGGTCAGTTATCTTCAATCTCATGTGACTACCTTGCAAAACAAGGTCAATGATCTGGAACTTGAGATTTTTTATCTTAGGGAACAACTAGTTGGGAGACCTATAAGAGGAGCTCAACCAAAAACACAAGAACCTGTGAGTGTGATTCACCTACCTCCTAGCTCACCTATGCAAGATGGTGATGCTACCAGAAAACAGGAGAAAGTAATTATAGTTACAGAACGTAGGAGTTCTTCAGGGAGTATGGACATTGAGTACTCACCACCCTCACTTTCAATTATGCATACTCAACAACTTCCTCTAGCTCATATTGATGTGGACTCCATATACTCCTACATTCAGAGTCTTTTTGAGGAAGGAATACGAAGGGCATTGTCATCTCCACCAACTTCAAATCACATTATTAGGTGTATGTATGATGAAAACAGAAGAGTCCTCATCATTCTTAGAGTTCAAGGATGGCAAGAGGTGTTCAATTTTTAGACCTTAAACTTCAATGAAAGTTTGGATCTAGTCAACATGACACCTGTCAACCAAAGCCAATCAAGAAAAGCTAACAAGATGGCTCAATGAATCAAAGATTGGATCACTGTAGACTTGAGCTTCAGAAGGAGACTAAGGCAATGAGGCAATGCCATCGGTCAACTGGATGTTAAGGTAAAGCCTAAGGTTAGCTTCATAGGGGAAACCAAGACTCATTGAAGCTGCTATTAGGACCACCCCCAGGCCAAACACTCAAGATGATGAGTTGATGGCAGTCATGATCAACTACATGTAGACCAGGAACTATGATATTGATAATGCCATTTCTCTCCCCTTAGATGAATTAAATGAACTGGTTGACATGGAAGTAAAGGAAGAAAAGGAGGCAGGAGATGCATACCTGCTTATTCAATCAAAGACGAAAGAAGAAAGAAAATATGGTACAAGCATGTGCTTACTCTCTCTGCAGTTCAAGAAAGTCATGTACAAGAGGATGTGGTTCAACAAGAACCTCAGGTAGAGAAAGAAGAAGATAGGATCAAAATGATCAACTACCTAAGTGCCACAAGTCTCTATGAGTCTGTTCCACTTCTTCCCTTAGCGCATGACTATATTGAGTTCGAGAACCTCAAACAACTTGAACTTTGGATAGTCAAAGAAAGAAAGATCACCAAAAGGAAGCTATGGGAAGAGGCTGCAAAGTCATCATCTAGAAAACTATGATGAAGTCTGCAGATAGGCAGGGGATGATGAGCTTCTTAAAGTTGAATGGATTCTCGAGAAGGAGACTTGGCCCTATGTCTCTGTCCATTATGGATGAGCATATTAGGGTAATCAAGCAGAAGATCAAGAGTGGAGAGCAGATAGACTTACAATCCCCTCCAAGTGAAGCTCCACCTAAGGTAGAGGTTAATGTTTAACAACCTGAGACAACACAACCTAAACGTCCTGCTCAGACTCAGCAAGCTTCGTCTTCTGATCCATTGCAGGGTCAAAATCCCTCTCCTTCAAAACCTGTGAGGGAGGAAGACCCATCTGAAAAAGAAAAGAAGATCAATTAGGTGCTACAAAACCAAAGGAACAAAAAGAAGAAAAAGGATGGCTTCAAAACCAAAGCCAAAGAAGAAAAAGGAATAAGCATCCCTTTAAGAACCTCGAGATGAGTAAGAACATCCTGAGCATATGCAACCAGAGGATGCTCCATCATCTCTTATTCAAACAGCTCCTCTAGCATCAAGAAGACCCATCCTATCCCGGACATTCACCATAAATCCAACAAGGTGGCATTTCATCAGAGATGAAGGCATTGAGAATGTCTACACATGGCAAGACATGTTCAATCTACATCTACATGATCTCTTACACATGAGAAGACACTTTGCGAGTCTTAGTGATCCTGTTCATCTCATGAAGAAAGGGATGGTTATCATCAAAATGAGGACTATTGATATCTGATGTCCTCAATGAGTTTTGTAGTATTAGCCTAGGGGGAGTTTGTAAGGATTGAAGGTAAAGGCTCATGCAACTCAAACACTCAAAGTCTCTCCTGCATTCATGCATAAGTACTCTGAAGTAGAATGCTTCAGAAGTTTCACACAAGCAACAGAAATATTCTAAGTGTGAAATATTCCGAAGCCAAGACCAATATCGTCCGAAGCCAAAGATGAAGTCTTCCGAAGCTTTAAAGATAATGTCCTCCAAAGACAACACTAGAAGACAGATTCTTCCAAAGACTTTTAGAATCCATGCTTTATCTGATGTACTTTACATAAAGCTGGACCCCTATATGCTACAATTCTGTAAAGTCACCATCTTACATAAGTTAATGAAAAGGACCATGCTTTTCATTACTGTACATTAAGGTCTTGAGTGTGTAACTTTCTACTTCATGTACTTTATCCTTTTTCTAATATATTTGGATGTGAGCTATGGCCTGTCATAGTCACTAGTCAAAAGGCAATCTTCCTTTTGACTCTACAATTGATTTTGTTTATGGCTAGTTAGTTATATCCTGCTGGCTTTCAAAGTATGGCTAGCTGTAGGATGTAGTATATGTATCTCAAGTACTTGTAACTTTCTAGTATGCTTTGTAACACTTGTAATAGATCTTGGGAAAGTAATCCTGTAATCTTTAAAACCAACTCCTTATGTGTTTTTCTATCTTGTTCTGTATCATATAAACTTGTGTTCTTAGTATCACTACAAGAGGATTAACCAATTCCACTATTTTTGATCAGTTAAGGGATTCTTAGCAACTCTCCTCATTGTGTTGTTGTGTTGTAAGTGCATACCCTTCACCGGTCCCGAGTTCTGCTGATAAGAACTCCCTACAGGATTAGTTACCGTTGGAGCTGAAGTAGTAGGTATGATTTGATGGTGTTTTCATTTATGATCTTGGATTAGGATCACCTAGTGATAAGATATCTGTGGAACCTGAAATATTCTCATAAGATTTGTTAAAACAGTTAGTAACTAAATCAAGATCAAATAGCCAATCAACACCAGAACCTTTCACACAAGGAGTGTGCTCATTGAATGTCACATTGGTTGACTCCTCAACTACTCTATTTTTGAGATTGTATACTCTATAAGCAAATTTAGCTATTTGGTATTCAAGATGGTGTAAGGATATCCAAATGACCTGAGAAAACCAATAAAAGTTTTTTTCTTATGCCAAAGTGTATTAGGAGTCTTACCATGAGTCTTGACTACTAAAACTCTATTTTGCACATAGCAAGCAATGTTTATGCTTCTGTCGAGAAGGTTATGGGTAGTTTAGAGTTAGACAACATAGTTCTTGTAGCTTCAATTAGTTTCCTATTTCTCATCTCAACAACACATTTTGCTAATATGTCCTATGAGCACTATATTATCTTGTAATATCCTTTTATCACAAAACGTATCAAGAATTTCGTTCTTGAGTTCAGTTCCTTGATCACATCTTATGGTCTTGAGCTTGTGATCACTTTTATTCTCAATCTTTATGATGAAACTCTTCAAGATCTCAAAAGTCTCATCCTTAGTTCTAAGAAAGAAGACCCAAGTGAATCTTGTAAAGTCATCTGTGATCACCAAACAACATGAGGTCCTACCTAGACTCGTTACACTGGTGGGGCCAAAGAGATCCATATGTAATAAGTGTAGGGAAGTAGTGATAGAGTTTCATTCCTTTGGTTTTGTGAGATTCTTTGTGTTGTTTCCCTTTGAGGCATGCAACATGATAGGCATCACTTGTAAACTATTTCTTTGGCATTCCTCTTACCAAATCATTCTTAATCAGTTTATTCATGTCTTTAGATAGACAGCATGAAACTTCTCCTAAGGGAGATATTTCTTGCAAGTCCATGGTGTACATGTTCCATCTCCTAGGGGGTTTAAGTAGGATATGCTCTTGAGGAATAACCAACCCGGGCTTGAGAACAATTTACTCATGCTCAGTAAAAAGCATGTTGTGTCTCTGATCACAAAATTGAGATGCACTCAAAAGATTGTAGCCAAGCTCCTTGACAAACTTTACCTTCTTAATGCTAAGCTTACCATTTGTGACCATGCCCTTCTAGTAATGTAGCCTCCAACATCCCCTCCAAAAGCAACTGACCCTCCATCTATTTTCACAAAATTTTAGTGTACTAACCCATTGCCTGTCATGTGCCTGGAACAACCACTATCAATGATCCATACATTCTTGTTTGTCTTGAGCTATTCCTGCACAAAAGAGATGTTTAGTTACATTTGGAAAGCCAAGCCTTTTTCGTCTTGGGCTTATCAAAAGGAGTTGGAGACAATGTAATAGTGATTGATCCTATGGTCAGATTTGGAGGATCATTTGCTGATGTTGATGAAAAACATTCAATCACATGGTCTTTCTTTGTCTTCCACACCACCTTTGGAATCTTAGACTTGACCTTGAATGCTTCAAAAGTTTTGACAACTTTGAATGTTTTGGAGATTGAACCTTTGGAAGATCTTTCTATCACTGCAGCATGCTTAACTACAATAGGCTTTAGTTCTTCAAAAGTATTCCTTTCTTCCAAGACCATTTTTTCTTTCGAGGCAAGTTTTCACTTGTCTTCTCCTTTATTTTGGAGCTCTCGAACGGAAAAGGGTTTCCTTCCGAAGCTTGCTTCTTCTTCAACTTCTCATAAGTTTCTTTCTTGATCATCTGGACAGCACTTTTAGGATTGTAGAGACAATACTTTGCAAAATGAGAAGTACTACCACACATGAGAAAGTCAATTTTCGTCCTTCTAAGAATTTCCTTTAGGAATACGACTGAACTTGATCACTTTCCTTCTCTATTTTCATCTTTGTAGATGATGTTGTAATTCTTTTAGGGTGAGAACTACCTTTGGAGTTAGATGGTTCAGGTCGTGTAGAAGGAAGTCCAGGTTGAGTTCTCTTGAATGGTTAACCTTAAAATCCACTTCTTGAAGGGCTTGACTTGGTGGGGAGTGTAAATCAATGAGCTATCCTCTTTTAGTCTACTGGTTGATCACCCTTATGTGCTTATCTATCATGGATAGAAACATAGGTCCAAGTCTCCTTCTAGAGAATATATACAACTTCAAGAAACTCATCATCCTCTACTTATCAGCATACTTATTTTGACTTTTCTGGATGATGGCTCTTGCTTTGGCAACATTTTCCCTCATTTTCCACTTTCTAGACTTCTGCTCTTTGAGTACTTAAAGTTCGATTTGTTTAAGATACTCAAACTCAATATACTATAATGCCAAGGGAAGAAGTGCATCTGTTTGGTAGAGACCTGCGACACTCATTTAGTTGATTATGTTTATCCTATTAGTTTCTTTATCTACATGAGGTTCTTGTGGTGCCACAGTCTCTTGCGCAGGGCTTTTCAACTTGTGAGAGAGTAGGAACATGTCTGTAGAGTCTTTTCAGTGTATTTTCTTCCTTGATCTGAAGAAGCAATCTTGCATCCTCTACTTCCTTCTTCTCTTTACACAATTTAATGTCTGTCAGTTTATTTAGTTCCTCTAAGGGGAGGGAGATGATTTTATCAATGTTATTGTTTATGGTATGTAAGTAAGCAATTCTAACTACCCTTAACTGATCATTTCGAGCATCTTGTCTGGGGCAGCCCTTATTATAGCTTGCATGAATCCTAAAGACCCAATATAACTATCTCTCCTTAGCTTCCTCTTCGTCTCTCTCCTCCTCCTTAATCTCCATAAGAGTCATTTTTCTTTCCCCTTTGTCACCCACATACCTTTGTGACTCAAGGTGGAGAGTGATTTGGCCTTCATTGCTTGGAGTAGCATCCATGCTTTGGCCAGAAAGAGGCTGTGATACACTTCACCAACAGGTGTGTCACCGAGGGAATGAATTGCTAAAGTTTTGTAGGTGTGACAGAACTCTTAGGCTCTATTACTAGGCCTGCTTACAAGGTTTTTCCTTCGAAGCTAATCTCAGGGTCTGCCTCAACATATAGTTGACCGATGACATTATGTGATTGTCTTTATCTACTTCTTTGACTGAACACTTGAGTAATTTTGTCTTGAATCCATTGAGCCAGCCTGCCAGCTTGCCTAGATTGGCTTGGATTATCAAGTGGCATGTTCATCAGGTCAAGACCTTCATAGTAGTTCAAGGTCTGAAAATTGAAGACCTCTTACTTCCCTTGAACTCTTTGAAGAATGGGGGTTGTTTTGTCAACATCATACCTCCACCCTATTATGTAGTTGGAAGTTCCTTAAGGTGGACATGATATAGCCCTTGAAATACCTTCGTCAGAGACACTCTGAATAAAAGAGTCTATAGAGTCCACATCAATTATAACTTGAGGAAGTTGTTGAGTATGAACAACTGCAAGTGAGAATGGTGAGTCCTTAATGTCCATACTCTATGAAGAACTCCCAGGTTCTATGATTGTTATGACTTCCTCCCACTTTTTGGTAGCATCACCCACTTTCATAGGTTACCTAGGAGTTAGTCAATCACATCCACAGGTTCTTATGTTCCTTGATGAGATTTCCTCAAAACTCTCCCAGCTAGTTTCTCCTTAAGATAAGAAATCTCATGTTGCTGATCATTAACCCTTTTATGTAAGGTAGTCACCTCATATTCCAAGTGACTAAACCTAGAGACTAAACATGTGCATTTTTTGATAGTTTTTGCACCTTTAGACTTAAATTTCCCTCTTTTTCATCAGAAGATTAAATGGGGGATGATATAATTGGACCAAAGTCCTTAGTCTCACCATGTGTATGAGGTTCTTGGCTGCGGGTTTTGCTCTGCTCACTAATAGCTCAAATGCCGTGTCAATGGGCTGAGTTGCCATGGTTGATGAATTAATATTGTAATCACTTGAAGAAGTGAGAGCCTCTTCCATATGGATCTCCTAAATAGGTTTAGGGAGATCCATGATGTGGGCTAGATAAGGGAGAGGCATAAGCACTCATCTTTCTTTGAGTAGGGGAAGAGAAGTGTAAGGCCCCATTCACAGGAAGCTTACAATTGGGTTCACATGGCACGTAAAACATATAATTACATTCATCTTAGAAAAATGTTGCAGCAGAAACATTCAAAAATGATATCACATTTCATTATAAAAAACTTTTTCCAAATAATACATCGCCAATGAGTTATAAGATACAATGTTGCATTATATCACAAAAGCGCTATATAAATGGATGGCATTCCAAAAGTGCCGAGTAGCCACCTCGTGCCATCCTTAGCAATCATTACCTGGCAACTGGAAACACATAAAAGTCAGCGTTGCTGAGTGAGTTCTAGTTTTATATAAAACATACTTTTATTTCGTAAAACCATTCTTTACTTTCTCTCAAAATCATACTACACTTTACATTCGTTCGTGATCATACATCATACGTACATACAGATAATATCATTATTATCTTCTTTAATATTTCATGCCTCATTCTTTAATTTTCCTTTCTATCAACCATAAACCCTTCCCTTCTGTTCATGGTACTGGACCTAGGGCTATCATAGACCTTCTATAATGGTGCATCGCACCTCATGGTCACAGTACCTAAGGTAAAGTTTAGGTTTATTATGCAATACCTTTCTATTCGTGGTTCTAGACCTAGGCCTATCATAGACCTTCTATAATGGTGAATCGCACCTCATGGTCACAGTACCTAACTTATGAATGTAGGTGTACCATTTCCATAAGCAATACGTTTCTGCTCATGGTTCTGGAACTAGGCCTATCATAGACCTTCTATAACGGTGCATTGCACCTCGTGGTCATAACACCTAAGGTATGCAGCGATACTTCTATGCAAATGGTCAATCACAAAGAAAGACCCCGATGTACATGCCATGCTTACAAGACTATCTTTACTTTCATTACTCGTTAATGCATGCATTCTTACTTCGTGTTCCACTTTTCTTTATCTTTCCCTTTACGCTACATGATACATCATCTATTCATTAACATGACACGTAAAGCCACATGAAAGATAAACATACATCGCAACAAGGAACATAACATACACACTCATCATCAACATACAGCGCAACATCATATTACATAACATGCATATCATGCAACACCATCATCATCATCACGCCATACATGTTCTCTAAGGCTTCAATCGTCACCTTACATGAACTTACGGGAACCTTTACGTCAAAACTTACATCTGCACTTTCTCCCGAAAGTCAGAAGTTAAACTACACTTTCCCTCGGGTGCAAGAACCCTATTAGGGCGTATGAACACCCTTTAGTCGCATGGCCTCCATGCAACCGAGCATCATGAGAATGGACCAATGCGGATGAACACCTATTCGTGCGAATGAAAGTAGTGCGGGTGGACGCCATGCAGATGAGTCCTATGTGAATGGACTTAATGCGGATGGAACTAATGTGGGTGAGCATTTTGCGACTGGGCTCCCAATCATGCGAATGAACTCTCAGTCGTGCGAATGGACCTCAATCATACGAATGAACCCCAATCGCACCTCAATCAGCCGTATGGCCTCCATTCGGTCGCCTAGCCCTAGCTGGTGTAGAATGCAGTTCATCCCGAACCTAATCTGCCATTTTCGACCTCCAAGCTCAACTGAACCCTTTCTAAGCCCAAATCAACCATCCTAAACATTAGGAATGCATACCACAACACCATTCAAGAACACACAAGCTCAAAAGCAAGACTCAAACGAATCATACACTCACACGCACATACACAAACGGGTCAAACTCATACACACTCAAAAACCCGATTTTCAGATGTGTTGCAGCCCTAAATTATTCAAAAACATGTAAAAGAGGGGTCCTAGAACTCACACAAACAACCACAACGAGAAGAGTTTCGATTTGACCCGCTTCTCAATGATTTTGCTCACCCAACCAACTTTTCTCCATTTTTCTCTTTTTCTTTCTCTTTATGCTGCAAATGTGAGTTTGGGGAGAGGGTAATGGCTGCCCTCTCCCTACAAATATTACCATATTCTTAACTTTCCCTCGTTGGCGAGTTTGGTCCCTCGACTTTGGACTTCATTTCTTTTCTTTTTTTGTCATCTTCAAAGAAAAATATCCGGGTGTTACAAGAAGAGAGACTCATGATACTCACTAAATCCCTAGTCTTCATCATCATAGAAGTCAAGGCTAGGAATTGGTTGATTAAGATCTAAGGGTTGAGGATGGTAATTTTTCCCTGAAGGCTTTCCACTTGAGTGTAAAGACTCAGAGTGAAGGCTTAAGGTTGTTGGGCTAATAAGCTCATCAGGCTAAGCATGTGGAACCACAACACTGATTCTTGAAGAGATAGGAGTGGTTTGCATCTTAGGAGAAGTGGGAGCTCTAGTGGTTACTTCATCCTGTGTGGGTAGTGATATGGGGACTTGCACAAGCTGCATAGCTGGTGTAGGGGTTCGTTTGGATTTCCTCTTCTAGGTGAGGATGATTTGTGGCTATTTTGGTGGTTAAGAGGTAGAATGGTATGGGTTCAACACTAGCTAGTCTTGCGAGGTTATCACCTTAAGCAATGAGCTCAATAATTTTGGGGACAAGCGCAATTTCTACCCTAAAGAAGCCAACAGTTGGTTTCTTCTTGATTTTAAAGATGTCGTGCTTCATATGTCCCAGTTTAAGAATATTACGTGTTTCCCTCAAATGTGTGCCTAGTTCACAGTTGAGAATGCATTGAACATATCTAGGAAACATATAATACTCTAAGAAGTCCAAGTTTGTAAGTAGATTTGTATAAACAAACTGAGAGTACCTGAACTTCACCCCTTGAACCATTCCATGCACTATGAAGCAGAGATCTTCAGGAATCTAGTCTTAGCCCCCATGCTTGTTGGGCAAGTTGTGGATGATCACATGTAGTAAGTACTTCCACTAGGATGAGACCTTCACTTTCCTAAAGGTCTTAACCAAGAAATCTCTCTTATAACCCATCTGCTAAAAGGTGTGGTTAACAATTTCCTTTGGGAAGGACACTTCACCTTCCTCATTGTCCAGTTAAAAATGGTTGTTGATGATAAATGGAGTGATGAAGATTGTTTTTCCCTGCACTGTAGTAGAAAGTGTGTTCTCCCCATACATGATAAGCTCTTGGCAGGTCCAAAATTCGAGCAGATGATCCTCACATAGACTATGATCAATGGTTTCAGAGGTGAAGTAGTATGACAGAGCCAAAAAGCAGCAAACCTCTGAGAAAGTAGGATCTTTCTCAGAGTTCAACAAAGCAACCTGATAATGTTACCTGTAAAGTTGGATGGATAAATCAGGGTCGTTTCTACGGTTTAGGTTGGTCATTTATGAAAGCTTAAGTGTGAATAAAATATAGAACAAAGGCGGTTGATAAGAAAAATTAGGTTTTGCAAAGGTATAGAGGAAGAAGATAATGAAAGAGGGGGGGGGAACTGTTGGGTATATATATGAAATGGATCTCAAATAAAGTTTATGAAAGAGGATACACTTTAAAATCCAAAAGTCAGTCTCACTTCTGAAAAAAAGTTTTCTTTTGCCCAAAAGTTAGTTTTCTTGGAAGTCTAAAATCTTTCAAAGGTAATCTCTCTTCGTTAATATAATGAAAAGCCTCCGAAGCAAAATAGCTTCGGAAGATATTCTAGAGAGTTTAGAAAATTTTTGCACGACCGTTGAAGGGTGGTCTGTGGTCCATTTGATCGTATAGCAATGCAAATGAGATGAAGAATCGTTCAATATTCAACACACAAACTAAACAAGATGAGCAAAGAAGATTAAACACAATAAGAACTCATTCAAAATAAGACAATGAACATCATAACAATCAATAACATCAAGCACAATGATATTTCTGTGTAATAACTACTTTGAAAAGGTAACTTGCAACAATGATTCACGAATAGGGTTTCTAAAGCTTACCCACAATGAGAATGAACAAAATCTATATATAACAGTCTTAGTTTCATAGACAGTTTCGCTGTGAGTGAAACTGTTCTCCCGAAACTATAGTTTCGACCAATAGAACAGTAGTTTCGCCAAGCGAACTAATGAGCTGACTGTGAGCGAAAATTTGCTCGCAGTTTCGTTGGATTTTAGTTTCACTCACAGTTTCGCTGGACTACAAAATACATAAATCTAAATACATACAAAAGGAAACTAACAAATGACCTATTACAATCAAAAGTAAACAATCTAAACTAAGGTGAGTCCATCCTATTCATGATCTTCAATACTCCCCCTAGGTTTGAACTCAGGACCTTCACTCATCTTTAGCACTAGTATCCTCTGTTGCCCTTGATTTGTCTTCAACATCTCCTGCAACACCTTCCTTGGGAGCTTCAGCACATGATTCTCCATGTCTCTGCCTGCCTCACAAGCCCCTTCTCGATGAGCACTTGCCTGCCCAAACTGCCTAGCCAAATCCAGTATATCCATGTTTAGATCTTCTTGGGCCCTTACTCTCTCTACTAATCTCTTTACCTCAGCCCTCACACCTCTGATTTTATTTGCCACAGTCATAAACAGACTGGCTTCTTTCCTCGTCTCATCACCTGCACCTGCTTTGATATGATTCTCGCACAGAACCAGCAGGTCTTCATCATAAAAGCTAAAAAGTTCCATCGGTTCAAAGACTTTGAACTCAACACCATTCTTCACTCTAATAATTTCCTCCCCTGTATTGTTATCATAAACCCACTTTTCAAAGTTCTGCGGTTGTTGGGGGAGGGTGTCTGCCAATCTAACCTTGTTCATGGTCTTTGGGGGTTTCACCCTTAGTACAATCCTTCCCTTGCCAGTCTCCCAATCCGTATCTCTTTTTGATCATTTCCTCTCAGGCTCATGTATCCGAAAGACTCAAAGTTGTCATTTAGACTGTTCTGAATCTCTTTCTCCAGAAGTGTGTCTAGTTCGCTCAGATTTGCATTTAGGAGTGGTAGAGCCGCCAATTGAAATAACGGCGTCTCCCTTTAGAAAAGGGGATTTATTTCTTCCGGCTCCTCCTCTCCCTTCTTGGCTACATAAATCAACGCCCTCTCATCGACTTCATAGAATTCTAGTTCAGAATCATAATCTGTATGTTGTTCATCATCTCTTCTTTATCAACTAGTCTCTTTTCTTTCCAACAATATCGGCCCACCGACTTCTCCCTCACCAACTCTTCTCCAACCAGATCCTTCGCAACATCAAGTCCATTGTTTATAAACCCAGCCTCCAGAATTACCTATTCATTCTCCCTTCCTGCATCTTCATTTATTACTTCACAATCTTTTGCACCGGCAGTTGCTGCACCGGCAGTTGCTGCACCAGATGTGCCCTCTCCTATCCTAGATGAAGTACCCATGTTTAGGAATGGGGACTTTAAAGTATTAGTCAAATCATCTAACTCAGATTGAGTTAGTTGATTAGGAAGGCCAGCAGCAGCTTTCAGTTGGGCAATCTCCTCAATCAACTTCTTCAGTAGACAGTTTTGATCAACAAGCATCTTCTTCATTCACTCTATCAGCTCATCTTTTTGCTTCTCCCGAATCTCTTCGTTGGTGAGTTTGGTCTTTATCATGCTCAGTTCATTTGCCAGAGAACTATTAAGGTTGCAAATCATATCTTCATCTAAGTTTCCTCTTTCTTCCCTCCTCTTAGTGAATGCTTGATGTCTATGTTTAGTTCTCCTCTCTAAATCTGCTGTATTAGCTTTCTTCTTCGATCTCTTATCCTTTTCTATCCTTATCTCTTCAGCTCTTTCATTTATTTCTTCTTCAAAATCATAATCTTTCTCTTTAGCATATCTCTTTCTCATCTTGGTGCATCAGATTGTGGTGCCCTGGTTTCTTCTGCTCTTTTATTCTCAAATTCATCCACCCGTCTGATATAATTCCATCACTCGGGTGGCACATATTTTGCCACAAATGGGTGAGTTTTCCATTGAAATCATGTCTCATAGCACAACAATCAGCAAAAATAAGGGTATTTATTTGAACCAGCCTTTTCACCTCCCCGTGTTTTGGCACATTTGGTATTAGGTCGTCAAAGATCATTTGATGAAACTGAGGATAAAACAACCATTTATCCATCATCAAGGGCATTACGTTCTCTGCCATGCGAGCAAATATCAATCTTGCAATGTTTGTTTTTTCCCCTCTGCAGCATAATACCATGGCTGTAGCCAAGTCAATGTTTAGCCCATCTAATCCACTTTTACGGTGATCTAAGCACATGATGAAGATATGGGCAATGAATCTCCATTCCTTGGAGAAAAAGGAATTCTTCATCTCCTTACGTGAACCGAAAGCTGGCCCCTCATATCCCATGCTTTGGAAAGAAGCGAAAACCTTTGTATCGGACATAGAAACCTCTTCTCTAGAATCATCCTCTAGCTTCGGAATCCTATAGACTGTGTCAGCAGTAATGGTCACCTTATGCTCTAAGACTTTGACAGTGATCCTTTGGATATTCCCATTTATATCAAATTCAGCAGATCTCCAGAAGTCTCTAATGTGAATATTACATATGGTGGTGGAATGAGATATAGCGTAGGCTGTGCTAGATCTTTCCAGCCACCGAATACAGTCTCTAAACCCGGCGGCTTTAGGATGTGTATCATCCAGAATAGCGGTGATATTGTTTCTTTCATCGGATTTAAAATTTTCCATTTATATCTGAAAAACAGAAGAGATACATTAGAGTAAAGTATTAAGAATGAATACATAAAAAAGAATAAAGAATAATAATAAATAAGTAAAAAAATTAATTTGCTAGCCAAAAATATAGTTTCGCAGGAAGAGATTTAGTTTCGGCAGGCGAAAGTATAGTTTCGCTAGCAAGAATACATCAGATTCTCCCAAACAGTGAGGTAGATTCGACAGGCTGAAACTATAGTGCGAAACTGAAAATTAGTCAGCGAAACTGTTAAGTTCGCTCGAACAGCATAACCTTACAATTTCACGGGGAAATTAAGAACTTTCGTTCAGTTCCACTAGACAATCGGTAGTTTCGCTCGAAGAACAACGAAGGTATCGAAGAGTCCCGATTAAATATACCCACAATGTGATATTATTAACAAGATTAAGTGATTGTCCTGAGTTCCAAACTCACTTGCGCACTGGAATCAGCAAACAATCAGAAACAACAACACAGAATCACATAAAGGAATCAGAAGGTCACAGAGAAGCCCTAAGGAGCATCACAGGTCGATAGTGCAAAAGTGAGAGTTTAATTTCTCAAAATGACTTAAATAGCTTATAGTTTCGCAGCAGGCGAAACTATAGTTTCGCCAGACGAATCTATAGTTTCGCTAAGCGAAGTGGCAATTTTATCGGAAGGAATTCAGATAAAAAGACATCGAACAGGATGAGAATGCTAAGCGAAATTGCAATTTCGTCTAGGGAAACAAATAGGGAAATTATAGTTTTGCAGCATTTTTATATATATATTTATATATATATAATCTAATCAACCATACTGAGATCAAAATTGATCAGAATCACATCCTTAAGATATGTATTAGCACAGAGATAAATTTAGTCATCGACCGGCAATTAGATTATACTCTTAACTAAATCTAATCACAGTCTTTGAAATGATTTTGAAATTCTCAAACAGATCAATAAAGATTGTTGATATGTTTATCCACTTACCCATGCCTTATCTTTTTCAACAAACAACAGATGATTTGTTAAGGTTCGATTAGATGATTTAAAATGATAGGACCCCACAAGCATTTGGCAAGAACGCTCACCCAACCTCAGGATTTCTTGAATCTTCATACAATCTTAAGAACAAGTCTTGTACGGATTAGTGTAAGAAATAATCAATAGAATATTTCATTATGTTATGAATTCATCATTTAGATGATTTAATACATCTGAGATCAAGATGGTGAGAGCTCTAGGTCTATACTCACGTATAACAGAGGAGATCACCATTTAAAAAATGTGCCGATGGGTGCTCCAGGTAAGTACTACCATATAACAGAGGAGATCATCACTCCAAGTCAGTACTACCATACAGTAGAGGAGATAAGCACAAGTACGAGACAAAAAAATTTACAAGACATGATTCAGAGAAATGACATATAAGATTTGAATCATCATGTAAAAAATCAATTCACAATCCAATTTTTGTCGGGACTTAGTTTTCATGCAAGCCAAAATGATTGTGTAAATCCAGTCATTCTTAAGCGTAAATTTAATTTAAACCAAAATGTTGGTGTCTACTTTATTTTTCAGACTGAGCCTACCAAGCATATAGTTTAAAGAGGCTGTTTTATTTTCATTTAATTGAAATTAAAATAAGATGTAAATCAGAGAGCAACATCATTTCTATCATTTCTCATTTTAAATGTCAGTCATGCACAAACGACCATATCTAGAAGATATACAATCATTTCTTGTCGTTTCAATACTAATTCCCAGTTGATGTATTATTTTTACTTATAAACACTCCCCTAATGTTTTATTTAGAAAAGCCCCTTTATTATTTTATTATTTTAATTTTTTAAAAAAGAGAAAAGAAAAGAGGTTTAAAAAGATATTAGCCCTAGCATAGAGATCAATTCATAAAAACAAGGTTTATCAAAAGTTTTTGTGAAAAGATATGCCTTTTGATTTTTTGTCTCAATGGGGATAATATCGATAAAACCCTTTTCTCTTGACAGCTTTTTCATGAGACTCTTTTGGGGCCCACTGGTATGAAGCACAATATTCGAAAGCAAGAGTGATGCCAGGACGGCTTGCAGTAAGACACATAAAGGAACCAATCATAGATCTGTAGAGATAAGGATCAATAGGTTTCCCGTTCTCATCAGAGTGAGACACGTTTGAGCGGTAAAAGGAGTCATTTCAGGAGACGCGTCATCCATCTTGAACTTCTTCAACATATCCGTAATATACTTCTCCTAATGAATGAGAATGCCTTTTGGTGTTTGTTCCACTTGAAATCAAAGGAAAAGCACATATCTCCCATCATACTCATTTCAAACCGATTACGTATCACTTCATCGAACTGCCGACATAATTGTGAATTAGTGGAGCGAAAAATAATACCGTCGACATAAACTTGGACAAACAACATTTCACCATTCACTTCTTTCTTGAATAGAGTCATATCGATGGTGCCACGAGAGAAACCATTGCTTAAGAGGTATTGTGTTAGGGTCTCATACAATATCCTAGGAGCCTGATGAAGAGCATAAAGAGATTTGTCAAGCTTAAAAACTTTATCAGGAAAATTAGGATCCCCAAAACCTGGTGGTTGGCACACATATATCTCCTCATCAATGTCTTTGTAACGGAAAGCACACTTGACATTCATCCGATAAACCTTGAATTGTTTATGAGCAGCAAGAGCGAGAAAAATCATTATTGCTTCAAGACAGTCGACATGAGCAAAAACTTCTGTATAGTCGATCCGTTCTTCTTGATGAAATCCTTGAACAACCAATCTTGAATTGTTATGCACCAGAACACCACAAATCATCTAGTTTGTTCTTAAAAACCCATTTCATACCAATTGGGCATTTGTTCAGAGGTAAGTCAACCAAAGTCCATACTTTGAGTTTTGTGAACTGTTGAAGCTCCAATTGCATTGATTCCACCTAGCAAGGATCCTTGACAACTGCATGCACGTTCTTTGGGAAAATTTGAGAGATAAAGCATGAGAAGGGACAAATATTAATCAAACCAGATTGACTCTGCATACGAACGCCATCAGAGATAGATGCAATAATGTTATCATGAGGATTATCTTTCAAAATTTTGAAATCTATGGATAAAGGCAAGATGTTTGGAGAAGTTTTGCTGGTAGATTGTTAATGAGTGTATAAGGGTGAGAGAGACTGATCAGGTGTTGGTGATAGAGGAAGAAATGTCGGTGATAAAGGAAGAGGGGTAGAAATAGATGCTGGTGAAATATCAAATGATGGAGAAGATGATTCAACATCAATTGACATGGCATCATTTCCTGAAGTGGTGGAATGAAAAGGAGATGAGGTAGAGGAAATGATATTTGTTTGAAAATTTCACATGGACACATCATCATCAAAAATTGGAAGATTAAAAGCGTTAAACATAGTATCGGAGTCAAAGAACCATGCTGATTCAGATCGAACGTCAGAAGAGTAGACTCGTGCCAATCAATGTAGAACGACTATTGAACAATACGTGTTCTCTTGTTATTTACTCGATAAGCCTTTGGAGAAGAAGAATAACTTACAAAGTAACATTTCTCAACCATGGCACCGAACTTTGTCTTTTGGGATTGAGTATTCAGGAGTGTGCATGAACAACCAAATGGTCGAAAGAAGTCAATTAAAGGTTTCCATTTATGAAAAAGTTCATAAGGTGTCTTCATTTTGTCGTTGACTATGAGCACTTGGTTTAGAACGTATGAAGCATAGTTTACTGCTTCAGCACAAAAGATAATGGGTAACGATGATTCTATCAACATTGTACGTGCGGCTTCAATAAAAATATGATTCTTTCATTGCGTTACACCATTTTGTTGTGGCATCCTTGCAGCACTAAGTTGTCTCATAATTCCCTTTTGAGCATAAAACGAATGAAGAATATGATTTCTGAATTAAGTACCATCCTCACTTCTCTTGCTTATCATATCAATTGAATGTATTAACTTCTACAATTCCTTAGCAACCTCCCCCTTGTGAGCAAGGAATCTCACCCATGAATACCTTAAGAAATCATCTGTAACAACAAGACAGAATGATTTTTTAGCAATTGATTTAACGCTAATTGGGCCAAAGAAATTAGTACGTAAGAACTCGAGAGGGCATGTTATGTTATTTTCAAGTTTAAGCGTATGTGGTTTCTTATGTTGTTGCCCTTGGCACAAGCCATATATTTTTCATTTTATTATTTTAAAATTAACATGACCTAAACTGGGATGCCATAACAAAGACTCAAAGGAAGAAGCTTTTAAAAGAAGACGGGTTGCAGTAGACTTTGACTCTATGGAGTTCATATAAAAAAGAAGGTGTCATGCATTCTCGAAGCTTTCATAAGAATCAAATCTTCTGGAATTGTAATCTCTGATTTTAAAAATAGACACTCATCAGATTTAAACAAAAATAGAATGTCTTTATCGCAGATTTGAGAGACTCTGAAAAGATTAAAAGCAACCTTAGGGACAAAGTTTACTTTCTCCAAAGTTAAAGATCCATAGAAACTTCTCCTTGACCAATCATCTTTCCAACCTTTTTTCACCGGCAAAAGCGACATATCCTCCATTTATAATCCAATATATAGTCAGCAAATCTTTCAAGCCCGTCATATGTCTAGAGCATCCATTGTCTACATGCCATACACTGTTTACAATCTTAGTAGATGACTCCTGTAATAAAAGAAAGTACAGATTAACCAGGTGCAATAGGAATCCATGTTTTAACAACTTTGGTTTTAGAAGAAGTACGTTTTTTTGCAAAAGAAATTACTGACTAATTTTGTTAATTTATTTCCAAAAAAGTTCCTATAAACATGACCATGAAGAAGTGTAGGGCAATCCTTAACAAGATGATCCTTTTGACCACACCTGAAACAATATGGTTTGTGTCTAGGTTTGTGATGTGATGAGATAGAAATATGATCAATCTGAATTTCCTCATCACCTTCAGACGCACTAGAATCAATGTCACAACAGGTCACATACATGCCATGAGGTCGAAGTTTAGGAGAACAAGAATTATTATTTACAAAAGTAGATTAATGATCATCTGATGTACTAGTAGTACTAGTCCCATTGGTGCTAGCTACAGACGAAGTTGTAATTCTTTCATTTGATAAAGAAATGTTTAATGGAGTAAAAGTAGGAATTGGATGAGAAAATAATTTATCAAAACAATTAGTTTTAAGTCTCTTGTTGGATCAGTTACACCATTATCATTACCAGAACAGAAAACATCACCACAGTGAACAAAATTTAAAGATGAAATAGAAACATCACGAGAACATGATGTGACAGAGTCTGTTAGAGGAGAATTAGAAACAAAGACATAATTTAAACTAGACTTATGATCTAAAACAAACTGCTGAAAATTAGGTGTACTAATACTAGTGCATCCAAGCCCACTAGTTGGTCCATAGTCGTAGTCTTCACGAACGTGCTTAGAATTAACACCCTCTAAACCTGCAGACATACTGTTAGTATCTGTTTTGATTAAATTATTAGAAGGATGAGGAACAGGCATAGGAGAATAACAGTATGTACTAGGCGGAGGATAAACCTTTACATGTTCATACCCTATTCCCGTTTTAATCCTAGCTCCCCATTGAGATTTACATAAATCATCATGTTTCATTCCTGATATGGTTCATTCCTCTAACTTTGACTAAAGAGTGCTTGTTTCAAATTCAACAAGGGCAACTCTCTCAGTCAAAGTGCTAATCTTAACATTTCTTTTCAAAATGATTTGTTTTAAATGATCATTTTTTAAAGACTCATTTAATTTAACAAAATATTTTGATTCGTTGATTTTAAGTTCCTCATTAATTCATTTTAAATCCTTTTCATTATCAATTAATAACCGATTAGCTTTATAAATCCAAAATGATCTTATTTTACAAGCAGATGAACACATATCCTGACTTACATCATATGGAAGTCCCATCACCACCTTTTCCGCTGCTAAGGCCTTCTCACATTTGCACACCAAAGTACTTGACTTTCTTTCCTCAACGGTGAGAGTATCATCATCATAATCCTTTCCTTGCTCAATGGATGAACTTCGTTCCTGCTTTAGACCTTGAGATTTACCTGCTCTCATTCTCTCATCCTCCTCTTCTTTCTCTGTCACAAACAGCTCAGCCTCCTCTTTGAATTCCTTGAAAGGATCAAATTCATCTTTACTATCTTTATTTCCTTTCACATTAACAAACTCAGCTACCAAAGCATGATTTATGTTAGTCCTTGTTTCTTCAACCTTTACACTCCAATCAAAGTTAGAAATCAAGGTAGTCTCCTTTTTGTGATTCATATCTTCCTTCTCCCTCTCAATTGTTAGTCTTGGAATCGGTGACAATTGTTGATGGACATTCACGTTTGAAATGTCCTAGTTATTTACAATTGAAACATCTCAGTTTGAACTTACCAAATCCCAATTTTGAATTAGATGTTTGACTTCCGAAGTTCTTTTGTCCAGTGCGCTCCATAAATCTTCGAGCTCTAAGTGTCAACATTGCCATTTGCCATTGAATGTTAGTTTCTTCAAGATTATCAGGATCAACCTGATACATGTCCTCCTTAGTCATTCCCTTCCCTTTCAACTCTCCAGCTACAACTGCTTCATAGCTCGGAAAAAACATTCCAAAAAGAGCCATTGTTTCTCATGGAATTGTAGTTTCAACATTCGCCTTAGAGTTAGCTTGATCTCTTCCAACACTAATGTTTCCTCCTGAGAAAGTACTTGTATTAACTCCACCTTGAATTGAATTCTGTATTTGAGAGCTTGCAGCGGAAGATAGTAAAGCAGCACTTTGGGTAAAATCAGATGTAGGCATCATGGTCTGGTTAAATTCCCGTCTTGTTAGGGACCGTATACTGGACGGAGTACTAACTGATCTACGTGTATACCAACTCAAATAGTGCGGAATCCTATTGATTGGAGATCCAATAAGTGAGAATATTAAGCTAATCATATAAGAGTAAACTAAACATTAAAAACGATTAGGAATCAATAAAGAATGATCTATAAACTTAGAGTGGCTTTCTTGGACTTTCAAGACGCCTAGGGTATGAGTAGGAGTCGAAATCTTCAAAGTGTTATGTTTTTCCACAAATTAAGTGGTATTTATAGGTTAGGGTTAGTCAGTCATACGACTGGACCATTAGCATGGTTCATTCATGCGACTAAAGCATGCGACTAAGTCAATCACACGACTGAAGGTTCACGCGTTTGACTGAGTCATCCGTATGTCTCAGTCGTGCTACTGATCCAGTCTTCTGGTTCAGTCGTGTGACTGGTGTATCAGAATGAAGTATTCATGCGTATGAACCATTGGCATGGTCCATTCGCATGAAGACTTCATACGATTAAGTTTGAATATGTTTCTCAATCATTACTTGACTAAGATCTATTCAGACAACCACAAACCTATATAGTTGGTTCAATATGCGTTCATAAATGATAAACATTAAAACATACACTTAAACATTAAACATTAAGATCAACAACCACATATTATGTTTCATTCAACTCATTCGTTTCATTACATTTAGAACATGACAGAAATATTACATTAAGATCGTAAACTAGGTACATATGGATCAACAAACTCCCCCTTGGACCTAGTTTCCTTCATTGTTTGGCATCCTTCATTAGCTCGTCAAACTTCTTATGCCTCTACTCGACTGTGACTCCAGCATGTATCTCGAATGCAAAGCAGAGCCTTATCATGTTTTGAAATTGGAGGGCCTCTACAATATCCTGCAGATCATAAAATAATGGCCACCTGTATAAAGTAAAACATCACTAGCTGACAGGTTGGTTAGCCAAATTGGGTCAAATACCCGGATCGTCTCCATTTGGCGCTCTTTCTGTAATACTATGACCGCTTCTCCTGTTCGCCGGTCATAATACCACCACTTGAAGTGGGGAATGAAGTCCTGTGGCATTTCGCTCATGGGGATCTTTGACATAGTACGTGGAGGACTCCACTTCAGCACCACTTTGGGTTTCCCAGTCCTTGGGTCCTTCTTTGACCTTCGAATGTACCTCGTAGGTTGTTGAGGCTTGAAATTAACACATCGTGTGTGGTATTCTTTCTTCAATGCAGCTTCAAACTAGCCTGACATCTTCCTGGGGTCAGCATACAACAGGTTCAGGCGTGCCAACTGAATTGAGCTCAAAACCAGGGATAGTCTTCAGATCATGTGGAAATCTGAAGTACTCGATTCCCTTCTCCCTTTTCACAGAAAATACATTAAGATCCTCAAAGTAATCCCACACTATAATTTTGCCAGACACCATTAGATGTTTCTTTACTTTGTAGAGCTAAGCGCAGGCACTCGGCTTTGGCGTTATGCACTGGGCATGGATCTCTGCAAAACAAGCCGCCCATTCAACCTTTTTGTTCTCAACATCAGCATCAGAGGCTTGGGCTTGGCTTTCTCATTCCTTGGTTTCCCTCTCCATCATATCTAATTTAACATGCATATCACTGTCGAGTCTATCTCCAAAATTAGGAACCACATTTCCCTCTCGATTAGTATATTCCACATAGTGCTGTGCTGTGATGTCTTCAATCTCTATCTCATCAACATCGTTGAGCTCGCCATCACTAGCAACATAGACGGTAGGTGCATCCTTAACCAATTCATCCGGGTTTAACCGGAACATTTCTGCGAGTTGCTCATCAGTGAGGTTGTGAATATTTTCTCATTCTTCGGGAGTATAGCTTACTGACCTCCTGAAAATCCCTTGCAGATCAAGTATCATTATGAGTTGAGACTTGATCTGCTAAAGGGTAGGAACATCGTATTCATCTCGCTAATATTATGGATCTGCTTGATTTAAAACATGTAACACGTCATTCATCAGTACATAATCAAGACAGTAAACATTAAACATATACATAAACATTCATGCACATAAGTTTAATACAATATTCAATTACACATGATTTAAATTACATAAAACATCTATGCATTACGTTTGTCCTTAATCATGTGTTCCTCTGCTGTCAGGGCTGATGTCGAGGCACCCTGATCTTGATTCCTTTTGGTCCACCTCTCACTAGCTTCTTTGGCACTCGAAGCAGATGGATCTCCTCCTTCATCATCATCTCCTCCATCCTCTATGTCATCCTCAACGTCTTCATCATCATCCTCTTCATCATCGTCATCACCATCGTCATCATCTTCTATGATCTTCAGAGGCTCTTTTTGGATCCCTTAAGCTTGAGCATGATAGATCTGTTAGATGACTCCAACTCTTCAATATTCTTTGCTGATTCGGCTTTATGCTCTTTGAGTTGGGCGATCTCCTCTGCCTGCTGAGAGATCTGCTATGATTGTGTAGCAGTTAGCTCCATCAGCTGTGGTAGCTGTGCAGTTTTCTCGTCGTCGGTAGATAATAGCCTCAGCACCATACGATTTAGTGTTGACAACTATTCATCTACCCCACTTGGAGGTAAAGGTGATCTAGTGTTGAATGTGGTATGGGATGAGGGGCCAGCTTGGTGGCTGGTGGTGGTGGAAGTGGTGTATATGGGTGGTGGTATATGTGTTGGTGGTGATGGGTAAGCTATAGTGGTGGTGGAAGTGTTGTAGATAGGTGGTGGAATGGTTGTGGTAGTGATGGTGGGTGAGGTGGTAGTAGTGGTGATGGTAGCTGTAGTTGTGGTGGTAGTGGAATGGTGGTAGTGGTGGTGGGTGGAGGGGTAGTCGTGGTGGGTGGAATGGTTGTAGTGGTGATGGGTGGAGCAGTAGTAGTGGTGGTGGGTGGAATGGTAGTAGTGGTGATGGGTGGAATGGTATTAGTGGTGATTGGTGGAGGGGTAGTAGTGGTGGTGGGTGGAATGGTGGTAGTGGTGGATGTGGTGGTGGTAGTAATGAATGTCATCCTCCTCCTCTTAGACTTCATCCCATGGGGCTGAGCCATCCTTTTTCGCCTTATGCCCCTTGAGGTGGATGCTCCCCCTCGGATGCTGCTGGGCTGATCAGGTGTGTAACTAGGATCTGACGTAGTCTCCCTAGACTCGCTAGGGCGTTCTCCAACCTCCTGAATACCTCGTTGGTGGTAACCACCCTGCTGCCCACTGGCCTGGTCAATGGCTCCTCATAATTTCCTCCTCCACATCAGGAAGGCAAAAGTCCTAATGGAAACTCGCGGTGGTGGCATCTCCATGAGTGTGTGGTGGAGGTGTAACATGTGCTGTGGTGGCCCTAGAAGCAGCGGGGCCAGAGTCTCCACCAGTGCCATGGTCATCATCATCGGAGTCATTAAATGGAAGAGCAATCTGCTTAACATCTAAGTCGCTCTCCTCGTAGCGCCACTTACGCCTTGCCGGCACTACGTAATCCTCCCGGGCTAGGTTCCCGAACAGTCTCCTTACAGGGGGCTTTACTTGCTTGCCCTGTAGACCATCATCCTCGCGAGAGTGGTGTCAACCATAATCTCGAGAGATACTACATGGTGGTTTTCCTTGGGTAGCGAAGGAAACTTCTCATCGATAATCATCTATAAAAATCTTGGGTACATACAGAAGCCTTCCTTGCCTTTAGCATCGAGATTCTCGATCAGGTATGGAAATATCATGTTGGAGAAGCTAAAGGGGTGATTCAGCACCAGTGCCACGTAGGCATTCTGGATTTGGTAAGATAAGTCATCAAGTCCACCCCTTCTTGATGCAATGCACTTGAGGATGACGTGTACTAAGTACTTGAACTAGGGACACAAGTTGTTTTTGTTTAGCATACCTGCATTGATGTTCCAAAGTATTTCGCCTGAGAAAACATCCTCTCATAGTAAGCGGGTGTAACCTGGTTGGGTGAGCACCATCATCACCCAGGTCTAGAACACGTCGAAGGTCCACCGCTATCACCTGAATCTCTTGCCCAAAGATGGTGCTCTGAATGTAGTAGGGCTCACTAGATTGGTCAACCGATGCCCCTCCCAGAACGCCAGCTGTATAGACATGTAGGGAGTGCATGGAGTAGATATCGCTCTGCGTATCCTTGGTCTCTTTAGAAAAGCACAGATGCCAGCAAACTCGGCAGCGTTTGAGTGGTGGGATCCAAATAAGCACAAATATTGTGCTTGGTGTTGATGGTCCACCGATCTGCCATAATCTGTAACACAAGACACATATATATGAGATGAGCACATAACAAAAAGCAATTCACTCTAAACTGTTTGATATCAGTCTGGTTCAATCATGAGATTGAACCATACGACTGAGTTAAGTCGGTTGACTGAGCTAGGGATTGAGTTCAATGGGGCAACTGATTCAGCGACTGAGTTCAGTCGTCTGACTGAGCCAGGGACTGAGTTCAGTCGGGTGACTAAGCCTATGACTGGGTTTAGTCGGGTGGTTGAGCTCATACGCCTCGTTTAATCGGCCGATTGACTCATTCGCCCAGTTCAGTCATGCGATTGAAGTTCATCAGGGTGACCGATCGCATGACAGGCTGTCTGTTCGATTGAAATTCAAATTTTGAGCAAATTTTAATATTAGACATCATGGTTTGGCTCATTTGACTCGCAATCACCCTACTTAGCACCAAATAACCTTGATTTCAACAATTTACTTAGTTTTATTAGTTTATTAAGCCAAGTAACTCTCGGTTCTACGTTAGGGCCAAATTCAGTAATTTAGGGCACGAATCGACTACGATTTGGGTAGATGCACCGCATTGTACCTGTGTAAACACCAGAAATTGTCAGAATACAACAATTTGAAGTCAACCAAGGTCAGAAGAAAATTTGGCAGAGTAACAACACTCTAGGCAATTTTAGGGCGAATAAGGAGTGATTAGTATATGCGATTGACTATAGCCCTATTTATACTGAATCTGGTTTCAATCGGGCGACTAGATCCATTTCTTTTCATTCCGACGATTAGATCTCAGTCATGTGATTAGTTCAGTCGATAACAATTAGTCGGGCAATTGACTCATTCGGACAACTCCATTCAGGCGACTGGCTCAATCTTGTAAGCCATTCATGTGAATGGTTCATACTAATTCTCTATTCGGTTGTCTAGTGAATAAGTATGGTCCAATTGTACGACTGGTCCTTAGTCATGGTCTGGTCGTGCGAATGGATCATACTCATGATTTTGACTTTATGACCATTTGACATTTAACCCCATTTAACTTTTGATTAAACATTTTGAGCATTAGATCATGTCACACATGATCATTTTAACTTGGAAAACTTTTGATCACCTCAGTCGTGATCCTTTTAAACAGAGCACGTTTTGTCACCTCAAACGTGACCCATTTAACATTGAAGACACGTTTGGTCACCTCAAACGTGACCCTTTTAAGTAATTAAATCCCAGATTGAATTCCATGATATAGTCCGACATATAACACTAAATGACTAAAACTAAAATCAAGACAAAAGATCTAACATTAAAAGACAAAACTAAAATATTTTTGTGATTTTGTGTGAGGTGGAAACCCTAAGATAGAAATCTAACAGATTTATTTCTTGAACAAGCAGTTTCAATTTATTTTGACCATAAGTAAAACGATTAATTTGTTGATTTTTTTATGCCCAAGACACATAGAACATTGATGTGGTTAGTACGTTATGATCCAAGTCGGGTCATACCCAATAACAAGCTTAGCAAACACCAAATAATATTTAATTGATGATATGATCATACAATTAAATATATACACCAATTTAAAAAATGGGTTTTCTAAATAAGTTGCATATGAGATTGAACAATTTATATGGATATTTTGTTTATAGATATTGTTTGTAATGTTATTTAAGTGACTTAAATAACATCAAATAATAAGTGAGTGTGTATGACTTATTCAAATAAAAGGTTAATTGTTTGAACAAATTTTATAAATCACTTGTTAATGTGTTGAATATTTGGTTTTAACTTTTGGGGGAAAACCCAAAGAAATAAGAGATTTCGGCCGCCCCTTGTTGGGGGTGCCTCTTCTTTGTTTTGTTTTATGGTCTTGGAAACACACACATTGGACACACATTCACTCCGTCTTCTTCTCTATCTCACATGCAAAACCACAACACAAGAAAAGGGTTTTCTGGTTTTGTTGAAGGGTTCTTCGGCTGAAAAGGTTCCCGCAGTGCTATCTTTCGTTTTTTGGTGTTCAATCCTAGCATCAAGGTGTTTGTTTTAGAGCTTGGGGTATGCAAGCTTGAGAGGACCTCTTTTGGCGCCTTGGTCGTTCGTTTTTTATCCATATCATCCTCAACCTTTTCGTATTTGGCTCCTGAAAGGTAGTCTTTGGCAGCCTCATTATGGCTGTCCATATTGTTTGTTTTGTGTAAACATAGCTAGCTTTAATTCACATATAAAGATACTATGTTTATGGGTTTGTTTATAACTTTGTTAAATCAAGATGAAACTCGAAATTTTCAGTTCATTAACTAAATTATTATGCTTGTTTCCGCTGCGTTTTTCACTAAGTTTAAAAGGTTAAACTATGTATCTTGTTCTAACAAACCCCAACATTGGCATCTAGAGCCGGTTATGTGGATAGCTAGCTTGTTTTGTCTTTCTTATTTTTCGTTTTTTGGGACTTTGAAACCCCTTTTAGGGGCTGCTATGTGCATGTTTTATGAATCCCCTACTTTCAAAGTTATATCACACATGCTTGTGATTAAACTTTGAAAGACATGTATGTTATATTTGTTGTTTGTTTGGGCATGATAAAACCTGAAATTTCAGTTTATGTTGGCTGCAATTTCGTGGGTTTTAGTGGGGTTTCATTGTTGGTTTGGTTGATATGTTCATTGTTCTTTATGGTGCATAACCTAGCCATTAACCTTGTGTTGTTTGGATGTTTGTAATGGTTGTATTCATTCATTCAATTGGGTTGTATAATCTATTGTTTATGCTTTGTTTCAAGTGTAATTTATTTATTATTGAGCTGTAATAAATAGATTAGGTACTTTTCATATTACTAGAAATCTTGTATTAGGACATAATGTCTTGTAATATGAAGATGTACGTGTTAGAAGCACAAAGGAAAGACACAAGAAACATGGAGCATTTGGATGCGGTTTCAAGTGGGAGGTTCATGGAACTTTTGTGATATGTTTTGACCCTTAGGAATATCCTATGGTCCACACTTGTGATGGCAAACAAGTGTGGCCACTTTAAATGCCTTGGTTATGCACTTACTTTAGTTTGATTATGGTATTGTGGTTGATGTATTTACATATGATGTTTGTTCATCCTTTCCATGATCATAACAAACTATCTAAATGGGCTTTAATCATTAAATGGTAATAAAAGGTTATTAAAATTGTTTAATGATTTCAAAGATTAAAAGGAGTTTTAATCAATGTACCATAAGGTATCTTGTTTTGAAAACATTTAATATAATGTTTTCTAAACTTGAATTATAATTTCTCTATACCTTTTATAAAATAACACAAGATCTACACCATCCTTTTTACACAACACTTGAATCGCTTGGAACTCTTAGTGGGATAAAGGTCACCTAACCATTTTGAGGGAACTTGTGACTTGAGGTGAGAATGCCATATTCGTGGGATAAAGGTCACCTAACCGCTTATTTTGGCAAACTCACACGTGTGTGTAAGTAGGGTGTCTTGATTTGCAAACCATATCAAATGGATCACCTACGATATGGTTTCCAAATGGTGTTGATGGGATTAACATGCCGACTTAACATATGATGTTTCAAGTCGATCCCATACCTCTAGAAGTTGCAAATGGTTGCAATCGTCAATCGTTGACCCCCTTATTAACTTAAATCATGGGATAAAGATCACCTAACCACTATTTAAATGTAATGTTGGGTTCTACATTTTAATATGCAAACAACCTTAAAAGGTATTAATTATTAAAACAATAATATCGAAAGTACTAAAATTGATCTTTGTTAAATTTTGTAGTTGGCCACCAATAATTATGATAATCATGATAATTCATCCACATCCGCCCAATCTTTACGAGCGATTCTCCAAAAGGAACGTCTAAATCATAGCAATTTTATCGATTGGTATCGAAACTTGAGAATTGTTCTCAAGCAAGAGAAACGATCATATGTTTTAGATGACCCTGTCCCCGGTCAACCTAGTGAGGATGATGAGGAGGCCTATAATCATTGGATAAAGTACATTGAGGACTCTGTCCAACTGTCTTGCCTTATGTTGGCAAGCATGACTCCGGATCTCCAAAAGGAGTATGAGCATCACGGAGCTTATGACATGATAACCCAACTGAAGGAAATGTTCCAACAGCAACCGAGGGTTGAGCGCTTCGAAACGGTTCGGGCGCTCCATGCATGTCGTATGGACGACAAGCAATCAGTTTCATCTTATGTACTTAAGATGAAAAGTCACATTGACCGCCTCGAAAGGCTAAACTATCCCATCTCAAAGGAATTGGCAACGGATTTGATCCTCAATGGCCTTACCAAAAGGTTTGAGACGTTCGTGTTGAATTACAACATGAATGCTTGGGACAAAAGCATTGGTGAGCTTCACTCTATGCTCAATACGGCCGAGGCAGCCATGGGTAAAAGGGTTTTACCCGTTCTCACCATCCATATGAAGTGGGAACAAGAAAAAGCCTCATCCCACACCCAAGGCAAGGTTGCCAAGGGTAAGGGACCCGTAATGGGAAAAGGGAAAGGGGTGGCAAGGGTGCCACCCAAAGCACAGGAGAAGAGGCAAAAGGTTGCTTCTAATGACCCATGCTTAAAGTGTGGGGAGATTGGACATTAGGCAAGAAATTGTCCTGTCCATCTCCTGAGGTGAAAGCAAAGAGGGATGCCGGGCAGACCTCAGGTACTATATATACATTTTCCATATTAATTTAAACTTAATATCCACTAACACATGGGTATTAGATACCGGATGTGGAACTCACATTTGCAATTTGTTGCAGGGATTCAAAAGAGTAGCAACTTCAACAAAGGGGATGTTAACCTCTATATGGGCAATGGGGCTGAAGTTCAAATTGAAGCCTGTGGTGACTACATCTTGAAACTTCCAAATGGTTTGGAAGTAATTTTGTACAATGTTTTGTATGCTCCTAGTTTGACTAGGAACATTATTTCCGTAGCCTTATTAAAACATTTTGGATATGTATTATCATTTATTGAAAATGAAATCCATGTTACTTTGAATGACATGTTTTACTATAAAGCTATTCACATCAATGGTATCTATGAATTGGTTCGTGAAAACATTGAATGATAGCTTATTGTACCAAACTAGTACCAAGAAACTCAAATCGATTTGAGTAATACTTATCTTTGGCATTGCCGTCTTAGTCATATAAACAAGAAAAGAATACAAACATTACAAAAGAATGGTCTTTAAAAACAAATGAATGTGATTCATTTGATGTATGTGAGTCTTGTTTACAAGGTAAAATGACCAAGGCACCTTTTAGTGGCAAAGCCGAAAGGGCAAAGGATTTATTAGGTATCACACATTCGGATGTATGTGGTCCTTTTAAACCTATGACAAGGTACAATGAAAATACTTCATTACCTTTACTGACGACTATAGTCGATATGGGTATGTGTACTTGTTAAGACACAAAGATGAAGGTTTTGAAATGTTTAAGTTCTTTCAAAATGAAGTACAAAATCAACTCAATAAGTCAATTAAAATTCTCCGCACCGATAGAGGAGGTGAATACCTGAATGATGCTTTTAGGGACCATCTTAGAAGTTGTGGGATTGTCTCACAACTATCTCCACCGGGAACACCACAACATAATGGCGTGTCTGAGCGGAGAAATCGAACTCTATTGGATATGGTTCGATCTATGATGGCTAGAAGCTCATTACCTCTATCATTTTGGGCTTTTGCTCTGCTCTCTACGGCCCGTATTTTGAATATGACCCCAACCAAGAATGTTGAAAGGACACCTTATGAAATATGGCATGGAAGAGTTCCATCATTTTCATATTTGAGGGTGTGGGGGTGTGAGGCTTATGTGAAGACTCCCACCTCGAACAAGTTAGAAAGCCGTTCCACTAAGTGTATCTTCATTGGATATCCAAGAGATTCTATGGGATCCTATTTCTATGATCCAATACAACAAAAGGAGTTTGTTGCCAAAAAGGGTGAGTTCCTGGAAACCAATTCCTTATGTAAGGAACTGGTAGTAGAACTGTGGATCTTGAAGAGGATCAAGAACCGCAACTCGATACACGTTTGGTTGACACTAGCACACAACATGAGGATGTTGAAAGTGATCAAATAGTTGATCAATACACAGAAAACATTCGCAGATCTGGTAGAACTAGTAATCCACCTGAAAGATATGAATTTTTCACTCATGGATGCTATGTGATAGACACTGATGAACCAATCACATACCATGATGTGTTGTCCAATTCTGATTGTGACAAATGGCTTGAAGCCATGAACGTTGAGATGCAATCCATGTATGACAATCAAGTATGGGACTTGGTTACACCATTTCTTAACTCCAAAGTAATTGAAGTAAGTGGATTTTCAAAAGGAAAACTTATATGCATGGAAACTTGGATACTTATAAAGCAAGACTTGTAGCAAAGGGTTTCACTCAAACTCAAGGGGTTGTTATGATGAAACTTTCTCACATGTTGCAATGCTAAAATCTATTAGGATATTCTTTGGCATAGCTGCTCATTATGATTATGAGATTTGGCAAATGGATGTCAAAACGGCTTTCTTAATGGATATCTTGAGGAAGATGTCTATATGGTTCAGCCGAAGGTTTTGTCCATCCAAAATATCCTAACAAAGTATGCAAGTTAAAAAAATCAATCTAGGGATTGAAACAAGCATCGAGAAGTTGGATTCACCGTTTTGAGGAAGAAGTAATTAAATATGGATTCATCAAGAACGCTGATGAAGTTGTGTATATAAGAAAGTAGTGGGAGCATCATCACTTTCCTAGTATTGTATGTTGATGACATACTACTATTTGGAAATGACATTCCAACCTTGGAGGTGTAAAAGACCTGGCTTGGAAGTTGTTTTCCCATCAAGGATCTTGGTGAAGCTACCTATATTCTGGGAATAAAGATCTAGGGATAGATCAAGGCGGTTGATTGGTTTAAATCAAAGTGCATACATTGATAAGATCTTGAAAAGGTTCAAGATGGAGAACTCTAAGAAAGGTACAGTGCCTATTCAAAGAGGAACGATATAAGTACGACTCAATGTCCAAGCTCAAAGGATGAGCAAGATAAAATGAAGGCAATCCCATACGCATCTGCTATTGGATCCATCATGTATGCAATGATATGCACTCGGCCGGACGTTTCATGCACCTTAAGCATGATAAGCCGTTACCACAAAATCCTGGAAGCAGTCATTGGATGGTTGTTAAGAACATACTTAAGTACCTAAGGAGGATTAAAGATATGTTTCTAATCTATGGATCTGGTGATGAGGAACTTGTTGTAAAAGGTTACACGGATGCGAGTTTCCAAACCGATCATGATGATTCATGTTCACAATCTGGATACATTTTCATTCTGAATGGAGGAGCCGTCTCTTGGAAGAGCTCTAAACAGGATGTGGTGGCTTTATCAACTACAGAATCACAATACGTCACTGCCTCATTGGCAACTCAAGAAGCTGCATGGTTAAGAAATTCATTGCTGACCTCGGGGTTGTCCCTTCCATTTAGGACCCCCTAGAGATCTTTTGTGATAACGAGGGTGAGATTGCTCAAATCAAGGAACCTCGTGCTCATCAAAAGACTAGGCACATTGAGCGGAGATTCAACTACATACGAGATGAAGTTGAGAAAGGAAAGATATGTATTCATAGAGTTCACACATATCAAAATATTGCGGGTCCTCTTACGAAGCTCCTAGAAAAGGCAAAGCATGAAGGTCATACCTGTGCCATCGGACTGTGATATTCTAGTAATTGGATTTAATCTGTGATTTCGTATTTGGATATTTGGAACTCTCTTACTATTGAATAAAATTATTTGGTTATAATATTTCAATAAATGTTCCAGTTTAGCATGTTTAATCCATGGGTAAATTTTTTACTCTAAATGTCCGTAATCATTCATACTTGTGGGAGCAAGTATGATGGTAAGATTATTATGAATTTGGATTAGTGGATATTCATAAGGAATGAATATAGAGCAATTGGTTGCTGCCAAAGTTCTTAGATATTTGTGGGATACAAATATTGGACAGACCCACATCTCAAATTTTACTACATGGAATATTAGATTGATCATAAGTAAATTTGAGTTAAGGAGAATATCATTTGGTATCCTCAGACCTGAGATACATACTGGGTTTTGATACTCACCAAGTTTATACCTTGAGCTAGTTCTACACTACCATGAAATAAGGGACCGTATGTAAGGCTAGGATCAGACGTGACATGAAGTGTTTGTGAGAAACGTATGTATTCAAGATGGAATTTGTTCGTCTTATTTGTTGAGAGCAAGATGTCTAAGGCCTCATAAGTTAAATCAACAAGGAATGATCATTCTGTGTCCTTGGATTTAACATGACATCTGTAACCAAAGGATAATGATTTAATTCACCTAATCATTTCAAGTTGGATACTTGAAGGGGATGATGTTATTGATGCTTTTAGTCATGCATATTAGGGTATAACGTTTTTAGGTGTATGTACTGCTTGCATCAATCTTCTATGAATCTTGTGCAGTGGGCGATTGTTGAATTCTTTATGCCCAAGCCCATAGAACGTGATGTGGTTAGTACGTTAGATTCTCTGTAGGGTCATACCCAATAACAAGCTGAGCAAACCCCAAATATATTATATGATATTATCATATAACTAATATAATACCACCATTTAGAAATGGGTTTTCTAACAATTGCATATGAGATTGAACAATTTATATGGATATTGTTGGACCAAAAGAACCAATGAGCCAAGATCAGAAAACCTCTAAGTCCCATGGTATCACAACAACTGCTGAAAGCCTCATCAGCAGTTTGACAAGTGCTGAAGACTTCAACAGCTGAAGATCAAGTGCTGAAGACTTTAACAGCTGAAGAACTAAAGTGCTGAAGTACAACAGCTGAAGAACACAAGTGCTGAAGCTGAAAGACCAAAGTACTGAAGTACAACAGCTGAAGAGTTTACAAGTGCTGAAGATCAACAACTGATGTACAAAGTCTGAAGACAAAGACTGAAGACATCAGCTGATGATATCTACTGAAGTCATCAGCTGATGAAACACCTGAAGGTCAAAGTCTGAAGATCAAGTACTGAAGCCTCAGTAGTTTGTCACAACTGCTGAAGAGTACTTCTTCAGTAGTTGTGATATCAGTAGTTTTATATTTCTAGTTTCAGTAGTTTTATGTTTCAGTAGTTTTGTAAAACGACTGAAGAGCTTGTTCTTCAGTCGTTGTAGTTTCAGTAGTTTCTAATCAGTAGTTTTATATTCTGTACTTAACACTCTGATGTTCTCAGTAGTTGTGAACATTTCAGTAGTTTGTTAAGAGTTAGTTATTTTTGTATTAGATCTGCCAGTTGTCACTTTCCGTGATAACAGCAGTGATTGTTGCACTCTATATAAGGAGTGACAACCTATTGTAATAAGTGAATGAATGGATGATATGAATGATTTGATTAGAAATATTCTATATCTATAAACATTCCTTGAATCAGAAATATATTCTCTCACTATAACCATGTGCTCTTAATGCATACAAGTATCGATTCTTGCTACAATTTGTCTAATTCCTGTTCGTATTCCGCTGCTTTGAACTCTAATACATCAAACTTGTGATCGCTGATCCTGTCAAATGGTATCAGAGCAGGTTAATCATTGATCGATCTAATAATTGATCATTGAAACTGCTATTCAAGATCTAAGTTTGATTGAATTAGCTTTTGTTTTGCAAGAAACGGTTATAGAGATTGAATTTTCTGTATTTCTGGTCATTCATCCTGAGATCTTTTCTTGGTTTTCATTGAGTTTGTTGTGGTCTGTGTAAAACTTTTAAAAGCTTGAATTAAATTGTTTTTGAACTGAAAATGACTACTCCCTCCAATGATCCACAATACTGGTTCCTCAACCAAGCCACCAATGCTGGTTAGGAATGAGTATAACATATGGCAAAGACGAATGCTCCATCACCTGTCTGTTAACAGCGCAGGTTGTTGGACATCAGTGGTACATGGTCCACACAAGCCTATGGTGAATAACCCGGAAACCAATCAAATGGTTCCGAAGAGGAGGGAGCAATACTCAGATGAGGATAAGAAGTTGCTTGAAATTGATGCAAAAGCCCATGGAATTCTGGCCATGGCACTGCCAAATGAAATCTATTCTGGGCTAATGCATCATGAAACTGCCCATGACCTCTGGAATGCCTTGAAAGAACAATTTGGAGGAACAGATGAGGTCTTGGCAAATAATAGAGAAATTCTTGCCCAACAATATGAGACATTCTCTCATAGAAAGGGTGAGACACTGACTCAACAATATGAGCGGTTTCTTGTTTGATCTCTGAACTAAAAATGGTCAAACTTGAGTACACAAATATTCAGATGAATAACAGATTTCTCAGATCACTGCCTGAGAGATGGGACACATATACTATTGTCCTACGCTCCAGTGCAAGTTTGGACAAACTATCTCTCACCCAACTCCATGGGAAACTGCTCACGTTTGAGAGAGAGATAGAACAGAAGAGAAAGCTGTCTTCATCTGGAAAGCTCACTGAAGACTTTGTACCAGGCAACACTGCCTTGGTGGGTCATGAGTCAGAATATGCTTCATCTGAATGCCAGTATGATGAGCATATTAATTTCTCTTCAAGCACTTCTGATTCTGCATTTGTGAGTGTTGATGGTCAGTTTACTGGGTGTAATAATGACAATTTATGCTTCATTATGGATGATCTCAAGGGGATTGCTGATGATGACTTAGAAGAGATGGATATTTTGAGCCAAATGGCCCTGATAAATATCAGATCTCAGAAGTTCTATAAAAGAACTGGAAGAAAATTCCCAGGACTCTCTGGCAAAACCAAAGTTGGTTTTGACAAGAGCAAGTTGAGGTGTCACAAATGCCAAAGGCTTGGACACTTTGCAAGAGAGTGTAGATCAACTGGATCTAACTCCACTGCACCCTTTGTGACTTTTCCTGGCAATAGTCAACACACAGAGGGCAACATCCTGTCACTTCTAGTCATCATCCTCAACAACAATCTCCGGCATATTTTGTTCCTCAGGGTCAAATGCCATATCCGTACCCTTGTTATTACATGCCACAGTCAAATCAAGTTCAAGTTCCTATGGCACCACAACCTCATGCACTACCAGAACCTCAGCCATCCCAATCTCATCAACAACTCAACCTCAACAACACAGCTTCTTCACCCCAGGAGTTGTTGACTGGAGCAGTTTACCAGATGACATGTCTGGTCATGACCAACTGTTCTCAGGTGCTGGTCAACATGGTGGTGACAGTCCTTTTGGGAATCTAGCTCTTATGGCTTTGGAGTCTGCTGATACTTCATTTTCTAATGCCTCTACACCTCAGGTATCACAGGTATCCTCTGAGGCAAAAGCCAAATTATGTTCTGAACCATGCATAGCAGCATTTGCTTCCATTAGAGAAGCAAATGTAGCTCTAATTAATAAGAACATTGAGCTAGAACAAATAATTTCCAAAAACAAAGCTGAGTTTGAGTCTGTGCTTAAAGATAAAAATGATGAGATTTATAAACTGAATTGCCAAATAATTGATGATAAGGCTAGAGAAGAGGTACTTCTAGAGAAGTACAAAGATCTCAAAGAAACCCTTGCAGTTACCCAGGTAGAGTGTGATAGATGGGTACAATCATGCAAAGTTTTGAAATGCTTCTTAGTAAGCAATCTGCTTCAAATGTGAAGTTTGGAATTGGTTACAATCACACTGCTCCACCTACAGATTTTACCCCAAGAGCAGAGGTAGAATCTGATGGGAGAGTGATAACCAATCCATCACATCATGTGATCTACCTTCTGATACAGCACAATCAGAAGTAGCAGTCAGCATCAAGCCCTCTTTGAACCTATCAGCTGATGTTGATGGTTCAAATGCTGACACTCACATGATTAATGAGTTGATCAACTCAGGAGTTAATTCTGAAGGTCCTGAAAGGACTAGAGAGCAGGATTTAACACCTGAAGTTCAAACTTCAACTGCTGTCAGTACTGAAGAGAAGAAAACTGCCAGTAGAAAGAGTTTGAAGACTACTAAAGAGGCAGTCAAGAAAGCAAACAATGCTTCCAAAGCATTGAAGAACAAGTCTTCAGTTGCTTCACCCTCTTTAGTTGATGATCAACCTAAGATGAAGAAGAAACCATGTGAAGTATGTGGTTTGTTCAATCATCTTACAGATGATTGTTGGTACAAAAGAGGTTCCAAACTCAAACAAAAAGAAGAAATTAATGAGAAAATGGTAAAAATGAAAACTGAGTTTGAGACCACATTTGTATCAGCAACATCAAATCCTGTAACCCTTAAGTCCTAAAAGAAATCCAAAAAGGAAGGGTTAAACAGGTGACAGCTGAGAATGCTCAGAAGAAGAAGGGCAACATAGGAACTTATCAAACTCCACTGGCAATGTGTCTGATGCTGAAAGCTTTATCACAAAATCAGACACAGCTGGTTATGATGGTTCAACATCTGTTGGGTAGAGTTAACCAACTAGATGCTCCTATGTTGAAACCACGAAAAGGAGGTCCAAGCCAAAGGACTCCTCTTCTACACCATCTTCTTCCTCTCAGGCTGTTGTTTCAGATAAACCTGTTAGTTTACCATCTATTGATGAGACCAGGCCCAAAACCAAAAAGGTTTGGGTCTCTAAAACTAACTGATTGTTTATTATTGCAGGGTTCTTCAACATGCCAAAGTAGCATCTGGTATGTAGACAGTGGGGGATCTATGCACATGACTGGGAACAGCTCTCTTCTTCATGACTACTCTCAAGGAAAGAAGGGATTTGTTTCTTTTGGCAATGATGCTAGGGTTACATCATTGGTAAGGGTTTGTCTCCAATGGAGAAATCAAATTTGATGATGTTAATCATGTGGAAAATCTCAAGTACAATCTCTTGAGTGTCAGTCAAATGTGTGATAAAGGCCATGTTGCTCTTTTCACCAGTCAAAACTGTAGGATTCTGTCATCCAAAGTTTTGCACTTGATTGACAAGGTGTTGGATGATCACACTCTCTGAGAGCCAACAGGACAGGAAGAGTGTATGCCTTAGATCTTTCAAGAAAATAGATCTCAAAGGCAATCCTTGCCTATTTTCCAAAGCCTCTTCTCAAGAATCTAAACTGTGGCACAGAAGGCTTGGTCATGTTAATCTCAAAAACATGAATCAGCTTACCCACAATAGTTTAGTCAGAGGCTTACCAATAAAGGAGTTCCACTGTGATGAAACCTGCACTGCTTGTTTAAAAGGAAAACAGCACAAAGTCTCATTCCCTCCTATTGAAGTGCCTAAGTCCACTGCCTGCTTGCAATTACTGCATATGGATCTATTTGGTCCTGTGAGAGTAATGAGCATGGCAAAGAAGAAATACTGTCTGGTAATTGTGGATGATTACTCCAGATTTGTATGGACTTTCTTTCTACATTCAAAGGATGAGGCTGCTCAGAAGATTATTCACTTTGTGTTGTATATTGAGAAGCAGTATTCCCTTCCAGTCAAGTGTATTAGGAGTGACAATGGAACTGAGTTCAGAAATCATACACTTGATGACTTCTATCTTTCAAAGGGATCAAAAGGCAGTTTAGCATCCCAAGGACTCCAGAACAAAATGGAGTAGTGGAGAGAAAGAACAGGACCCTCATTGAAGCTGCAAGGTCCATGCTGGCTGACTCAGGTTTGCCACTGACCTTTTGGGCTGAAGCTGTCAACACAGCTTGCTATGTGCAAAATAGAGTTTTAGTAAATCAGAGGTTGATGAAGACTCCATATGAAGTTCTCCATCATTTGGCTCCTCTGATTTCATTTTTCAAAGCATTTGGGTGTCCCTGTTTTATTCTCAACACAAAGGATCAACTCCATAAATTTGATCCTAAGGTGGATGCAGGGTATTTTGTTGGTTATTCATCTACTTGCAAGGCATACAGAGTCTTCAACTGCAGAACAAAGATGGTTGAAGAAACTCTACATGTTAAGTTCAATGAATCTCCAAAGGACAAGATTCCACAAAGCCCTGTGGAGTTATTTGATTTGGACATACTGCAATATGTTCCTTATCAAACTCCTGCTGTTGCTCCTGTCAACAGTTCACCACCTGGTGGTACTGCTGATGATGATGATGATTGCAGTACTCACCTCTTCAGGTTTAGTGATCAGCTGCCTGATTCAGCTAGACCTGATGTTCCTGTAGCTCCAGTAGCACCATCCACAACAAATGCTGATGAGATCTCTTCGAATTCAACTTCCTTTGAATTACCATCCACTGATTGGTTTCAAGGAAATGATTCACCATCACCATCTGTTACTGCTGAGCCTGCTACAAACACTTGCACAGATCTCATTGTGTATCAAGATCTGAAGAATCACCCTATGTCTCAAATCATTGGTGATATCACTGCTGGAGTATCAACAAGAAGTCAATTGTCAAATTTCTGCTTCTATGCTCTCTTCATCAGTCAGCAAGAGCCAAAGAATTATCACATTGCTTTAAAGGACAATGGATGGGTTGATGCCATGCAGCTTGAGCTTCTTCAGTTCAAGAAACAGCAAGTGTGGGAACTGGTTCCTCTACCTCCAGGTAAGTGTGCAATAGGCACTAAATGGGTGTTTAGGAACAAAACTGATGAAAATGGGCTTATTGTTAAGAACAAGGCCAGACTGGTTGTTCAGGGTTTGCACAAGAAGAAGGTATTGATTATGATGAAACCTTTGCCCCTGTAGCCAGACTGGAAGCAATTCGATTGTTTTTAGCTTATGCTGCTTATCAAAACCTTAAAGTTTTTCAAATGGATGTCAAAAGTGCATTTTTGTATGGAAAAATAAAGAAGAGGTTTATGTATGTCAACCTCCAGGCTTTGAGGACAATAAACATCCTAATTGGGTGTATAAGCTTGATAAGGCTCTTTATGGGTTAAAACAAGCTCCTAGAGCCTGGTATGAGACATTATCAAACTTTCTTCTGGAAAATAATTTCACTAGAGGCTCCATAGATAAGACTTTATTCATTAAGAAAGCTGGGCAGCATAATCTACTTGTTCAAATTTATGTAGATGATATCATTTTTGCATCCTCTGATCCAAAGTTGTGTGATGCCTTTACAAAGTTGATGCAACAGAAGTTTGAAATGAGTGCCATGGGAGAATTACAGTTCTTTCTGGGGTTGCAAATCAAACAAAAGGCTGATGGAATTTTCATTCATCAGTCCAAATACAAAAGATCTTTTGCAAAAGTTTGATTTACAAAACTGTAAGCCCTGTTCTACCCCCATGTGCAGCACCACACAACTGGATACAGATCAGAAAGGTAAAGTGGTTGATGAAACACTTTACAGATGTATGATTGGGTCCTTGATGTATTTAACAGCTTCTAGACCAGATATTATGTTTGCTACATGTGTTTGTGCTAGATTTCAGGCTGCACCTAAAGAGTCTCATCTGATTGCAGTCAAGAGGATCTTTAGATATCTGCAAGGCACTCCATCTCTAGGTTTATGGTATTCTACTGGACATTCTGGTAAATTAGTTGCTTTTTCTGACAGTGACTATGCAGGGTGTAAGTTGACCAGGAAATCAACTTCTGGTGGATGTCAATTCCTAGGCAACTGCTTGATTTCTTGGCAGAGCAAGAAACAGACCTCAGTTGCTACATCAACTGCTGAAGCAGAGTACATTGCTGCTGCAAGTTGTACATCTCAGGTACTCTGGCTTCAAAACCAACTTTTGGATTATGGCATTACAGAGACTAAGACTCCATTGTTAATGGATAGTGCTTCAGCTCTTTGCATTGTCAAAAATCCAGTCCAGCACTCTAGGACCAAACATATAGAGATCAGACATCATTTTATAAGGGATTGTTTTGAAAAAGGTCTGATTGATCCTAAGTTTGTGCCTAGTGCTGATGAGCTTGCAGACATTTTTACTAAGCCTTTGGATAGTTCAACTTTCCAAAACCTGGTGTTAAGGCTTGGTATGCTGCAGCTAGAATAAGTGACAACTACTGATGATCTTAGTAATAAGTACTGATGATCATTAGTAACTATGTCACATATAAGTACTGATGAGCTCTTTTACCCTCAGCAGTTTTTATAACTACTGAAGGCTAAATGTCTCACAAGTACTGAAGTACTTCATCTGTTCTAAACTACTGATGTAGTTACAACTACTGATGCAGCTACAACTACTGCAATCAGTAAAAACAGATAAGTACTGATGTCCTATGAAACAACTGAAATCAGCCAAAAAGGCTGATGAATGTGTTGAGGACAGTATGAAACAGCTGAAAAGCTAAGAATTGACGAAAACAGCTGAAGAGAACTTTCTCTTCAGTCGTTTGTACAACTGCTGTTTCATTCTAAACAACTGAAGCAAAACCATGTCTTCAGTAGTTTTATAACTACTGATGACTAATACCAAGTCTTCAGTTGTTTACAACAGCTGATGACAAAACCACTGTCCTTCAGTAGTTTCATAACTACTGATGACAAACACCAAGTCCTCAGTTGTTTCAATCATCTGAAGTCAAAACCACGGTCTTCAGTAGTTTTCTAACTTCTGATGCCTAACACCACGACTTCAGCTGTTTCAACGTCTGAAAGGATAATACCATGTCAACGGTCGTTTAAAACTACTGATGACTAACACCACATCCTTCAGTCGTTTTCTTACCCCACCCTATAATATCCCTGACCTATCCTCAATGCTTCATCTTCTTCAAACCTAACGTTCCTCTCCAAAACTTCCCTCTTCTCAATGGCGTCCATGCAAATTAAACCGCGACACAACTGTTTGCCTACCTCACTAAATCGCCTATCTGGACTAAGTTCGATACTGCTATCGATCTTATGGTTCAGTCCCAATACAATACGGCATTTCTTCTGAATCCCATACTACATGCCGAATCCCTTCAACAATTTTGGATGAACGTTACTATTACCACTGGGGAGAACAACACACCATCTCTCCAGTCGGTCGTCAACAACAAAGAAGTAGTCATCACTCCTGCAATAATCCGCCAAATCTTCTTCTGAATGATGCTATTCTCCTGCTGGATATCCGAAGGGCACCACAGATCTATCCTTTGCCCAACATGGATATCAAGGCGATCTCAGTGCCTCCACTATCTGAAGAAACACTTTATGACGCTGAGCGCCTATTTTTCACATGGTGAATGTATGTTTGGCTCCTAAGACGTCGTCTTGGGATCAAATGTCGACAAAATGGCAGCAGGTAATGTATTCTATTCTTGAGCAACAACACCCTAAACTTTTCAGAAATAATATTTTCGGAGCTCAAGGATATGGCTCAAAAACTAACTGCCAACCGTTGGATACTATATCCACGGTTCATAATGGCCATCATTACAAACCAGCTTAATGCTGAGGGACTTGTTGGCTTGGGAGTCCCTGCTACGGCTGTTCTGCCGGAAGTATACTCCCGGCACAACTCTGACCAGACACTAAAATGGCTGCCAAGCTGCGAAAACCCACGCAGCTGGAACCCACAGCCACCACCTCCAAATCAAAAGTCCCCACCAAACCCCAAAAAGAAACCCAAAACGGCTACTCAGGGAATTGAGTCCCCTGAGGATGCCCCTGCAACACAAACGCAGGATATATCCACTAGTCCAAACCCCCTAGTGGATACAATGACTCTTCCAGCCATAGCCGCTCAGGCTTCCTCTCAACAGGAGCCTGCAGCAACCACACAAGGGGTACCTACATATCTGGGATCTTCCTCACTTGAGGGGATTGCCATTGAAGAGCACCAACCTCCCCAGGTGCACACTGCTTCTATCCCTTCACCCCAAACAACCGCCCCTCACAGCCCAACTTTAATAGTTGCACAAGTGCTGACTCATGCACTCCTCACCCCCTCCCCAGAAACCACTTACTACTGGGAACCCTCTACAATTGAGGGGGAGGAACACAGTGCACTTGAGAACCCACAGCACAGGGGTTTACCACTTCTATCTCCTGGTGTAGACAAGGAGCTTAGAATATCTAGTGAGGCTGCCACCTCCTCTGACTCAGCACATGATCAGAATGAGGCTGGTAACATTGCTAAGACCTCACTAGAGGCAACAGCTGATGATGGACACTGTCCTGAGGCTGGAAGTCCCCAGTACCAAGCACAAGGGGCACATGCACCAACTGGTCTACACCCAGTGCATGTAAATCCTGCTCTAAGCAGGAGGTCAGATGATTCAGCTTCGGCTGATGATGACCTGGGCTTTTTCTACGATGTTCTTGCCCAGAACACAATCCTTGAAGAGAAAGTCAGTAGGCTGCAAACCTACTTGACCAACTCTCACAAGGAGAAAGACCATCTGCCTCTACCACCCACAGATGGCACCTTCACTTGAAGGTTCCCCAAACACTGAGCCACTCCAAACTCAACCACCTGCCTCTGCTTCAGGCCCTATTTCTCAGGAACAGAACCCTCCTGAGCAAATAGGTGCTGTACTTCAAAATTCCCTCCCTCTCATCACACCCATAATCACTGATATTGTGACTAAAGCCATTGATGAGAGGCTTTCCTCAACTTTACACCCTTGATTGATGCTGCTGTACAAAAGACTCTTTCTGCGGTACAAACCCCTTCCTCCAATGCATCCAAAAAGGGGGAGAGTACTGCAGTGAAAGAAAAGAAGAGGAAAAGAACAGAGGAAAAGAAGGAAGAGAAGCAAGCCCAAGAGGAGGAGAAAGAAAAGCAACCTCTGCTCACTTACAAGCGAAAGAAAAGTGCTGATGATCATACTGCTGAAGACAAATCCTTGGAGGAGCTGGTAAAAGAAGCTGACACTACACACAGCCGATCCATGGATAAATAATTGAACAACTCTTCAGGCAGGGGTTGACACAGCCACACTGGATAGTGAGATCAGAAGGTTGGAAGTGCAAGAGATACAAACCGATGGGCAGGGTATGATGCTCTTGAAAAGAGAGATTGGAAATAATGATCCGCTTTATTGCAAAATACTTAGGAAGATCGTTAATGGAGATTCGCGCGTGGACCAGGGACAGCATTCTGGCTATAGCCACCAGAATCTGTCTGTCTGAGCAATTCAACAAAGGGATTATTGTGGAAGCCCTTGATGAGGCTGGGGCTGGTAAAAGGTTAGAGATGGCTAAACTCACAAAGGCGAAACTAACTACAAAGATGCTGGATCAACCTTCCCTTCCACCCACTCAAACAGAGCCTATCCCTCAAATCTCCCAACCAATCTCTAAGCCAAAATCCAAACATCTCATTCTCAAAACCAATTCCTTCACCAACCCAACCATCATCCAGTGATGCACCCAGAAGGAGGAGAAGGGTGCTGAGGATGGAAGAAGAAGAAGAAGAGGAGGATGAAGATGATAGTCTGCCACTCTCTGCTGTTCTAAAGCTACCAAAACCCCGAAGTCACCCATGATCACACCTGACTCTCAAAGGGAAATGGTCAGAGTCAAGATAGAAGAAGAAGAACAGCAGATGAGACAACTGTTGAAGATGGTTGACAAGGAATTTCCTCAGTCATCATCTATTCAAGCCATGAAAGGGCATGCTCAAAGGCTGTACACTCTCAGGCACACTTTTCAGTATCAGAAGGAGAGAGTGAGAGTATGGCCAGACCCCAGGGTGAGTTCTAGAATCCATAAAAGAACTATTCCACACAGATACAATGGCCAGGTACGAAAAACAATAGATTCTACCATCATGTTGGCCATTGTAGTCTCACCTTGGGAAATCATTGATGAATTCAAGAAAGCTCACCAAGCAAAGAAGACCCTCAAGCTTTACTAGAAAACAAGATGATTAAGAAGGGGTTGTTATATAAAAAGCTTGAAGACATCCAGAAGAATGAGCTCCAGTTACTCCTTGAAGGCAACCATCCTGATGAATTTGTATATAGGGAGGTAACTACGGTGGAGCTGAAAAATGGCAGGACCATGAAGTACTTATCAGAGTACTATGGTCCAGAGTTCTTCTTCGAAGGAGGAGTAGAAGAACTCTCTCAGGAGGAACAAGTTGTTCTCCTTGAGGCCTATGTTCGAGAGTCATACAGACTCATTATGGGAAGTAAATCTCATGAATGGGATAACAACTCTGTGTCCAGTTCCCCAAAACAGAGTTCCCATTCATACCTGCCAAACAAATATCTGAGATTTCTTCCCAGGCCGGAGCTTACATGGGTCATCTTCTCTACTGATCAAGAAGGAAAAGACCAACATTTTGCCAACAATAAGTGGGATAATAAATAATTTAGAGGTTTTGGCTGCATTGGTTCAGGGGGAGTTTGTTGGACCAAAAGAACCAATGAGCCAAGATCAGAAAACCTCTAAGTCCCACATGGTATCACAACAACTGCTGAAAGCCTCATCAGCAGTTTGACAAGTGCTGAAGACTTCAACAGCTGAAGATCAAGTGCTGAAGACTTCAACAGCTGAAGAACTAAAGTGCTGAAGTACAACAGCTGAAGAACACAAGTGCTGAAGCTGAAAGACCAAAGTACTGAAGTACAACAGCTGAAGAGTTTACAAGTGCTGAAGATCAACAACTGATGTACAAAGTCTGAAGACAAAGACTGAAGACATCAGCTGATGATATCTACTGAAGTCATCAGCTGATGAAACACCTGAAGGTCAAAGTCTGAAGATCAAGTACTGAAGCCTCAGTAGTTTGTCACAACTGCTGAAGAGTACTTCTTCAGTAGTTGTGATATCAGTAGTTTTATATTCTAGTTTCAGTAGTTTTATGTTTCAGTAGTTTTGTAAAACGACTGAAGAGCTTGTTCTTCAGTCGTTGTAGTTTCAGTAGTTTCTAATCAGTAGTTTTATATTCTGTACTTACACTCTGATGTTCTCAGTAGTTGTGAACATTTCAGTAGTTTGTTAAGAGTTAGTTATTTTTGTATTAGATCTGCCAGTTGTCACTTTCCGTGATAACAGCAGTGATTGTTGCACTCTATATAAGGAGTGACAACCTATTGTAATAATGTGAATGAATGGAATGAATGAATGATTGATTAGAAATATTCTATATCTATAAACATTCCTTGAATCAGAAATATATTCTCTCACTATAACCGTATGTGCTCTTAATGCATACAAGTATCGATTCTTGCTACAATTTGTCTAATTCCTGTTCGTATTCCGCTGCTTTGAACCTAATATCAAACTTGTGATCGCTGATCCTGTCAGGATATTTTGTTTATAGATATTGTTTGTAATGTTATTTAAGTTCCTGACATAAACATCAAATAATAGTGAGTGTGTATGGTTTATTCAATACCGGGTAATTGTTTGAACACTTTTATAAATCACTGTTAATGTGTTGAATATTGTTTTTAACTTTTGGGTGGAAAACCCCAAGAAATAAGAATTTTCGTGCACCCTTGTTGGGGCGCCTCTTCTTTGGTTGGTGTTGTGTGGTCTTGGAAAACACACACCATTGACACACATTCCTCCATCTCCATTCTCTCTCTCCATGCACAACCACACACAAGAAATGATTTTCCTTTTGTTTGTTGAAGGGATCCTCGGCTGAAAGGTTCCAGCAGTGCTTCTTTCGTTTTTGGTGTTCAATCCTAGCATTCAAGGTGTGTGTTTGAGAGCTTGGGGTAGCAAGCTTTAGAGGCCTCTTTTGGTGCCTTGGTCCGTTCGTTGTTTTATCCATATCACCCTCAACCTTTTCGTATTTTGGCTCCTGAAAGGTAGTCCCTTTGGCAGCCTCATTATGGCTGTCCATATTGTTTGTTTTGTGTTAACATAGCTAGCTTTAATTCACATATAAAGATACTATGTTTATGGGTTTGTTTATAACTTTGTTAAATCAAGATGAAACTCGAAATTTTCAGTTCATTAACTAAGTTATTATGCTTGTTTCCGCTGCGTTTTTCACTATGTTTAAAAGGTTAAACTATGTATCTTGTTCTAACAAACCCCAACATCATTATGGAATCATACAAGTAATCAACTCAGTCAGGACGTGTTACCAAAATCATTTGATTCTAGATTCTTGTTTTCGTCGAGAGTCATTAGCAAATTTAGGAAATCATACTAGTACTATAAGACGCACATATTGATTTGGACTTTCAAGAATTGCAGCCACGATGGTTGTCAGTATACTTGTCCACTTAAATACATACACAGACTTTTGACATAGATTGGTGATACATTAGGTTAAATTAATTCAACAAGCATTTGTGGATCCCATGCTTATATGGTAATCAACATTCCTTAGGATATTTTTGAGCGGTCTACAGGTATTTTGACAAGAAGAAACTACTCTTAGAGCATTCATAGAGAAGCCAAGCCTCAGGTCAGTGCTACCACATAGTAGAGAGGCGGCAAACAACAATGAATTCTAGAATACATAGGTTATGCTTAACCTCAGGTCAATGCCGCCGCACAGCAGAGAGGCACGTAACCTATCTTTTTGTTTGAGCAATTTTATTCTTTTTGCCAGATCGTACCAATAACATAGGTTATTAGTTTTGTTTCTTTTTGCATTTTTCATCATGTGCTTTGCTCATATTTTGGTCATTCACACACATTTGTGGCGTTTGTTTTGCTCATCACCCCTTATTGGAACTCTATTGATTGTGTTAACCAAGGATAAGATGATAACCCACAACTTGTTGAACAACTTAGTTTGATCTACAGATTACCAACGAGGTCTACTTATCTATTGTGTTGAATCTACCGACACATAATCTAATGGTCTAGCAACCTCTAGGTCTACTTTCTCTGTGTTACCTTAGTAGCAGCTAGTTTTACTATCATTTTTCCTTTTATATTGCTCAGACTTCTCGACTTATACTTTGAATTTCACATCAAATTCAATTTAATCTTTTAAAGTCCCAAATGTCTTGTTCCTGTGTACTATCATTTTCCATAATCGTTGAATTAGTTTCACAGATCTGATCTCAATTCTATTAGCTTGCCTGTCCTCCTCCCTTGTTTTTTTAATACTAACTTAACCTATTCTCCCCTAAAATTCGAAAACCGTAAACGATTTACGTTTTTTTGGATTTTTACAGGCGAAGAAATAAATAAATAAACACAAAATTAATTGAATAAAATAACTAAAATAAAATAAAATAAATGAAAAATGGACTTGACGCATCGGAATAAACAAGTTCATCTTCTAGAATTACATAACTTTTTTTAATGTCGTTTACCTCTAATAGATATAGGAAACGTGGTTTATCAAAGGCTTTTGTGTAGAGGTCAGCGCGTTGAAAATCCGTATTTATTTTAACAACATCGATTACATTATTTTCAAAACAATCATGTATAAAGTGATATTTAATTCCGATGTGTTTGGTGTTACGATGTTAGACAAGATTTTTAGTGACGGCTATTGCAGCAAAATTATCAACAAATATAGGGGTGTTAGAATTTTTCAAACCATAGTCTTGCATCTGCTATTGAATCCAGATGACTTGAGAGCAGCCGCTTGCCGCAGTAACATATTCTGCTTCACAAGTTGACAACGCAACTGATGTCTGCTTCTTACATTGCCACGTGACTAATCTTCTCCTAAAGAATTGACAACCTGCTGAGGTGGATTTGTAGTTCATCTTGCAGCCACAATAATCCGAGTCACTGTATGCGGTAAGCTCAAAATCATCATCATGAGGATACTACAACCCAAGTGTTGGTGTACCCTTCAGATAACAAAATATCCTCTTGACCGCTATAAGATGGTTAACTTTGGGTTTCGCCTGATATCTTGGACAAAGACATGTGGCATACATGATATCAGGTCTTGAGGAAGTGAGGTACATGAGCGATCCAATCATTCCTCGATACATGGTGGCATTAACTAGATCACCATTCTCGTCGGATGCTACATCCTGGTTTGTAGCAAATGGAGTCTCAGCTGCATAAGCATTCTCCATGTCTAGCCGACTGAGAATATTCCCCACATACTTGGTTTGATGTATAAATATCCCATTTGGTGTTTGATCCACATGTAACCCAAGAAAAAACTTCATCTCTCCCATGGCACTCATTTTAAATTATGCTTTCATTAGTGCTTCAATTTCTTTACACAAGTCTTCGTTTTTGGAACCGAAGATTATGTCATCAACATAAATCTAAACAAGCAGCAGATCACCATCCTTTTCTTTGATGAACAATGTACAGTCAATTACACCTGTGTAAAATCCGTGTTTCACAAGGTGAGTTGAGAGTTTTTTATACCAAGCTCTCGGGGCTTGATGAAGCTCGTAGAGAGGCTTATCCAGTTTGTAAACACTGTCCCGATGATATGGATCCTCAAATCCTTCTAGTTGACTGACAGACACTGTTTCCCAGATTTCACCATGAAGAAATGCACTCTTTACATCGAGTTGATAGGCTTGAATCTTCATGTAAGAGGCATAAGCTAGGAAGATACAAATGGCTTCCATTCTCACCACAGGTGCAAATACTTCATTATAATCAATTCCCTCGACTTGTCGAAATCCTTGAACTACAAGTCGAGCTTTGTTCCTGATTATGACTCCTTGTTCATCTTTCTTACATTTCAAGACCCACTTGGTGCCAATGACCTTAGCACCTTTAGGTCTATCTACCAATGTCCATACACCTAACTTCTTGAACTAAAGAAATTCTTCTTTCATGGCACTCACCCATGCTTCATCATTTAGCGCTGCACTGACATATTTTGGCTCAAACTGAGACACAAAGCAACAGTATGCACCATCGTGAAGATACCCTTTTTCAATTACCGAGGCATAATCAGCGGAATACAACTGATTTCTTGTCTGAACTCCTGATCTGACATCCCCAATGACATTGTCCAGAGGATGATAGACATTTAGGCGTGATCCAAGAGTGGTGGGAACAACTACCTTAGAATCAAGATGACGAACGCTTGGTTTCGTATCTGAGGAAGTAGGAGTGTGAGGTTCCGTAGACTCAGAGGAATCAACATCAGATGCTTGTGGACTTGCAGAAGTACGAACATGTTCCTCCTGATCGTTCTGATCATTCTCCAGTACTTCATCGTCAGAGGAGGAGTCACTTACCTCGAGTGCTCCCCCTGATTGACTAGGCAACTCACCTTGTGAACTAGATGTTGTAGAGTCTTGTGTTGGTGTGTTTAAGACACCATACATCATTTTGGTTCCTAACTCATCGTCAGAAGTGGAGAGAGGGAGGTTGAAGGACTTAAGAATCCATCATAGTTGAAGAAGAATGCGGGTCCTTTTCCGGCATGTTGTATCCTTGAAAGATTCCCTCTTCAGCCTTCTTGCTAAACTTACCTTCTTGAGTTTTCTTCAGCAATGTACATGGTGCTCCAAACGATTCGAGGTACTCCAGATTAGGTTTAAATCATTGTAGTAGCTCGTAACACATTTTTCCAGGTCGTTTAACCACCAAGACTCAATTCAAGGTATAACATGCATTTGTTACTGCCTCGTTCAGAAATGGATATGCAGTTTCGAGTCTGCTAACATCATCCTGCCAGTCTCTATCAAGCTTCTATTTTTCCTTTTAGCAACCCCGTTCATCTATGGAGTGTAGGCAGATGTGAGCTGATGTACAATTCACTTTTCTTTGCAGATTTCCTCCATCCATTGGTTCTTAAACTCTGTTCCGTTGTCTGAGCGGACTTGTCTAACCTTTAGCTTGTAGAGAGATTCCAGTGTAGTTACTAACTCTTTGAATGACTTAAATGTTTCTGATTTTGATTTCAGAAACATCCTCTAAGAGAATCTTGAGTAGTCATTTGTAACTACATAGCAGCACAAGTTGCCTGCGATGCATCTTGTACTGACTGGACCAAAAGATCCATGTGAAGAAGCTCAAGAGGCAGTTCTATGGAGTTAACTTTCTTTGCCTTATGAGAATTCTTAGTCTGTTTGCCTTTCTTGCAGGCAACTCAGAAATTTGGGAGTTGGAAGTTTTAGACATTTACTCCTCGCACTAGATCATTCTGGATCAAGTGGTTCATCTTCGGTGGATTGATGTGCCCCATTCTCCTATGCCAGGAGATAGAATCCTTCTTAGTAGCTTTTGACAAGAAGCACTGAATTTGATGTTCCGTTGTAAAGTCCTTTGATAGATCCAATACGTAAAGGTCATTATATCTTGAGGCGGACATTAAGACTTGGTCCTCCGGAATCGCATAATCCTTTTTCAAGACATAGCACTTCTTATTGTCAAAAACTGCCTTAAATCCCTTGTGACATATTTGGGACTGAAAGCAAGTTATTTTGAAGTTGATAAACATAGTTTACCTTGTCAAACTTCATTTTCTGGTTCCCTACTTCCCCTTGAGATATGATGTACCCTCCTTTGTTTCTAGCAAATGAAACATGACCTCCTTTGATTTGTTTGAAGTTTGACAGGAGTGCCCGATTCGAAATCATGTGTCTGGATGCTCCGCTATCTATAATCCAAGTGTTTGTTTCAGCACTATAGCGAACACCCTGCACATTCAATTGAAAACATTAGTTAAGGTTAGGGACCCAAGCCTTAACTGGCTTGGGTGTCCCAAAGGCATCACACATCATAGAGGGTGAGGGAAGATCCATCATCTTCTTGTTCTCATTATCAGATCCAGGGATGGACTTTCTTTCCATAAAGCAGTTTTATGTAAGTCCTGTTTGTGATAAACAAACAACTGGCTTATAGGTTGAACTTTAGGTTCACTAACTCTCTTTGGTGGAGTCATGGAACTTCTTTTGGAAGAGCTCGCTTTAGTGTCATAAAGTTCAACCTTTTTCTTTGATGTCTAAGAATAAGGATAATAAGACGCGATGTGACCATACTTTCCATAGTTGTAGCAAGATCTACTATCGATATGTTGGTGTAACTGTTTCTGTAGAGAAGTGTGTGACACACGTGTGACTTTATTAATTCTGGGCTTAGTCACATCCTGTTTTAATGGTTTAACAAAATTAATTATTTGAATGTTACTAACATCTTTAGTATTTCATTTACCTGGACTTAAACATGATACGCGTGATTGGTTAACATGTTTGGTCTGTGTAGGTTCAGAATTAAAGTTGGTTGAACCAGACTTTATATTAACCTTTTCAAATTGTTCATCCAGATTAACACAAGGCATTTTACCATTTGATTTTCAAGTGGCATCCTTTTGTTTAGTGCCAGATTCATTTTGTTACATGTGATATCTGAATCACTTACAAGAGGAGTGGACACCACATGATCCTTGATTGGGTTATTATTTATTGGTTTAATTTGGCATTCATCAAGGTCTCATGTGGTGGGAGAACCACTTTATATCCCAAACCCTCTCCACTATTGCGTTCTCTTACTAAGTGTTGGACAATGTGAGAAGAACTTGTCCAACTATGCAGTGTTTGTTTTAATGAATTTACTTCTACTTCCAAAACTGCTTTTTGTTTCATAGTGTCTTCTAGGGAGTTTAGATAAAACTTAATGTCATTATCTTGGTTAAAAGCTATAACTTCAGTTTCCCTAAGTTGTTTATTCAAAAGTTCTATCTTTTCTTTATAACTGTGCTCATTTTGTTTTAAAACTCTATTTGCTTCTGTGCATAGTTCCAAGTCCTTTAGTAAGCTATCATTATGATCTAATAACCTAGCAATTTCAAATCAATACTTTACCTAAATTTATTACAATTAGAACAAGCATGATTATTGAAAAGTTGAGTAATGGAACTTACCTGAGAGGGTGCGGTTGAATCAGCCATCAAAGCAAAGTCTGACTTTTCTGGTTCTAGTGATTCTGAACTTGTTGAACTTGTCCTTTCCTCAGGTTGGTGATCAACCACAGTTGCAGTTTCTTCAATATTTGACATCACGAGTTCTACTGCAATATCACCTTCACTTGCTGAGTTGTCATCTAGAGCCATAACACTAGCAATGTTGGATTCTCCCGAAGACACAAACTGAAAGCTCCAATCTTGTCCTTCGTCATCATGAGCAGTCAAGGCTTTAGGATCCTTGCTTAACGAAGTAGGACTGCTTGTGGGTTTATCCTGAAGAGTGAAATATGGGAATGGATTCCCATTTACTGTCTTCTTGGGCACACATTCACGTTTGAAGTGCCCCTTTTCCCTATAGTTGAAGCAGGTAACTTTGGTCTTGTCAAAACTAAAAGTTGTATCCTTAGTAGCAATCAAGTTCTGTCTCATCTTCTTGACAAACTTCTGAGCTCATCCTTAGTCCATTCTCTCCAGCTCTGTCTCGTCTACCTGCTCGTAGTTCTCATCTGCCAGATGGCAGTTCCCAATCTTCCTAGCAACCAGGCCATCATAAGAGCGAATAATTGCTGCTAAGAGATCCATGCGTATGGATTTAGTCATGCGATTGAGTCAATCGTGCTACTGAAGCTGCTGAATCTTGAGAATTCGAAGGTTTAAGGTATTTTGACGCAAAAAACACGAATTTCTCACTAACCCTAATTGCCGTATGCCAGAAAACGTTAACTTTTTGACCTGGAGACGTTCAAAACACTGTTTGAAACAAAAAGATTACGTTTTTTGGGTGAAAAACACAATTTTTATATCAAAATCGATTGAGTCACACGTAAATCAAGAGCCAAAGCTCTGATACCAGTTGTTAGGGACCGTGCACTGGACGAAGTACTAACAGATCTTTGTGTATTCCAACTCAAATAGTGCGGAATCCTATTTGATGGATATAAGAGTAAACTAAACATTAAAAACGAATAGAAATCGATCAAGAATGACCTATGAACTTGGACTGGCTTTCTTGGACGTTCTGGACGGGTAGGGTACGAGTAGGAGTCGAAATCTTCAAAGTGTTACGTTTTTCCACGAAGTAAGTGGTATTTATAGGTTAGGGTTAGTCAGTCATACGACTGGACCATTAGCATGGTTCATTCATGCGACTAAAGCATGTGACTGTGTCAATCACACTACTAAAGGTTCAGTCGTGTGACTAAGTCATCGTATGTCTCATTGGTGTGACTGATCCAGTCTCTTGGTTCAGTCATGCGACTGGTCCATTAGTATGAAGTATTCATGCGTATGAACAATTGGCATGGTCCATTCGCATGAAGACTTGATATGACTAAGTTCGAATATGTTTCTTAATCATTACATGACTAAGATCTATTCAAACAACCACAAACCTATATAGTCGGTTCAATATGTGTTCATAAATAATAAACATTAAAACATACACTAAAACATTAAACATTAATATCAACAAGCACATATTATGTTTCATTCAACTCATTCGTTTCATTACATTTAGTGCATGACAGACATATTACATTAAGATCGTAATTAGGTACATACGAATGAACACATCTCTTCATGTCCAGCTCAAACGATTTAAGCCTATTGATAATATCCATCAGCTTGTAGTCTGTGAACCCTTTTTCTTGCTTTAGCATCCTCACCTGAAGACTCCACTGGGGAGGGAGATAGTCTAGTAGCTTGTTAAGTTGTTTAATATTAAAGAACTTTTCATTGTATATCTTTAAGGTGCTTGAAACTATGAGATCAGTCAAACTCTCATTCTTGTATCCCACAAAGGAATTGAATTCCTTCTCAGCTTGAATGCTCTTATCCTTTACCAGATCATCGTTACCATCATAGAACTCACATAGGGCATCGTAAAGAGATTTAGCATTTTTATGCTCTGCAAAGCGATTCTAGATGTCTGGTACCAGACATAGAGTTAAAGCACCAAAACCCGTTTGGTCACGATCGATCAACTTCAGATCCTTTTCAAGGAAAGAAGACGGGTCCTTATTTTGAGAGAAACACCACCAAAAGTGACAGTTGGTATGTGAGGAACAGAAATAATCGATTCCCATTGGGTGTGATCAGTGTAGAAGAAGAAAGCTTTTAGATATCTCTTCCAATCTTTGAAATTGTCTCCATTAATAAGTCTTGGTGGCATATTGGGAGCAACACTGTGAAGATCGGAAAGAGTGAGTGATGTTAACTTTGACATTGTAGTTTCGCTAGGATTAATGTAGTTTCGGTAGAGAAGAAACAATTCCGTTGAAAATTCAGTAGTGTCGCAGAAAGTAGGTAATTCGCTGACGATTTCGCAGAGAAAGCTAATTTCGCTGACATTTCGGCAGCAGTTTCATTAGTCAAATGTCACAAAAGGAATAGTTTCGCCGATACGTTCGCACGAAACAAGCTTGAACTTTCGTTCAAAATCACTTTCGGCAGCAATTACGCTTGTTAAACCTTCAAAAGCACTAGTGAACTTTCGTTCAAAGAGACTAGTTTCGCAGAACAACTAGAAAACGATTTCAATAGTGAAAACGCCCATAGTTTCGAAGAAAGATGATCGCCGTTTCACAGAAAGAACACTAGTTTCGCTGGTCGAACCTTAAACACTTTTTCAACCCAAAATCAATCTGAAATCATCAAAAACTCAATGAACTTGAGATCTGATGATTAGTTGAGCTTCCACCACCAAAACCTAGCAAAACTCAATCAATTTTCATAAAAAAACACACTATATTGAACTGAAAATTGATGGAAACTTGATATTGAACTAAAACAACCAAAAACTCAACAAATCATGAGCACTAAGGCTCTCATACCATATTGTTGGTCCATTTGATTGTATAACAGTGCAAATGAGATGAAGAATCATTTAATATTCAACACACAAACTAAATAAGATGAGCAAAGAAGATTAAACACAATAAGAACTTATTCAAAATAAAACAATGAACATCATAACAATCAATAACGTCAAGCACAATGATATTTCTGTGTAATCACTGCTTTGAAAACGTATCTTGCAACAATGATTCATGATTAGGGTTTTGCAAGCTTACCCAGAATGAGAATGATCAAAATCTTCATGGTCAAATACAACACAACAACACAAATAGGAGAGTAACTAAACTTAATCAACAGTGAACTAGATTAACCACAAGTAAAGACACTAAGAACACAAGTAATTAAGAGACAAAACATAAGAACAAGATACACAAGGAGATGGTTTTCAAGGTTGCAGTATATTGCTTTCTCAATATTCTATTACAAGTGTTACAAAGCATAAAGATAAAGTTACAAGAACATGAGATACTTATACTACATCCTACAGCCGGCCATACTATGAAAGCCAGCTGGATACAATTGACTAGACACAAAACAAAATCAATTGTAGAGTCAAAAAGGTAAATTGCCTTTTTGACGTTGTGACTATGACATGCCATAGCTCACATCCTTACCTATAAAAAAAGGATAAAGTACATGAAGTAGAAAGTTTATGTTAGGGATCTTGTACTCGAATGAAATACTAACTCATTTACGTGTATACCGAATCAAATAGTGCGGAATCCTTTTTGATGGGCGATCCAGTCAGTGAGAACGCATGTAGAAACAATTATGTATTGAATCTGACGTTAAGAATCGATCTACTGTGATCTATGAACTTGGAGTATGATCTTAGAGGTCTCTGGACGGCTAGGGTACGTCCAGAGTCAAAGTGTGTTCAATGCTTATGTTTTTCCATGAATTAGGTGGTATTTATAGGTTTAGGTTTCTCATTCGGGCGACTGCACCATTATTATGGTTCAGTCATGTGATTGAGCCATGTAGTTGATCCATTCGCACGACTGAGTGTTCCGTCGTGCGACTGAGTCATTCGCATGAAGTTGTTTAGGCGTATGGACCAGTTAGGCGCATGGACACTTAGTCGCATGGCCATTCGGACGCATGACCAGTGTTGGGGCGCATGGTCCATTCGGACGCATGATCATCTTACTAAGTTTGAATGTATTCAATATTATTACATTATTTATACTAGTTCCAACAACCACAAACCTATATAATCAATTCAGTATGCATTAAACAACTCATTAATGAAATATTAAGCATTATAATCACAACCAAACATTCATATTTCTTTAAGTACCCAACTATTACATAAGTGTAAGACATTAAAGACATATTACATTAAGTTTAAAAACTAGGGACACAGTGTTAGGGATCGTGTACTCGAATAAAATACTAACTGATTAACGTGTATACCGAATCAAATAGTGCGGAATCCTATTTGATGGGTGATCCAATCAGTGAGAACACACTTAGAAACAATTATGTATATAATCTAACGTTAAGAATCAATTAAGAATTGATCTACTGCGATCTATGAACTTGGAGTATGATCTTAGAGGTCTGTGTACGGCTAGGGTACATCTGGAGTCGAAGTGTGTTTAATGCTTATGTTTTTCCACGAATTAGGTGGTATTTATAGGCTTAGGTTTCTCATTCGGGCGACTGAATCATTAGAATGGTTCAGTCGTGCGATTGAGCCATGCAATTGTTCCATTCGCATGATTGAGTGTTTAGTCATGCGACTGAGTCATTCGCATGAAGTTGTTCAGGCGTATGGACCAGTTAGCGCATGGACACTTAGTTGCATGGCCATTTGGACGTATGACCACTGTTGAGGCGCATGGTCCATTCGGACGCATGAGAACTTCATCTTACTAAGTTTGAATGCATTCAAGATTATTGCATTATTTAAACTAGTTTAAACAATCACAAACCTATATAATCAATTCAATATGCGTTAATCAACTCATTAATGAAATATTAAACATTATAATCACAACCAAACATTCATATTTCATTAAGTACCCAACTATTACATAAGTGTAAGACATTAAAGACATATACATTATGTTCAAAAACTAGGGACACATGTACCTACAAACTCCCCCTTCGACCAAGTTCCATCTAATGTCTTACCATCTTCATAACCTTTTCATACTTCTTGTACTTTTCTTCTCTTGTGAGGCCTGTGTGTATCTCAAAAGCAAAGCAGAGTCATAACACGTTCTGGAATTATAGAGCTTGTATAATTTCTTAAGAGTCATAGAATAATGGCCACTTGTACAATGTATAGACATCATCTAAAGACAAGTTTGTAAGCCATATAGGGTCAAACACCCTAATGGTTTCCATAACACCATTCTTGTTCAAAACAATGAATGCCTCTCCTGTCCTCCAATCATAGTACCATGATCTGAAGTGTGGAGTGAAGTCCTGTGGCATCTCTCGTAGAGGGATATTTGACATTTTTGCGGTGGACTTCACTTAAGCACTGTTTTTGGTTTTCAAGTAATGGGATCAACCTCAAACCGTCTGAGATACCTCGTTGGCTCTTGAGGTTTGATGTTGACCCATCTGGTGTGGTACTCTCTTTTAAGAGCTGCTTCAAACCATCCAAACATCTTGCGTGATCAGCGTATAGCAATTTCATCTTCGCTAACTGGTTCAGCTAAAATCTAGGAAGAGTCTTTAGGTTGTGTGGTTCAGCTAAACATCTTGTGTGTGTCATAGGCATTGTGGTTCTCAAAGTCCTTTTGCAAATCGGGAATCATACTCGCTAGCATGAGATATGAGACTTGCACAGAGTCCTCGATGTATTTGACCCACTCGGCAAAGGCCTCTACGTTATTTTCATCGGGTGGATCGGGAATGGGATCGTCTAACACATAGGACTTCTTTTTTTGTTTGAGAACAATTCTCAAGTTTTGATACTAGTCCATGAAGTTCCCATGGTTTAGACGTTCCTTTTCAAGGATAGTCCTTAGTGATAGGTTATGGACGGTCGGGATAGAGTTGTTGTTGTTAGCCATCTACAATTTTACAAAGGTCAATCTTTAGTATTTTGATACCATAGTATTTTAATTATTAATACCCCTTTATGTCTCATAGACAATTAATAATTAAAGTCTAGAATCCAACGTTATATTTAAATATCGGTTAGGTGACCTTTATCCCTTTATTTAAATTAACAAGGTAGTCAACGTTTGACGATTGTAACCTATTACAATTTCTAGTTGAATGGGGTCAGTTTAAACATCTTATGTTTTGTTTGGCATGTTTATCCCATCAACACCATTTTACAATTTTCACCTCAATTTCACAAGTTTCTACATTTATGGTTAGGTGACCTTTATCCCATAAATAAGTTACAAGTGAATTGAGTGTTGTTTAAAAGGATGGTGTTAGACTTGTTAGGAAAAGGTTTTGCGGTTCTAAAATTCTAGTTTGCAGAAAACCTTTTATACCATACAATTTGTATGCATTCAAATGCATGGTATTTTATGAAAAATTATTTTCATGATTTCTTTTAACAAAACTCATTTTTATTAAATCATTAACCCTTAATAAACTCATTTTATTAATTCCTTTAATGATAGAACCAATTTTATGCTTGTTTTAATTTTAGTTGATTAACTAGTTTATCTATTTTCAATTAAAATATCAAACTCATCCAAAGAACCAAATAATCAACCAAACATAAAATATAAGTGCATAACCATAGACACCTATTTTGACCACACTTGCTTGCCATAACAAGTGTGTCAAGAGGTCATTACTAGGGTAAAAACATGACACATTGTTGTGTTGATGAACTCCCACTTGAACTTGCATCCAAATGCTTCAAGTATTCCTTTTGTGTTGTGATTCCACCACCATCTTTAGGCACCTTCTTTATCTTATAAATCAGCCCCAAAATGCTTGTTACATAGGAAAAATCCTAATATATTTTTCTAGGAAAATAAAGTGCACACTAAACTACTTATTACATACCAAATGAAACAAATAAATTACATAGCCTTTATTACAACCAAATGAAATCACAACCACAAACAATCAAACACAAGGTCATGGCTAGGTTTTATGCACTAAAACACATCCAAATATGTATATAAAATCCGAAATTGGCAGCCCCTTTTGAACCCAAAATCTCGGCCAACATAAACCAAGAACAAGTGGGTTTTTGTCCAAACAAACAAACCATCTTATGATTTTAATTTTTCAAGATCCTTACATGCATATAAAAGTAATATCTTGAAAAACAAAGGGACTTCCATGAGAGAAATTTCCAGCCCACTTTTTATAAAAAAAGGACCCGAAAATCTCAATTTTTGAAGCATGTATCCATATAACCGGCTCTTGATGCCATTGTCGGGTTTTGTAGAACCTTACCAAAGTCATAATAACCATTTAACATGTAAAACGCAGCGGAGTAAATATTAAAAACGTGATTTTATGTATCATATACATTTGTTAAACCAAAACCCAAAACAAGGATCATTTTATATGGAAGGACACACTATCAAGACATTTATATATATATATATATATATCAACCACATGAACTACCTTTAGAACCGTGGATTTGGAGGACAAGATGATGATGTTTGATGGCCAAGACTTCAATGTAGAAGTCCTCAAGGGATGATACCCACAAGCTCCTTCAAACACCCACTTGCTAGTTGTGTGACACCGACTTGAAAACCCTCTTGCACAATCTATTTTTCAGCCAAGAACACTTGATTCAAAGCTGAAAATTCAGCCTTGTCTCAGCTCTAAAACCCTATTTTAGAGAGATGTTAGAGAGAATTTTTGGTCTTGTGTGTGTGATAGAATAGGTGCGTAGATGGGAGAGTGTTCAAGTGTGTTTAATCTTGCATTAACCAAGAACAAAAGGAGGTTCCCAAGGCCATAAGGGCTGGCCGAAAATGGGGTCCCATATGGGGTTCCCTCCCATTTGAATTTTATAAAAGTAACACTCTTGCATTATAGTTTTATAAAATTAAAACCCTTTTAATTTTATAAAATAACACACTTTTGTTTGATATTACTTAACCAACTTAAATAATAAAACAAAACATTTCTCATGAACAAATTATCAATATAATGTTGTTCATTTACAAAAGCAATGTTTTAGAAAGCCTATTTTCTAAATTGGTGTCAGTATTTATTTGTATGATCTTATCAACGAATAAATACTTATTCGTGTTTGTTTGTCTTGTTATTGGGTATGACACGACTTGGATCATATCACACTAGCCACATCAGTTTAATATGTATCTTGGGCAGATCAATTCCTTCAGATTTGAGACACACTAAGTAGATTATACCGTAAAATTTTACAGTAAGTTACTTTCTCATGTTGAGCACACCATTTGGTATCATCCCTTCACCAACAATTTTACCTCCCATTTATCCCCACCAAATGCCATATAAGAAGCATTTTGATGTTTGAAGTCATGGAGAAGTGAACAGTTTCCTGTCATATGCCTGGAACAACCACTGTCAACATACCACTTGTTGTCAACTCTCTAATATTGTTCCTGCATTCAAAAATAAATCAGTTAGAAGTGACAACCCAAGTCTCAATGATTTTGGGTTTGTCAACATAGTCTAAAATCTTTACTCCTTCATGTCTTAATCCTGAAGTTTAAGTATTAATTTCATATCTAGTTGATTCATTTTGATTTGATGATGGTGAGGATGATTCTGTTGAATTTGATGTAGAAGATTTGGATTCTTCTTTCTTCATTCATGAAAGGATCGGGATCTAGTTTGATCAATTAGATTCAGATTTGTAGCAGAATAGCACAAGAATTAGACGAAATTTTAGCAAGAATATTATGAATATTCAATCAAACAGTAATGGTTATAGAGAGAGAAAGTTTTGTGCAAAGAAAATGTTTTCATTCATGCACACGCTTCGGTGTCAATGGAATTAGGTCAACATTCCTTTTATAAAGGAATGTGACATCAGCTGACGTCACTTGATAGTGACATCTAACTGATTTATACAAACAACTGAAAGTAAACTAAACTACCAAAGATGTCCACAACAACTGAGAACACCTTCACAAAAAGCTAAGTACAAGCTAACATTACAACTACTGAAGTTATAACATCTGAAGTGTAAGAACTTCAGATGTTTTACATAACATAAAACTACTGATTAGAAACTACTGAAAAGTAAACCATCACAACTACTAAAGAGAACTACTTTAGCTGTTGTGACAACTTCTAAGAACTTGGTCTTCAGACTTTGTCTTCAGCTGTTGTCTTCAGACTTTGTTTTCACTTTGTCTTCGGACTTTGTCTTCAGACTTTGTCTTCAGACTTTGTCTTCAGCTTTTGTCTTCAGACTTTGTCTTCAGCTGTTGTAGACCACTTCAGAGGTTTGAGAAAGTTTGATTGGCAAAGGACGAATGGGAACTCTGTCTTGGGGAATTGGACACAGAGCTGTTACCCCATCCATGAGACCTACTTCCCAATAATAAGTGTGTAAGACTCTCTGACATAAGCCTCAAGGAAAACACTTCTTCTTCCATTGTGAGTTCTTCAGCTTCACTTTCAAAGAAAAACTCAGGCCCATAGTACTCTGATATGTACTTAACATGCTTTCCATTCTTCAACTCCATAGTAGTTATTTCTCTGTATGCAAACTCATCAGGATGAGTGCCTTCAAGCAACAACTGGAGCTCATTTCTTATTATTTCTTCAAATTTCTTGTAGATCAACCCCTTCTTTACCATTTTGTTTTCTAGTCAAGTTTTTGGAGTCATCTTAGACTTGTAAGCTCTCTTGAAGTCATCAAGGATTTCCCACGGTGACACTACAATGGCCAGCATTATCACATCATCTACAATCTTCTTTACTTGGCCATTGTATCTACTTGGAATCTTTTTTTTATGGATTATGTCACTTACTATAGGGTAAGGCCAAATTCTCACTTTCTTTTTCTGATATTGAAATGTAAATCTGAGAGCATACAACCTCTGAGCATGTTTCTTCATGGCTTGTATGGATTAAGACTTAGGAAACTCTTTATCAATCATCCTTAACAACTGCTTATCATGTTGTTGTGCTGTTCTTCTCCTTCAAGCTTGACTTTTACCATTTGCCTTTGGATGTCAGGTGTGATTGTTGTTGGTTGACTTCTGGGCTTAGGCATCTTTATTTTAAGAACAACAGAGATTGCAGACTATCATCCTCATCATATTCTTCTTCTTCTTCCATCCTCAACACCCTTCTCTTCCTCTTGGGTGCATCATTGGTAGTGGGTTAAGTAGGTTTCTTGGCTAAAGGAGTTGGTTTTAAGGGTTGTGAAGTTGGTTGTTTAGGTGTAGGATATTGTGCAGGCTGCTCTAGCATCTTGGTTGTGAGTGAAGCTTTAGATAACTTTGCCATATCAGACCTTTTCCCAGCACCAGCTTCATGAAGAGCTTCTATGATCAATCCTTTGTTGAATACTTTAGAAGAACAGATTCTGGTGGTAATCTCCAAAATACTGTTTTTGGACCATGACTTCACTTCAATGATTGATATTCCTAGATGCTTTGATATGAATCTTGTCATAGCTTCCAGGCTTTCCCTTTCTTTCTCACTCTAACTTGCCCATCTATGTTCAATCTCTTGAATCTCTAGCCTTCTGATTTCAGAGTCAAGTTTGGCTGTGTCGAAACCATGTGTGAAGAGTTGATCAATAATCTTATCCATAGATCTACTATGTTGCTCATCAGCTTCTTTGATGAGTTCTTCTAACTTTTTCTCACCTTCAGTCTATTCAGAGCTCTTCTTTCTCTTGTAGGTGATCATCACCTTTTCTTTCTTCTCTTTTTCTTCTTCCTCTTCAACTTTCTTTCTTTTGTCTACTTTCACTGACTTAGACTCCCCCTTTTTGGTTGCATTGGGTTCAGGGGTGTTAATGTCAAAAAGTCTCTTAGAAACAACAACATCAAGTAAGGATTGAAGATTTGAGGAAAGCCTCTCATCAATGGCTTGATGCACAATGTTTGTGATTATGGAAGTGATGAGAGGTAAGGATGATTGAAAGGCAACAACCATTTGCTCAGAGGGGTTCTATCCCTCAGAAATGGTGCGTGAATCAGAGGCTGGTGGCAAATTTGTTGTGAGTGGCTCAGTGTTTCGGAGAGTTTTAAAAGAAACTGCCATCTATGGATGAATGTGGGTAGATGGACTTGATTCTTGTGACATTTTGGCAAGCAGTTCTTGTAGTCTGCATACCTCAGTCTCAAGAATGGTGTTGTGGGCTAGAACATCAAAGAAAATGCCCAGGTCATCATCAGTCTTTGCTGAATCATCTGACCTCCTGATTAAATCAGGATGAACATGTGCTGAGTGTAGATTGGTATTCACATGTGCCCCTATTTCTTGGAACTAGGGACTGCCTGCCTCAGGATTATGTCCTTCGTTGGCAGTTGCCTCTGGTGAGGTCTTAGAAATGATACCACCTTCATCCTGGTCATGTGCTGAAACAGGAGAAGAGGTAGCCTCACCACATGTTCTAATCTCCTCTTATACACAAGGAGATTGAACTCTGTAATCCCTGTGTTGTGGGTTATTAGCCATATTATAATCCTCTTCCTCAACTGTTGAGGTTTCCCCAGTGGTAATAGGTTTCTGGGGAGGGTTAGAGGAATGTAGTTGAGTCAGCATTTGTGCAATAACCACAGTTGGGCTTGTAGGGGTGGCTTCAATGGGAGATAGGTGTGAAGATGATTGCACCTGGGGTGAATGGTGCTCTTCAAAGGCAATCTTCTCAAGTGAGAGAGATTCCAGTAAAGTGGTTTCCCCATTTTTTGTTGCAACAAGATCCTGTTGAGAGGATACCTGAATGGTTTCAGCAGGTAGAGTCATGGAAACTATAGGGGGATTACTACCTATAGTTTCATCCTTCCTTTGTGTTGCAGGGGCATCATCAGGGGACTCAACTCCCTATGTAGCCTTTTTGGTTTGTTTGAATTATGGTTTGGAGGGGAATTTGGATCTGGAGGATGAGGCTGTCGGTTCCTTCTGCTTGGGTTTTAGCAGTTTGGCAGCCTCTTTGAGGTGTGGGTTAGAGTGTGCCTCGAGTATACCTTTGGAAAAACTACCACAGCATGGACTTCAAGGCCAACAGGGCCATCAGATTTTAATTGATTTATGATTATGGCCATAAGAAACCTTGGATATAATATCCATCTGTTAGCTAAAGGTTTCATTGCCAGATCTTTTAATTCCAAAAATATAATTTTAGAAAAATTTATGCTTTGGCGTTCAAGGATAGAATACTGTTGGACCAAAAGAACCAATGAGCCGGATGAGAAAAACTTTAAGTCCCACAGAAGTCACAACAACTGCTGAAGTCCACAACAGCTGAAGACAAAGTCTAAAGACACAAGTGCTGAAGACAAAGTCTGAACACAAGTACTGAAGACACAAGTGCTGAAGACAAAGTCTGAACACAAGTACTGAAGATAAAGTCTGAAGACACAAGTGCTGAAGACAAAGTCTGAAGACACAATTGCTGAAGACCAAGTATCAGACGTTGTCACAACAGCTGAAGAGGTCTTCTTTAGTAGTTGTGACGGTTTTCTTTCAGTAGTTTTATGTTTTTGTTTTCAGTAGTTTTGTAAAACGACTAAAGAACTTGTTCTTCAGTCGTTGTAGTTTCAGTAGTTTCGTATGAGTAGTTTTATGTTTTATACTTAGCACTCTGATATGCTCTCAGTAGTTGTGAACATTTCAGTAGTTTGTTAAGTTTTAGTTATTTTTGTAACAAATCTGCGAGATGTCACTATCCCGTGATATCAGCAGTGATTGCACTCTATATAAGGAGTGCCAACCCTATTGTAATGAGTGAATGACTGAGCAGAAACATTTGATATTATTGAAACATTCCTTTTCACAGAAATATATTCTCTCTTTACAACCGTATTTGTTCTTAATGCATACGTATATCAAATTCTTGCTATAATTTGTCTAATTCTTGTTCTATTCCGCTGCGTTACACTCTAATCCATCAAACTTGAGATCTCTGATCTTGTCAAATACAATACCTGCTGCCACATGGATGACATTTGATCCCATGAAGAGGATTTGGGGGCAAGGCAGACATTGATCATATGGAAGATGAGACGTTCAGCATCATGGAAGTGCTTCTTCAGAATGGTTGTAGCACTTAGGTCGCCCTCATATCCATGGTTGATGAATGATAGATCAATGGTGCCCTTTGGGTATTTGGTGAAAGAGGTGGCATCATTCAGGTCTAGTGTTTGGCGAATGATAGCAGGAGTGACTACCACCTTCTTCTGGTTTACAAATGACTGGAGAGTGATCGCGACATCATTCTCACCAGTATGGATAGTGACATTTGTCCAGAATTAGCGAAGGGTATCGGGATAGATGGTTGGATTCAGAAGAAAAGCAGTTTGATACGGGGAATCAACCATCAGATCAATGGCAGCATCAAACTTAGTCCAAAAGGTTGATTTTGTGAAGTAGGCAACACAGTTGTGTCGTGGTTTGATTTGCATGGTCACCATTAATGGAAGATGAACGTTCGGAAAACGACTTATGAAAAGTTTGAAGTTAGGGTTAGGTATTTATAGTTATCAAATGGCTGAAAGAAAACAACTGAAAGTTTTGGTGTTAGTCATCAATTGTTAGAAAACTACTGAAGACATGGTTTTAACTTTCAAATGTTGTAAACAACTGAAGACTTGGTATTAGTCATCAGTAGTTTGAAACTACTAAAGACTTGGTTTTGGCTTCAGTTGTTTTCAAATGAAAGAGCAGTTGTTTGAAACAATTGAAGAGTAAAATTGCTCCGTAGTTTTTGTCGTCAATTCACATATCTTAGTTGTTTCATTTGACCTTAACACTTACTCAGCAGATTATCTGATTTTTAGATGTTTCATTGGTCATCAGTACTTATATGTTAGAACAGAGACATTAGTTGTAACTACATCAGTACTTTGCAATAAATAAAGTACTTCAGTACTTTTAAGTAATTTACTCTTTAGTAGTTATGAAAACTGCTGAAGATAAAATAACTTATCAGTACTTTATTTTTGACAGCTGTATACTAATGCTCATCAGTACTTGTGAACTGAGATCATCAGTAGTTGTCAAATCATTCAAGCTGTAGCATACCAAGCCTTAGCACAAGATTTTGGAAAGTTGCACTATCCAAAGGCTTAGTAAATATATCTACAAGCTCATCAGCACTAGGAACAAACTTTGGATCAATCAGACCTTTTTCATACCAATCCCTAATAAAATGATGTCTGATCTTAATATGTTTGGTCCTAGAATGCTGGACAGGATTCTTAACAATACAAAGAGCTGAAGCACTGTCCATCAGTAAAGGAGTCTTAGTCTGTGTAATGTCATAATCTAGTAATTGATACTGAAGCCAGAGTACCTGAGATGTACAACTTGCAGCAGCAATGTAGTCTGCTTCAGTAGTGGATGTAGCATCTGAAGTTTGTTTCTTACTCTGCCAAGAAACTAAACAATTGCCTAGAATTGGCATCCACCAGACGTTGATTTTATGGTTAATTTACACCCTGCATAGTCACTATGAGAGAAAGCAACTAATTTTCAAGAGTGCCCAGTGGAATACCAAAGTCCTAGAGATTGAGTTCCTTGCAAATATCTAAAGATCCTTTCGACTGCAATCATATGGGATATTTTAGGTGCAGCCTGAAATCTAGCACAGACACAAGTTGCAAACATAATGTCTGGTCTAGAAGCTGTAAGGTAGATCAAGGAACAAATCATACATCTGTACACAGTTTCATCAACTGCTTTACATTTCTGATCAGCATCCAGTTGTGTGGTGCTGCACATGGGAGTAGAACAGGGCTTACACTTTCGTAAATCAAACTTTTTCAACAAATCCTTTGTATATTTTGACTGATGAATGAAAGTTCCATCAGTCATTTGTTTGATTTGCATACCCAGAAAGAACTGTAATTCTCCCATGGCACTCATTTCAAACTTTTGTTGCATCAACTTAGTAAAGGCATCACACAACTATGGATCAGAGGATGCAAAAATAATATCATCTACAAAAATTTGAACAACGAGCTTATGGATGCCTACTTTCTTAATGAACAAAGTTTTATCTATGGAGCCTGTAGTGAAATTATTTTGGAGAAAAAAGTTAGAAAGTGTTTTATACCAGGCTCTAGGAGCTTGTTTTAACCCATAAAGAGCCTTATCAAGCTTATACACCCAATCTGGATGTTTATGATCTTCAAAACTTGGTGGTTGACACACATAAACTTCTTTTATTTTACCATATAAGAATGCACTTTTGACATCCATTTGAAAAACTTTAAGATTATGGAAAGCAACATAAGCTAAGAACAATCTGATTGCCTTCAGTCTAGCTACAGGGGCAAAGGTTTCATCATAATCAATACCGTCTTCTTGTGAGAAATCCTGTACAACCAGTCTAGCCTTGTTCTTGACAATTGGACCTTTTTCATCAGTTTTATTCCTAAACACCCATTCAGTGCCTATTGCACACTTACCTTGGGGTAGAGGAACAAGTTTCCCTCACTTGCTGCTTTTGAAACTGTAGAAGCTCAAGTTGCGTGGCTTCAACCCATCCATTGTCTCTTAATGCAATATGATAGTTCTTTGGCTCTTGCTGACTGATGAAGAGAGCATAAAAGTAGAAATTGGACAATTGACTTCTAGTTGAAACACCAGAATTGATTTCACCAATGATCTGAGACATAGGGTGATTCTTTAGTTCTTGATACTCAATAAGATCTGTGCAAGCGTTTGTAGGTGATTCAGCAGCAACAGATGTTGATCCAGACTCTTGAAACCTAGAATAAGATGGCAATTCAAATGAAGTAAGGAATTAGAGATCTCATCAGCATTTGTTGTGGATGGAGCTGCTGAAGCTACAGGAACATCAAGGTTAGTAGACTCAGGCAGGTGATCACTAAACCTTGCATTTGAGTCACCAGATGAATGACTAAATGTAGGAGATGATAGATTCACAGAATCTGCAATAGCTGGAGGCTGATAAGGAGCATATTACGGTATGTCCAAATCAAAAAACTCCATAGGGTTTTGTGGAATTTTCTCCTTTGGAGATTCATTAAACTTTACATGCAAGGTTTCTTCAACTATCTTTGTTCTGCAATTAAAAACTCTGTATGCCTTGCAAGTAGATGAAAACCCAACAAAGTACCCTGCATCCACCTTTGATTCAAACTTCTCAAGTGGATCCTTTGTGTTAAGAATATAACACGGACACCCAAATGCTCTAAAGAAGGAAATGAGAGGAGCCAAATGATATAACACTTCATAAGGAGTTTTCATCAACCTCTGATTTGCTAACACTCTATTTTGCACATAGCAAGCTGTGTTGACGGCTTCAGCCAAAAGGTTAGTCGCAAACCAGAATCAGCCAACATTGACCTTGCGGCTTCAATAAGGGTCCTGTTCTTTCTCTCCACCACTCCATTTTGTTCAGGAGTTCTTGGAATGCTATACTGCCTCTTGATTCCCTTAGAGAAATAGAATTCATCAAGTGTGTGGTTTCTAAATTCTGTGCCATTATCACTCCTCACGCACTTGACAGAAAGGAAGTACTGCTTTTCCACATACAACACAACATAGATGATGATTTGACCAGCCTCATCTTTTGAATGTAAGAAGAAGGTCCATACAAATCTGGAATAATCATCCACAATTACCAGATAGTATTTTTTCTTTGCCATGCTCATCACTCTTACTAGACCAAAAAGATCCATATGCAGTAATTGCAACCAGGCAGTGGACTTTGATTCTTCTATTAGACGAAATAATACTTTGTGTTGATTTCCTTTGAAACAAGCAAAGCAGTTGTCATCACATTTGAACTCCTTTAGTGGCAGACCTCTCACTAAACCATGATGGATAAGCTGCTTCATGTTTTTAAGATTCACATGACCAAGCCTTGTGTGCCATAGTTCAGATTCCTGAGGAGAGGCCTTGGAGAATAGACATGGATGGCCTTTTAGATCAATTTTCTTTGATAAGTCTAAGGCATACTCTTCCAATCTGTTGGCCTTCAGGAGAGTATATTCATCCAATATCTTGTCAATCATTCTCAAAACATTGGAAGACAGAATCCGACAGTTTTGATTGGTGGAAAGTGCAACATGCCCTTTATCACACATTTGACTGACACTCAACAAGTTGTACTTGAGATTCTCCATTTGGTTAACATCATCAAATCTTATCTCACCATTTGACACAAAGCCTTTGCCGATGATGTAACCCTTAGCATCATTACCAGAAGATACAAATCCCTTCTTTCCTTGAGAGTAGTCATGAAGAAGAGAACTACTCCCTGTCATATGCATAGATCCTCCACTATCCACATACCAGATGCTTCTATGGCATGCTGAAGAACCCTGCATTTGCCACAACAATCTAGTTAGCTTTTGAGACCCAAACCATTTTGGTTTTGGGTCTGTTCTCATCAACAGATTTTATACTAGCTGATTTTTCATGATTAACAGCCTTTGAAGGTGGAGATGGTGCTGAAAAGGATTCCTTTGATTTTGGCTTAGCTTTCCTTTTTAGTGGTTTAATCACAGGTACATCTATTTGGTTAACTCTCCCCAATAGATGTTGAACCATCATAACAAGTTGTGTCTGATTGGTTGTCAAAGCCTTGAGTTCAGCAGACACATGAGTGCTTGTTTTTGATTGGTTCTTGTGACTCACCATGTCCTCCTTTTTGAAAGACACAGACTTAGTCTGGTGTTTTGATACTCCATGAGGAATATTTTTAGCTGTTTTATCATAAACCCTTTCCTTCTTTTTAGATTTTTGTGAAAACTTTGGGTTATCAGTTTGAGATGTTTGTGGCACAAACTTTGTTTCAAATTCATCTTTCATTTTATTAATTTTCTTTTTAATGATTTTATCATTGTTGAATTTGGAACCCTTTTTGTACCAACATTCATCAGTGAGATGATTGAATATACCACATATATCACATGGCTTTTACTTCGTCTTCTGTTGTTCAACTGCTGAAGAAGATGAAACTACTGAAGGTGTGTTCTTCAGTACTTTCTTCCTCTCAGTTCTAATGTTAAGTACTGAAGGATTTGTAACAACTGAAGACTTGTTCTTTAGAAGTTTTCTATCAGTATGTTTGGATTTCCTGATAGACTCTTCATCAGTTGTCAAACCATGTTTTTTTTTTCATTTGGTTTGAAATGTTCTTCAGGTGTTGTTACTTGCTCTTCAGTACTTTGAATACTTTGTGAGACAGCACCTGAAGTGCTCAGCTTTTCTTTGATCAGGTGTTTATCAGTAGTGAGACCATCAGCAGATTGATTAGCTGAGGTACTATTACTGACTTCATCCTCTAATTTTACATTATCACTTAAGGATGAGACACATGATGATGTGGTTTGGGAATTGCTTTCACTTTCAGATTTTACTTCTGTCTTGGGAGTAAAATCTATGGGAGGTACAGTGTGATTATACCCAATCCCAAACTTCACATTTGAAGCTGTTTGCTTACTGAGAAGGATTTCAAACCCCTTGCAGGATGTTACCCAGCGTTCACACTCTACTTGAGTAGCTGCAAGTGTTTCTTTGAGATTCTTATGATTCTCTAAAATGACCTCTACCTTGCCTTTTCATCAGTGATTTGGCATTTTAATTTGTAAATCTCATCATCTTTTTCCTTTAAGACAGACTCAAACTCAGCTTTTCTTTTGGAAATCACTTTCTCTAGGTCAAGATTTTGATTAATTAAAGCTACATTTGCTTCTCTAATTGAGACAAAAGCAGCTATGCATGACTCAGAACAGAACTTGGCCTTAGCCTTAGAAGATACTTGTGGTACCTGTGATGATGAAGCATTTGAGCATGAACCATCATAGACTCCCGAGCCATAAGAGCAAGATTTCCAAAAGGATTTTCACCACCATGTTGACCAGCACCAGAAAACACTTGTTCAGAATAACTAGAAAGATCATCTGGTAAGCTACTCCAGTCAACAACTCCTCGAGTGAAAAAGCTTTGATGTGATTGAGATTGAGATTGTTGATTTGATTAAGATGGTTGAGACTCAGGTAGGGCATGTGATTGTTGAGCTATGGGTACTGGAACCTGATTGGACTGAGGCATGTAAAAACAGGGATAAGGATATGGCATTTGACCTTGAGCGACAAAATATGCAGGAGATGATTGAATTTGTGAATGATGACCAAAACTGGTAGAATGTTGCCCTTTGTTTTGTGAGCTATTGCATGGAAAGGTCACAAAGGGTGTAGCAGAGTTAGATCCAGATGATCTACACTCTCTTGCAAAATGTCCAAGTCTATGGCACTTGTGACACCTCAACTTGCTCTTGTTAAAACCAACTTTGGTTTTTCGAGAGAGACCTGGAAATTTTCTACCTGTCCTTTTGTAAAATTTTTGAGATCTGATATTGATTAATGCCATTTAACTCAAAATATCCATCTCTTCCAAATCATCATCAACAATTCCTTTCAAATCATCCATCAAAAAGCACAAATTATCACTACTAAACCCTGAATTGCTATCAATACCAACAAAAGCAGGATCTCCACTGTTTGAAGAGAAATCTATACGCTCGTCATAAGAACTTTCGGATGCAGCATATTCTGACTCATGACCAACCAGACCAGTATTCCCTAGTACAAAATCATCAGTGAGCTTCCCAGATAAGCCACTTTCCTTTTCTGTTCTATCTCTCTTTCAAATGTTAATAGTTTCCCATGATGTTCAGTGAGAGATAGATTTTCCAGATTTGCACCGGAGCGTAGGACAATAGTATATGTGTCCCATCTCTCAGGCAGGGATCTGAGGAATCTGTTGTTAAGAGAAAATGTCTCATATTGCTGGGCAAGAATCTCTCTATTGTTTGCCAAGACCTCATTAGTTCCTCCAAATTGTTCTTTCAAAGCAACCCAGAGGTCATGAGCAGTTTCATGATGCATAAGTCCAGAATAGATTTCATTAGGCAGTGCCATGGCCAGAATTCCATGGGCTTTAGCATCAATTTCAAACAGTTTCAGATCTTCATCTGAGTATTGCTCTTTCTTCTTCGGAACCATCTCATTGGTTTCCGGATTACTCACCATAGGCTTATATGGTCCATGAACCACAGATTTCCAACAACTTGAACTGTTGACAGGCAGGTGATGAAGCGTTCGGCGTTGCCATATGTTATACTCATTCCGAACAAGCATCAGAGGCTTTGTTGAGTAGCTAGTATTGTGAGGATCATTGATTGATGTAGCCATTTTCACCAATTCAAATAGGTTCAATGAGATTTTAACAGATCTAGATCAAAAACTCAACAACACTGTTTGAAACAAGACGAATCTCAAATTAATTCACCAGAAGCAACAGAAAATCAAGCTCCAGTCCTGTCCTTCATCCTCATTAGCATAAAGGCTTTAGGATCCTTGCTTGATGATGTAGGATTGCTAGTGGGTTTCTACTGATGATTGAAGGTGGAGAAAGGATTCACATTGCCAGTCTTCTTTGGCTTCATGCATTCCGTTTTGAAATGCCCTTTCTCACCACAATTGAACAGGTCACCTTTGATTTATCGAAGCCAAAGCTTGTGTCCTTAGTTGCAACCAAGTTCTGTCTGGTCTTTTTGACAAACTTCTTAGCTCGTCAGACAGCACTCGCTAAGTCCCACATAATATCCATCCATTCCAACTCAGTCTCGTCCACCTGCTCGTAATCTTCATCAGCCAGGTGGCAGTCCCCAATCTTTCCAGCAATTAGTCCATCATGAGAGTGGACTACAGCAGCTAAAATATCCATGTGCTCTTTAGCCACCTCAACTGTCACATTTCGGAAGTCTTCGACCTTTAGCTTCGGGTACCATATGTTGGGTACCAGACGACCCTGACGTTTCTGTCCACGAAGTAGAAGCTTACGCTGGACCAGCTGAGCTTGACACAAAGGTAGTCTGCAGTGGTGCTCCAGATGTCTTTGCCTGAGGAGTCGTGTTATAGAGTGAAGGATTCTGATCATAATTAGACTTTTGGGCTCTATACTTCATCCTTAGCTCTTCCTCTCTCAGTTTCAGAATGAAGTCATTGATATCTAACTTCGTGAGTATATAATTCTGTCTGAGATTTGAAACAAAGGAAGCCATTTCTCCGGTAATCCATCAGCAAAGTTGGACACTTTATCTTCCATCGACGTCGTTACCCCATGAGTGTGCATCTCACTCATCAAATGATAGAATCTATCGATCATGTCATCTAGGCTTTCCTTACCCATTGAAGAGAAGTTGTCAAACTCCTTCTTCAAAGCCTTAGCCTTTATGGCCTTGAGTGATGCATTCCCATCATACCTCTATTTCAATGCATCCCATAATTTCTTTGCTTGTGTATACTCAGAGAAGTGATGGAAGATATCTTTCGGAATAGACTGTGTAAGCAAAGCATAGACTTTCTTTCTGGTATTGTATTTGGCCTTTTCTCCATCAGTCATGCCACTAAGTGTGAGTGTGACACCATAAGCTCCTACAGGCATGTTGTACCCCGACTCTATAGACTCCCACACATTTGGATCTACTCCGTTTAAGTAGATCTCGAAACGTTGTTTCCATTGTGGATATTCGTCTAACCTGATCAGCTTTGGGGGTTTGTTGTGATTCCCCACTTCGTTCTCCAGTAGCAGTAGGTTGTGTATACGTGAGTCTCTTCCTGCTATAAAGGCTGAATATTGGTCCCCTATTTCATTTAACTTTAATTATAAAACTAACTGTTTTATGTGTGTGAATAAAGGTAGGCAATTGAACTATTCGGGTGATTGAACTATGCGGATGGTTCAATGGTGCGACTGAGCTAATGCGGATGAGTCACTCGGCCGAATGAACTAATGTGGTTGAACATTCCGAATAGAGTTCTCAGTCGTATAAATGGGAGTACGAATGAGTCCAATCGTGCGTATGAGGTATGCGAATGAGTTCAGTCGTGCGATTGAGTCAATCGTGCAACTGAGGCTGCTGGAATTTGAAAATTTCTAGGTTTAACGTGGTTTGGCCGCAAAAAGGCGAATTTTCACCACCCGTAATTGTCGTATGCCGGAAAAATTAAACTTGATGACCAGGAGACGTCTAAGACACCGTTTCACACAAAAGCATTGCGTTTTTAGTGAAAAAACACAATTTTTGTATCAAAACTGATTGAATCACACGTAATCAAGAGCCAAAGCTCTGATACCACTTGTTAGGGAACGTGTACTCGAACAAAATACTTACTGATTAACGTCTATACCGAATCAAATAGTGCCGAATCCTATTTGATGGGTGATCCAATCAGTGAGAACGTAGGTAGATATAATTATGTATTGAATCTAACGTTAACAATCGATTAGGAATCAATCTACTGCGATCTATGAACTTGGAGTATGATCTTAGAGGTCTCTGGACGGCTAGGGTACGTCTGGACACGAAGTGTGTTCAATGCTTACATTTTTCCATGAATTAGGTGGTATTTATAGGTTTAGGTTTCTCATTCGGGCGATTGAACCGTTAGTATGGTTCAGTCGTGTGATTGAGCCATGCGGTTGATCCATTCGCACGACTGAGTGTTTAGTCATGCGACTGAGTCATTCGCATGAAGTTGTTCAGGCGTATGGACCACTTAGGCACATGGACACTTAGTCGCATGCCATTTGGACGCATGACCACTATTGGGGCGCATGGTCTATTCGGACGCATGAGAACTTCATCTTACTAAGTTGATCATATTCAATATTATTACATTATTTATACTAGTTCAAACAACCACAAACCTATATAATCAATTCAATATGTGTTAAACAACTCATTAATGAAATATTAAACATTATAATCACAACCAAACATTCACATTTCATTAAGTACCCAAGTGTTACATAAGTGTAAGACATTAAAGACATATTACATTAAGTTCAGAAACTAGGGACACATGTACCTACAGTTTACAGACTCAAGACCTCAATGAATAGTTACCAAAAGCATGGACCTTTTCACCAACTCATGTAAGTTGGTGACATTACAGAGTTGCAGCGGAAAGGGGTCCAACTTTATGGAAAAGTACATAAGATAAAGCATGTTGTTAAAAGTCTTCAGAAGGAATCTTTCTTCAAGAGTTGAGCTTCGGAAGAGTTTGTCTCTGAAGCTTCACAAGGCTTCATCTTTGGCTTTGGATGATATTGGTCTTGGCTTCGAAAGATTTTACACTTAGAATATTTATGTTCCTTGTGTGAAACTTCCGAAGCATTCTTCTTTAGTACTTGTGCAGCATGCAGTAGAAATACTTTGGTTGCTTCACCCTCTTCAAATAATCTCTACAATTTTACTTCAAAAGATTAATAAAATCTTCCAAGAGTGAATTGCTTTCGAAAAAAGTTGTTCTTTAAAAAATCCAAGTATTTAAGAGAAAGTTAAGATTCGGAAGAGAATTTAGAAATTTCTTCTAAAAGTATATTTTCATTAAGTAGATGTTTGCATTGAAGAATTAAATTTCTTCTCAAGGTTAGTAAAAATCTTACGAAAGATAAAAGATAAAAATTTTCAAAAATCTAAGAAACGTCTCCTAAAAATATTTTCCTTCTAGAGTTAAACAAGGACTTATGTATGTGATAAAATAGACAACTTAGGACACATAAATGATTTAGAAATAATATGATTAAGTTTTAAGAAATCTATTCAAAGATAATCATCCCAATAGCTGAAACATGATACTTAAATCTCTGTTCATCAAAAGGTTTTGTAAACTGATCAGCATACTGTTCATTTGTGTTAACTTTGACTAGTTTGATTAAACCCTTTTCAAAATTATCTCTAATTATATGATACCTGATATTGATGTGTTTTGTCATTGAATGCTACACAAGATTCCCTATGATAGAAATAGCACTAGTGTTGTCTATGTGAATGAGAGTTTCTTTGAAATTAAATCCATAGTCTAGCATCTGATTCTGAATCCAAAAAAATTGAGCACAAAAGCAATGTATTCAGCTTTAATAGTTGATGTAGATACATAGGAGTGCTTCTTGCATTGCCATAAGACAACCCTTCCACCAAGGAACTAACATCCCCTGATGTAGACTTTCCAGTCATGTTGCAGCCACCATAGTCACTATCTATATATGCATACAGATTGAAGTCAGAATTATTTGGATACCAAAGACCAAGTCTTGAGGCACCTTTGAGGTATCTTAAAATTCTCTTGATAGTGATAGGTGCGACATATTGGGGTTGGCTTGATATCTTGCACAAATACATGTAGCAAACATGATATTAGGCCTGCTAGCTATGAGGTACAAAAAGACCGAATCATTGCCCTGTAAAGGTGTTCATCCACATACTCTCCCTCAAGATTAGGAACAAAGGAATGGTGTATGGATATGGGTGTCTTAGCAACCATACAATCGGTCATGTTGAATATTTTATGTATATCCTGAACACACTTTGACTGACTTAAAAAGATGCCATCTTCAACTTGCTTCACTTGCATTCCTACAAAGAAATTGAGTTCCCCCATGGCACTCATTTAAAATCTATCTTTCATCAGCTTCTCAAAGTCTTTGTAGAGCTTTGGATTAGTTGACCCAAAGATGATGTCATCTACATAAACTTGAACTACCATTAAGTCATTCCCTGTTCCTTTAATGAAGAGAGTTCCATCTATATTACCTCCTCTGTAACCATGCTGACAGAGATACTGAGATAAGTCTCATACCACTTTCTTGGTGCTTGATGGAGCCCATAAACAGCTTTATCACACCTGTTGAGATAATCAGGTTGATCAGGATCTGCAAACCTTGGTGGTTGTTTGACATACACCTCTTCATCAATCACTCTATAAAGAAAAGCATACTTTACATCAAGTTGGTAGACCTTGGAGTTCTTGGATGCAGCAAAAGCTAAGAATATCCTAACAACTTCTAGTCTTACAACAGGAGCAAAGACATCTATGTAGTCAATTCCTTCTTCTTGTGTGCATCCTTGAACAACTAGTCTTGCTTTGTTTTTGATGACAAGTCCTCTATCATCCTTTTTATTCCTAAAAACCTTTTTTGTTCCTATAGTAGTCTTCCTTTGAGGTAGAGGACAGGTCCTACACTTTGGCCTTTTGAATTGAAGCAGCTCATCCTAAATAGCTTCAACCCAACTTCCATCCTTCAAAGCCTCATCAATATTCTTAGGCTCTATTTGGGATAAGAAACAAGAGTGAATACATACATTTTCATCAGGGGTTTGTCCTCTTGTCTTTACCCCTGAATCCACATTTCCAATGATGTTTGTGGTAGGATGAGACTTGTCAATCCTTAGATGTGGAATCAAAACCAGTTTGTTAGAGACATCTAGATTAGAAAATTTTAGATCCGGCATTGTGGTTTCTCCCACCACACTAGCACACTTATGGACCAATCGCACGACTACACCAGGAGACTGGATCGTCATATGACTGAGACATAAGACTGATTCAGTCGAACGACTGAACCTTCAATCGTGCATATGAATCATCCGCATGAGTCAGTCGCACGACTCAACTATGCTAATGGTTCAGTTGTATGAATGAAAAATACAAAACTATAAATACTACATAATTCATGGAAAAATGAGAAACTTCAAATTTTCACAAACCCTAGCTGTCCAAACCGTCCTAAATATCCTATCCAACTTCATAGTTCTCCCCTAATCGATTTCTAATCAATTCTTAATGTATGTTTCATCGTTAGATCTATGAGATTGTCATTCTCACTGATTGGATTGCCAATCAAATAGGATTCTACACTATTTGAATTGGTCTCAAGCACAATCCGTTAGTAATCCGTATGAAAAGTATCCCAACAAGTGGTATCAGAGCTTTGGCTCGTGATTTTGCATGGATTCAGTTCGTTTCAGTGTTAAAATCAATGTTTTCATTCAAAAGAGTCACCTTTTGCTTCAGAAAGTGTTTTCGATGTTTGCATGTGTTAATGTTTCGATTGTTCATCCAACGACATATTAGGATTTCTGGAAAATTCGTATAGTGAGTCAAAGTGTTCAAAATATTCGATTTTTCAAACACAGCAGCCTTCAATCGCACGATTGGTCCATTCGTATGACTGAACCCATTCTTACACTCTCATTCGCACGACTGAACTCAGTCGTGTCTCTCATTCGCATGGTTAAGCAGCTCCAGTCGGTTGATTTCAATCATCCTGCTCATTTTCACGACTGAATCTAATCACATGATTGAATTCATTCGTAGCTTTCATTCGCACGAATGACCCATTCGCCTAGCTCATTCGCATGAGTGAATCTGTCTTGTTCCAAGTTTACCAAGTTTAAAGCAATTGAAGATCAGTTTGCTACATTCATTGCTGGAAAGGACTCCCGTGTCCAGAATCTTCTACTTGTGGAAAATGAGATTTGAAACCCCAACTGTTAGGATCAGTGATCTATGTTTGATTGATTAGAGAGTATAGCAGCGTAAATCTAACAATGAATTAGCCAATTCACAAGAATGAAACGATATTCAATGAAAAACAAAGACGGTTATAGAGAGAGAATTTCTGCAAATATATTTCATTCAATATTCGCTTTCGTGGTAACGGAATGTCACACTTACAATTAGGTCGACACCTCTTATATAAGAGATGTGACGTTTGCTGATGTCACTTGATAGTGACATCTAACAGATTTATTACAACTGAAACACAACTACTGAAGATGTCAAAACAGCTAGCATCTCCTTACAAAAATGCTAAGTGTTATCAGTTGTTATAACTACTGAAAAACATAAAACTACTGAAACTACAACGATTGAAGAACAAGCTCTTCAGTCGTTTTACAAAACTACTGAAAGTAAAAATATAAAACTACTGATATCACAACTACTGAAGAAGTACTCTTCAGCTGTTGTGACAAACTACTGAAACTTCAGTACTTGGTCTTCAGACTTGAACTTCAGATGTTTCATCAGCTGATGACTTCAGTAGGTATCATCAGCTGGTGTCTTCAGTCTTTGTCAGTTGTTGATCTTCAGCACTTGTAAACTCTTCAGCTGTTGTACTTCAGTACTTTGGTCTTCAGCTTCAGCACTTGTGTTCTTCAGTTGTTCAGCTTCAGTACTTGTGTTCTTCAGCTGTTCAGCTTCAGTACTTGTGTTCTTCAGCTGTTGAACTTCAGCACTGTAGTCTTCAGCTGTTGAAGTCTTCAGCACTTGATCTTCAGCTGTTGAAGTCTTCAGCACTTGTCAAACTGCTGATGAAGCTTTCAGCAGTTGTTGTCATATCATGTGGGACTTAAAGGTTTTCTGATCTTGGCTCATTGGTTCTTTTGGTCCAACAAACTCCCCCTGAACCAATGCAGCCAAAACCTCTAATTTATTTATTATCCCACTTATTGTTGGCAGAAAAGTTGGTCTTTTTCCTTCTTGATCAGTAGAGAAGATGACCCAAATAAGCTCCGGCCTGGGAAGAAGTCTCAGATATTTGTTTGGCAAGATATGAATGGGAACTCTATTTTGGGAAACTGGACACAAAGTTGTTATCCCATTCATGAGATCTACTTCCCGTGTATGAGCCTGTAGGACTCTCTGGTGTAGGCTCTGAGAAACATGATTTGTTCTTCCATGGTCAGGTTCTCGGCTTCACCATGAAACAATCCTTCTCGCCCATACAGCTCTGAGATGTACTTGGCCTGTTTGCCGTTTTTGAGCTCAACTGTTGTAATTTGTCTGTATGCAAACTCATCAGGATGATTCCCTTCGAGTAACAGACTGTGCTCATTTTGTTTGAAGTTCTCAAGCCTCTTGTAGACTAACCCCTTTTTAACAATCCTGTTCTCTAGCATCTTCTGGGGTGGTTGTTTAGTCTCGTAGGCCTTCTTGAAATCTTCGAAAATCTCCCAGGGTGATACTACAAGGGCCACTGTGATCTCTTCATCTACGATCCTCTTGACTTGACCCTTGTATCTCGAAGGAATGTCTTTCTTTACAATCCTGTAAGCCACCCTCGGATCAGGCCATACTCTCATCCTTTCCTTCTGATATTGAAATGTGTTGGCGAGAGTGTACAACCTCAGAGCTTCTTTCTTCATGCTAATAATTGTTGACGAAGCAGCATAAGTTTTGTTAATGCTTTTCAGCATTTCATCATTATGAAGCTTTTGCTACTCCTCTTCTTCAATCTTTACTCTCACAACATCCATCTGTGAGGTGGGAGTGATGGGCATAGGTTTGGCTTTCGCCAACGTTAGGACTGCAGACAGAGGCATCCTATCTTCTTCCACATCATCCTCTTCTTCTTCTTCATCTAGCCTCAACACCCTTCTCTTCTTCTTCTTAGGTGCATCATCGGCTGTTGGTTTAGATGGTAAGGGAGTTGGTTTTGTGGGTTGTGATTGTGGTTGTTTGGATTTGGGCTTTGAGATTGGTTTGGAGATTTGAGGGGTAGGCTGTTTTTGAGTGGGTGGAATAGAAGGTTGTTCCAGCATTTTGGTTGTGAGTTTAGCCTTTGTAAGTCTTGCCATTTCAAACCTTTTTCCAGCCCCAGCCTCATCAAGGGCTTCAATGATAATCCCCTTGTGGAATTGCTCAGACAGACAGATTCTTGTGACTATAGCCAGAATACTGTCTCTGATCCACGCACGAATCTCCATAAAAAATCTTCCTAAGTATTTGGCAATGAAACGGATAATGATCTCCAATCTCTCCTTTTCCAGTACATCATACCCAGCCCATCGGGTTTGAATCTCCTCCACTTCCAACTTCCTGATCTCACTATCTAATGTGGCTGTATCAAAACCTTGCTTGAAGAGTTGCTCAATAATTTTATCCATGGATCGGCTGTGTGTATCATCAGCATCTTTTACCAGCTCTTCCAAGAATTTTTCTTCAGCAGTAGGTTGATCATCAGCACTTTTCTTTCGTTTATAGGTGATCAGTTGTTGCTTTTCTTTTTCCAACTCCTGGGCTTGCTCTTGGGCCTTCTCATCCTCTGTTCTTTTCCTCTTCTTTTCTTTCACTGCAGTACTCTCCCCCTTTTTGGATGCATTGGTGGTAGGGGTTTGTACCGCAGAAAGTGTCTTTTGCACAGCAGCATCAATCAATGGTTGTAAAGTTGAGGAAATCCTCTCATCAATGGCTTTAGTCACGATGTCAGTGATTATTGGTGTTATGAGAGGGAGGGAAGTTTGAAGGACAGCAACTATTTGCTCAGGAGGGTTCTGTTCCTAAGAAATAGTGCCAGAAGCAGAGGCAGGTGGCTTAGTTGTTGGGAGTGGCTCAGTGTTTGGAAGACCTTCAGATGAAGGTGCCATCTGTGGGTTGGTGGAGGTAGATGGTCTTTCTCCTTGAAAGAGTTGGCCAAGTAGTTTTTGCAGCCTACTGACTTCCTCCTCAAGGATTGTGTTCTGGGCAAGAACATTGTAGAAAAAGCCCAGGTCATCATCAACAGAAGCCGAATCACCTGACCTCCTGCTTGGAGCACGATGAACATGCACTGAGTGTAGCTCAGTTGTAGCATGTGCCCCTTTGCCTTGGTACTGGGGACTTCCTGCCTCAGGACTATGTCCGTCATCAGCAGTTGCCTCTGGTAAGGACTTAGTAATGGTACCAACTTCAACCTGATCATATGCTGACACAGGAGAGGTGGCAGCCTTACCAGAAATTCCAATCTCCATTGCTACACTAGGAGAAGGAACATTGTAACCCCTATGCTGTGGGTTCTCAGCTGCACTTTGGTCCTCCCCCTCGATGGTAGAGGTGTTCCCAGTAGTAATGGGTATCTGGGGAGGGGTGAGGAGTGCAATTGAGTCAGCACTTGTGCAACAAGCAATGTAGGGCTTTGGGGGGCGGTTGCATGGGGTGAAGGGATAGAAGCAGTGTGCACCTGGGGAGGAAGGTGCTCTTCAATGGCAATCCCCTCAAGTGAGGAAGATCCCAGATGTGTGGGTACCCCTTGTGTGGTTGTTGCAGGCTCCTGTTGAGAGGAATCCTGAGCGGCTATGGCTGGAAGAGTCCTGATATCCACTAGGGGGTTATAACCAGTGGATATATCCTCCGTTTGTGTTGCAGGGGCATCCTTAGGGGACTCATTTCCCTGAGTAGCCGTTTTGGGTTTCTTTTTGTGGGTTTGGTGGGGACTTTTAATTTGGAGGTGGTGGCTGTGGGTTCCAGCTGCGTGGGTTTGCGCAGCTTGGCAGCCAGTTTGAGTGAGTGGTCGGAGTTGTGCCGGGAGTATACTTCAGGCAAAACAGCCATAGCAGGGACTCCCAGGCCAACAAGTCCCTCAGCTTGAAGCTAGTTTGTAATTATGGCCATTATGAACCGTGGATATAATATCCAACGGTTAGCAGTTAGTTTTTGTGCCATATCCTTGAGCTCTGAAAATATTATTTCTGAAAAATTTAAAGGCTGTTTCTCAAGAATAGAATACATTACCTGCTGCCACTTTGTAGACATTTGATCCCAAGATGAAGTCTTAGGAGCCAAACAGACATTTACCATGTGGAAGATTAGACATTCAGCGTCATGGAAATGTTTCTTCAATATAGTGGAGGCACTAAGGTTGCCCTGATATCCATGGTGGGCAAAGCATAAATCAGTTGTGCCCTTTGGATATCCAGCAGGAGAAATGGCATCATCCAGATGTAGAGTTTGACGAAGTATTTCGGGAGTGATGACCACTTCTTGGTTGTTGACGACCGACCGGAGAGACGCTGTGTTGTTCTCCCCAGTGGTGAGGGTGACGTTCATCCAAAACTGTTTGAGGGATTCGGCATGAAGGATTGGATTGAGAAGAATGCTGTTTTGTATTGTGACTGGACCATAAGATAGATAGTAGTATCGAACTTAGCCCAGAATGGCGATTTGGTGAGGTAAGCTACACAATTGTGTCGCGGTTTGATTTGCATGGACGCCATTTGGAAGAGAGAAGTTTTGGAGAGATGAACGTTAGGTTTGAAGAAGATGAGGCTTTGAAGGATTAGGTCAGGGATATTTATAGGGTACAGGTTAGAAAACGACTGAAGGATTTGGTGTTAGTCATTAGTAGTTTTAAACGACTGTTGACATGGTATTACCCTTTCAGACGTTGAAACAGCTGAAGTCGTGGTGTTAGGCATCAGTAGTTAGAAAACTACTGAAAGCCATGGTTTTGACTTCAGATGATGAAACAACTGAGGACATGGTGTTTGTCATCAGTAGTTGTGAAACTACTGAAGACAGTGGTTTTGTCATCAGTTGTTGTAAACAGTTGAAGGCTTGGTATTAGTCATCAATAGTTATAAAACTACTCAAGACATGGTTTTGCTTCAGTTGTTTAGAATGAAACAGCAGTTGTAGAAACAACTGAAGAGAAAGTTCTCTTCAGTAGTTTTCGTCAAGTCATAGCCTCTCAGCTGTTTCATACTGTCCTCAACACTTACTCATCAGACTTTGTCTGCTTTTTCAGGTGTTTCATAGGACGTCAGTACTTATCTGTTTGTACTGATTTCAGTAGTTGTAACTACATCAGTAGTTGTACCAACATCAGTAGTTTGGAACAGATAAAGTACTTCAGTACTTGTGAGTCACTTAGCCGTCAGTAGTCTTAAAAACTACTGAAGGGGAAAGGACTCATCAGTACTTATATGTGACATGGGTACCAATGATCACCAGTAATTATTACTGAAATCATCAGTAGTTGTCACTTATTCTAGCTGCAGCATACCAAGCCTTAACACAAGGTTTTGGAAAGTAGAACTATCCAAAGGATTAGTAAAAATATCTGCAAGCTCATCAGCACTAGGCACAAACTTAGGATCAATCAGACCTTTTTCAAAGCAATCCCGAATAAAATGATGTCTAATCTCTATATGTTTGGTCCTAGAGTGCTGGACTGGATTTTTTACAATACACAGAGCTGAAGCACTATCCATTAATAATGGAGTCTTAGTATTTGTAATGCCATAATCCAGAAGCTGGTTCTGAAGCCAGAATACCTGAGAGGTGCAACTTCCAGCAGCAATGTACTCGGCCTCAGCAGTTGATGTAGCAACAGATGTTTGTTTCTTACCCTGCCAAGAAATCAAACAGTTGCCTAGGAATTGACAACCACCAGAAGTTGACTTTCTAGTTAACTTGCACCCTGCATAGTCACTATCTGAAAAAGCAACTATTTGCAAGAGTGTCCAGTGGAATACCATAAACCCAGAGATTGTGTACCTTGCAAATATAAAGATTCCTTGACTGCAATCAAATGAGACTCTTTAGGAGCAGCCTGAAATCTAGCACAGACACATGTAGCAAACATAATATCTGGTCTAGAAGCTTTAAATACATCAAGGACCTAATCATACATCTGTAAAGTGTTTCATCAACAACTTTACCTTTCTGATCAGCATCCAGTTGTGTGGTGTTGCACATAGGAGTAGAACAGGGCTTACAGTTTTGTAAATCAAACTTATTCAAAAACTTTTGTATATTTTGACTGATGAATAAAGTTCCATCAGCCTTTTGTTTGATTTGCAAGCTAGAAAGAACTGTAATTCTCCCATTGCACTCATTTCAAACCTCTTTTTCATTAATGTTGTAAAATCATCACACAACTGGGGATCAGAGGATGCAAAAATAATATCATCAACATAAATCTGAACAAGTAGCTTATGCTGATCCACCTTCTTAATAAACAAGTTTTATCAATGGAGCCTCTAGTGAAATTATTCTTAAGAAGAAAAGTAGTAGAGTGTCTCATACCAGGCTCTAGGAGCTTGTTTCAACCCATAAAGAGCCTTATCAAGTTTATACACCCATTCAGGATGTTTATTATCCTCAAAGCATGGTGGTTGACACACATAAAATTCTTCCTTTATTTTACCATATAAAAATGCACTTTTGACATCCATTTGAAAAACTTTAAGATTGTGGAATGCAGCATAGGCTAAAAACAATCTGATTGCCTCTAGTCTGGCTACAGGGGCAAAGGTTTCATCATAGTCAATACCTTCTTCTTGTGAAAACCCCTGTACAACCAGTCTAGCCTTGTTCTTAACATAAGCCCATTTTCATCAGTTTTGTTCCTAAACACCCATTTAGTGCCTATTGCACACTTACCTGGGGGAAGAGGAACCAGTTCCCACACTTGCTTTTCTTGAACTGAAGTAGCTCAAGCTACATAGCTTCAACCCATCCATTGTCTCTCAAAGCAACATGGTAGTTCTTTGGCTCTACTGACTGAAGAGAGCATAGAAGCAGAAGTTAGACAATTGACTTCTTGTTGAAACACACCAGCATTGATATCACCAATAATCTGAGACATGGGGTGATTCTTCAGTTCTTGATAAATAATGAGATCTGTGCAAGTGTTTGTAGAACCTTCAGCAGCAGAGATGTTGATGTAGACTCTTGAAACCAAGAATTAGATCGTACTCAAAGAGTAGAGGAAAAACAGAGATCTCATCAGCATTTGTTGTGGATGGAACTGCTGAAGCTACAGGAACATCAAATTTAGCAGACACAGGCAGTTGGTCACTAAACTTGAATAGGTGAGTATTGATATTATCATCATCATCATCAATACCACCAGGTGGAAGACATGCTGCAGAAGATGATTTATCCACAGGATCTGCAACAGCTGGAGGTTGATAAGGAACATATTGCAGTATGTCCAAATCAAACAACTCCACAGTTTTGTGGAATCTTGTCCAAAGGAGATTCATTAAACTTCACATGCAAAGTCTCTTCAACTATCTTTGTTCGCAGTTGAAGACTCTGTATGCCTTGCAAGTAGATGAATAACCAACAAAATACCCTGCATCCACCTTAGGATCAAATTTATGGAGTTGATCCTTTGTGTTGAGATAAAACAGGGACACCCAAATGCTTTGAAAAATGAAATTAGAGGAGCCAAGTGATGGAGAACTTCATATGGAGTCTTCATCAACCTCTGATTTACTAAGACTCTATTCTGCACATAGCAAGCTGTGTTAACAGCTTCAGCCCAAAAGGTCAATGGCAAACCAGAGTCAGCCAGCATGGACCTTGCAGCTTCAATTAGGGTCCTGTTCTTTCTCTCCACTACTCCATTTTGTTCTGGAGTCCTTGGGATGCTAAACTGCCTTTTGATTCCCTTTGAGATATAGAATCATCAAGTGTATGTTTCTGAATTCAGTTCCATTGTCACTTCTAATACACTTGACTGGAAGGGAATACTGCTTCTCACATACAACACAAAGTGAATATCTTCTGAGCAACCTCATCCTTTGAATGTAGAAAGAAAGTCCATACAAATCTGGAGTAATCATCCACAATTACCAGACAGTATTTCTTCTTTGCCATGCTCATCACTCTCACAGGACCAAATAGATCCATATGCTGTAATTGCAAGCAGGCAGTGGACTTAGGCTCTTCAATAGGAGGAATGAGACTTTGTTTGTTTTCCTTTAAACAAGCAGTGCAGGTTTCATCACAGTGGAACTCCTTTATTGGTAAGCCTCTGACTAAACATTGTGGATAAGCTGATTCATGTTTTTGAAATTAACATGACCCAGCCTTCTGTGCCACAGTTTAGATTCTTGAGAAGAGGCTTTGGAAAATAGGCAAGGATTGCCTCTGAGATCTATTTTCTTGGAAAGATCTAAGGCATACACTCTTCCTGTCCTGTTGGCTCTCAGGAGAGTGTGATCATCCAACACCTTATCAATCAAATGCAGAACTTGGATGACAGAATCCTACAGTTCTGACTGGTGAAAAGAGCAACATGGCATTTATCACACATTTGACTGACACTCAAGAGATTGTACTTGAGATTTTCCACATGATTAACATCATCAAACTTAATTTCTCCATTGGAGACAAAGCCATTTCCAATGATGTAACCCCTAGCATCATTGCCAAAGAAACAAAGCCTTCTTTCCTTGAGAGTAGTCATGAAGAAGAGAGCTGTTCCCAGTCATGTGCATAGATCCCCCACTGTCTACATACCAGATGCTACTTTGGCATGTTGGAGAACCCTGCAATAATAAACATCAGTTAGTTTTAGAGACCCAAACCTTTTTGGTTTTGGGCCTGGTCTCATCAACAGATGGTAAACTAACAGGTTTATTGGAAACAACAGCCTGAGAGGAAGAAGATGGTGAAGAAGAGGAATCCTTTGGCTTGGACCTCCTTTTCTGTGGTTTCAACATAGGAGCATCTAATTGGTTAACTCTTCCCAATAGATGTTGAACCATCATAACCAGCTGTGTCTGATTTTGTGATAAAGCTTTCAGCTCATCAGACACATTGCCAGTGGAGTTTGATAAGTTCCTTCCTATGTTGCACCTTCTTCTTCTGAGCACTCTCAGCTGTCACCTGTTTAACCCCTTCCTTTTTGATTTCATTGAGGACTTAGGGGTTACAGGATTTGATGTGCTGATACAAATGTGGTCTCAAACTCAGTTTTCATTTTTACCATTTCTCTTTAATTTCTTCTTTATGTTTGAGTTTGGAACCTCTTTTGTACCAGCAATCATCTGTAGATGATTGAACAAACCACATACTTCACATGGTTTCTTCTTCATCTTAGGTTGATCATCAACTAAAGAGGGTGAAGCAACTGAAGACTTGTCTTTAGTGCTTTGGAAGCATTGTTGCTTTCTTGACTTCCTCTTTAGTAGTCTTCAAACTCTTTCTACTGACAGTTTTCTTCTTTTCAGTACTGACAGTAGTTGGAGTTTGAACTTCAGGTGTTAAATCCTGCTCTCTAGTCCTTTCAGGACTTTCAGAATTAACTCCTGAGTTGATCAACTCATTGATCATGTGAGTGTCAGCATTTGAACCATCAACATCAGCTGATAGGTTCTGAGAGGGCTTGATGCTGACTTCTACTTCTGATTGTGCTGTATCAGAAAGTAGATCACATGATGAGATGGATTGGTTATTACTCTCACCATCAGATTCTACCTCTGCTCTTGGGAGTAAAATCTGTAGGTGGAGCAGTGTGATTGTAACCAATGCCAAACTTCACATTGGAAGCAGATTGCTTACTAAGAAGCATTTCAAAACCTTTGCATGATTGTACCCATCTATCACACTCTACCTGGGTAACTGCAAGGGTTTCTTTGAGATCTTTATACTTCTCTAGAAGTATCTCTTCCCTAGCCTATCATCAGTTATTTGGCATTTCAGTTTGTAAATCTCATCATTTTTATCATTAAGCACAGACTCAAACTCAGCTTTGCTTTTGGAAATTATTTGTTCTAGCTCAATGTTCTTGTTGATTAAAGCTACATTTTCTTCTCTAATAGATGCAAATGCTGCTATGCATGTTTTGAGAACATAATTGGCTTTTGCCTCAGAGGATACCTGTGATACCTTTGATGTAGAGGCATTAGTGATGAAGTATCAGCAGAATCCAAAGATAAGAGCTAGATTTCCAAAAGGACTTTCAACACCATGTTGACCAGCACCTGAGAACAGTTCTTCATGACCAGACAAGTCATCTGGTAAACTACTCTAGTCAACAACTCCTGGGGTGAAGAAGCTGTGTTGTTGAGGTTGACTTTGTTGATGAGATTGGGAAGGTTGTGGTTCAGGCAATGCTTGTGGTTGTGTGCAATTGGAGCTTGAACAGGATTTGGTTGAGGCATATAATAGCAGGGATAAGGATATGACATTTGACCCTGGGGAACAAAGTATGCAGGAGATCTAGTTGTGAATAATGACCAGAACCAGCAGGATGTTGCCCTCTTTTGTGGACTAGTACTAGGAAAAGTCACAAAGGGTGCAGAAGAGTTAGATCTAGTTGATCTACACTCTCTTGCAAAGTGTCCCAGCCTTTGGCATTTATGACACCTCAACTTACACTTTGTCAAAACCAACTTTGGTTTTGCCAGAGAGTCCAGGAAATTCCTCCCAGTTCTCTATAGAACTTCTGAGATCTGATATTAATCAATGCCATTTGGCTTAGAATATCCATCTCTTTTAGATCATCATGAGCAATTCCTTTCAGATCATCCATAATGAAGCATAAATTGTCACTATTACTGCCAGAATGACTCTCAATACCAACAAATGCATGATCAGAACTGTTTAAAGAAATCTATATGCTCATCATAATTGATTTCAGATGTAGCATATTCTGACTCATGACCAACCAGGCAGTGTTGCCTGGTACAAAGTCATCAGTGAGCTTTCCTGAAGATGACAGTTTCCTTTTCTGCTCTATCTCTCTTTCAAATGTAAGCAGTTTCCCATGAAGTTGGGTGAGAGATAGGCTATTCAGATTTGCACTGGAGCGTAGGACAATAGTGTATGTGTCCCATCTCTCAGGCAGTGATCTGAGGAATCTGTTGTTCATCTGGCTATTGGTGTATTCCTGTTTCACCATTTTCAGCTCAGATATCAAGCAGGAAAAGCGCTCAAACTGTGAGTCAGTGTCTCACCCTTTCTATAAGAGAATGTCTCATATTGTTGGGCAAGGATTTCTCTATTATTTGCTAAGACCTCATCTGTGCCACCGAATTGTTCCTTCAGGGCATTCCAGAGATCATGAGCATTTCATGATGCATAAGCCTAGAATAGATTTCATTAGGCAGTGCCATGGCCAGAATTCCATGGGCTTTAGCATCAATCTCAATAGTTTCCGATCTTCATCAGAGTATTGTTCCTTTTCTTCGGAACCATTTGATTGGTTTCGGATTGTTCACCATAGGCTTATGTGGTCTATGTACCACAATGTCCAACAACCTGAACTGTTAACAGACAGGTGATGAAGCATTCTTCGTTGCCATATGTTATACTCGGTCCTAACCAGCATCGGAGGCTTGGTTGAGGAACCAGTATTGTGAGGATCATTAGAAGGAGTCGTCATCTCAGATTCAATCAAATTCGATTAAGCTAAACCAATTTAGAACAAAACACAACAACCAATTGAACCAGAAGATCTCAAAATAATGAACGAAAGCGACAGAAATTCAATAATCTATAACCAGTTCTTGCGAATACGCTAATTCAATCAAACACAGATATCAATTAGCAGTTTCAATGATCATTGTTAGATCGATCAATGATTAACCTGCTCTGATACCACTTGTTAGGATCAGTGATCTATGTTTGTTTGATTAGAGAGTATAGCAGCGGAAATCTAACAATGAATTGCCAATTCACAAGAACGAAACGATATTCAATGTGGAACAAAGACGGTTATAGAGAGAGAATTTCTGCAAATATATTTCATTCAATATTCGCTTTCGTGGTAACGGAATGTCACACTTACAATTAGGTCGACACCTCTTATATAAGAGATGTGACGTCTGCTGATGTCACTTGATAGTGACATGTAACAGATTTATTACAACTGAAACACACTACTGAAGATGTCAAAACAGCTGGCATCTCCTTACAAAAATGCTAAGTGTTATCAGTTGTTATAACTACTGAAAAACATAAAACTACTGAAACTACAACGATTGAAGAACAAGCTCTTCAGTCGTTTTAACAAAACTACTGAAAGTAAAAATATAAAACTACTGATATCACAACTACTGAAGAAGTACTCTTCAGCTGTTGTGACAAACTACTAAAACTTCAGTACTTGGTCTTCAGACTTGAACTTCAGTGTTTCATCAGCTGATGACTTCAGTAGATATCATCAGCTCATGTCTTCAGTCTTTGTCTTCAGACTTTGTACATCAGTTGTTGATCTTCAGCACTTGTAAACTCTTCAGCTGTTGTACTTCAGTACTTGGTCTTCAGCTTCAACACTTGTGTTCTTCAGCTGTTCAGCTTCAGTACTTGTGTTCTTGTGTTCTTCAGCTGTTCAGCTTCAGTACTTGTGTTCTTCAGCTGTTCAACTTCAGCACTTTAGTCTTCTGCTGTTAAAGTCTTCAGCACTTGATCTTCAGCTGTTGAATTCTTCAGCACTTGTCAAACTGCTGATGAAGCTTTCAGCAGTTGTTGTGATATCATGTGGGACTTAGAGGTTTTCTGATCTTGGCTCATTGGTTCTTTGGTCCAACAACAACAAACCGCCAGAGCTGCTAACTTTGGATGATTACCCACAGTGGAAATTGCGGTTTGAAATCTAGTTGAATGGAGTTGACCCAAATCTTTGGACATCCATTGAGACTGGTTACACGGTACTAGTCAGTGCTAATGGAGTTAATATGACTTTGGTAGGAATGAGTGAATCCCAGAAGACTTTGCAAAATGCTGAAAAGAAAGCATATGCCTTGTTGACTCAGTCTATACCTAAGGACAAGCAGTCTATGAAATTATGCGAGGCCTTGGAAAAGAGATACGAAGGAAATGTAACTCTGAAAACACTGAAGGCTAAAGCTCTTAAGAAGGAATTTGACAGTTTTTCTTTGATTGGGAATGAGAGCTTGGATGATATCATTGATCGATTCTATCATCTGATGAGTTGGTTGCACACTGATGGCGTGACCACATCCATGGAAGATAAAGTCTCTAGTTTTGCTGATGGTCTGCCAGATAAATGGGATCCATTTATGTCTAATCTGAGACAAAATGAAACTCTTGCTACTTTAGACATAATTGATTTCATTTTGAAGTTAAGGGAGAAAGAACTACGTATGAAATAGAAGTCAAAGAAAGGATCCTATGTTTAGAATCCGACACTATAAAATTTAGTTCCAACTTTGGCTGCTTGATGTGTACAGCTACAAAAAACATTTGTGTCCAACTCTTCTACTTCATCCCAAACAGTGCATAAGGGTCAGTAATGTCAGCGTCATCTCGAACCCAATACATAGTTCCTTAGGCAAATACCACCAAGTTAAAGACTAAGAATCTCATAAATGTCAATGTGGATGTTGTTAAAGAGCACATGGAGCTTCTAGTTGCTGTTGTTCAATCTTATGATGGATTAGTTGCTCGTAAGATTGGAAACTGCCATTTTGCTAACGAGGACTACGAGCAAGTTGATGAAACTGAGCTAGAATGCATGGATTTTATGTGGGCCTTGGCTAGTGCTGTTAGAAGAGCCAAGAAGTTTGTTAAAAAACTAGGGAAAATTTGGTTGCCACTAAAGATACGACATTTGGATTTGACAAAACCAAAGTCACGTGTTTCAATAGTGGTGAAAAGGGGCACTTTAATCATGAGTGCGTATAGCCAAAGAAGACTAGAAATGGAAATCCTTTTCCTACATTCAATCGACAAGACAAGGATAAGATAGTAGCTTCATCTTCAAGTAAAGAGTCTAAGGCTTTGTTTGCTCAAGGTGATGAAGAACAAGACTGGTCCTTCCGATTCGTCTCTCAGAGTGAATCAAACATTGCTTTAGTTTGTACATTAGATGATGGATCTGCAAGTGAAGGAGACATCATAGCTGAGCATACACTTTCAGATATCAAAGAAGCTATGGATGTTGTTAATCATTTGGTTGAAGAAGAGCTCCATGCTACAAATTCAGAATCTCCAGTCTTCGAAGAGTCTGACACTGCTTTGATGGCTGATTCGCCTACTTCTACACAGGTATGTTCTAAAGATGAAATATTTGAAAACCATGCATTAGTGAATGTGATAAATTTAGGGAAAGCATTGATATAAAATTTGCTAGGTTATTATAACACAATGATAATCTAGTAAATGATTTACAGCTCTGCACTAAAGCAAATCGTGTTTTAAAACAAAATGATTGTAGCTTCAAAGAAAAGATAGAACTGTTGGGGAAACAACTAAGGGAAACCAAGGTTGTTGCCCTAAATCAACCAAATGACATCAAGTTCAATTTAAATTCTTTGGAGGAAACTAAAAAGGAAAAAATCAGTTTTGAAAGTCGAAGTTGAATCATTAAAACAAAAACTACACAGTTTGGCAAGTTCTTCTCACATTGTTGAGAACCTCGTGAAAGAACGGAATACCGGGGAAGATCTGGTTATAAGGTAGTACCGCCACCACATGAAATCCTTTTGAACACTAAATGTAGACCAATTAATAATAAACTAGTAAAGGATCATCTGGTGTCTACTCCTCTGGTCAGTGATCCAGATTACATGGGTAAATCTATCAGATCTGTCACTAAATAGAAACATTCTACTTTGGTATCAAAAGATAAGATACCTATTGAGGATTTGGGTGATAAAATAAAAAGGTTAAATTAGTGTCAGATTAACAAATTTCACAAACGTCTATTGTTTCAGAACCTAAGTGTCTAATCCAATGAACCTTAAACGTAGTAATTATAAAAATCCAAATAAAATTAAAATGAATGGTTTTCAAAATGTCAAAACTATTAAGTTTGTTAAAGAAGGTGAAACATCTAAAAAGGAAGAGTCTTCACGTAACCGAACATATCTCAAACCCCGACCGAACTCAACCCCACATAACAACTTTCCTCAAACTGTTGAAGGAATCCTACTACAGTTGTGGAAAACAAGGATATATCTCTCCAAATTGTCCTTATTATCAGACACCTAAAAGGAAACGTAGCCTCCTAGCCGCGTGCAGCCTACCTTCTTAAGACCGTAACATAAGTAACTCGGTGCTCCATACGTGGCGTCAAGAAAATTAAGGGGACATGTATCATTACCTAGGAATAAAGGAGGTTACGTCACCACTCAAGTGAAGTGGGAAATGAGTAAGTGAAGTTGACAAGGTCCACTACGTTCAGCAACTGCAAAACAACTTGTTTTCTATCTCCTAAATGTGTGATTAGGGATTTAATGTTGTGTTTGACAACAAGAAGTGCTACATGATGAAGGAGTCTGTTGTCAAGGAGGATAAAATTCTAATGTCACCTTCAAGATATAATGATCTGTATATCTTGGATCTATTAAAAGCTTCCATAACTGAGTCTACCGCCTAGTGCTTCTTATCAAAGGCAACAAAGAGGGATTCAGTCTCCTGGCATAGGAGAACAGGACATATTAGTAACAGGAAAATGAATCATATAATTCAGAATGATTTAGTGAATGGATTTACAGTCAAAAATTTTCAGCTCCCAGATTTTTGTGTAGCATGTAAGAAAAGGAACAGACTAAGAAGTCTCACAAAGCAAAGAAAGTTAATTCTATCGACATTCCTCTCAAGCTTCTGCACATGGATCTCTTTGGCCCAGTCAGCACAAAGAGCATTGCTGGAGATTGGTACTGCTTTGTAGTAACTGATGACTACTCAAGATTCTCTTGGGTGATGTTTCTGAAAGCCAAATCGGAGATATTTGAATCATTCAAGCATTTAGTCACTACATTGGAATCACTCTACGAGCTAAAAGTAAGAATGATTCGATTAGACAACGGAACAGAGTTCAAGAATCAGTGGATAGATGCATTATGTCAAGAGAAAGGAATTGTTCATCAATTTATTTCTACTTACACTCCAATGATGAATGATGTTGCTGAAAGAAAGAATCAAAGCTTGATAGAGAGAACAAGAAAAATATTAGCCAACTCTAAACTGCCTATTCAATTATGGAATGAGGCAGTGGCTAATACATGCTACACTCTTAATCAAGTCATAGTGGTCAAACATCATGGAAAAACGTGTAATGAATAGCTCGAATGATGTAAACCCAACTTGGAGTATCTAGAACCATTTGGAGCACCGTGCATGGTGTTAAAGAAAAATCAAACTGGGAATTTTGTGAGAAGGCAGAAGAAGGCATCTTGCTCAGATATAGTATACCAGACAAGAGAGTTTATAACAACTCAACGGGTCAGGTAGAAGTGTGGTGCAATGTTGATGTTCAAAGATACACCACCCCCTCTGCTGGCAACGGACCTTCCTTCTTCTTTGATTATGATGGATTTTTCAAGTCCTTCAATATACCTCTTTCTCATCCTGATGAAGATTTATCTGCTCGAATAATGTACGATGTTTTGAATATTCTTCACTAAACCTGACATTATCGATTCCATTAGACGATACTTCTAGCCCTTCAAGGGGAGAGCTTGAGGTAAGTGAGTTTTCCTCTGATGACGAAGTAGTTGAGACTGCAAATGTGGACCTGAGGAACAGGTTCCTACAATCGAAAGTACACAAGCATCTGATCTTGATGCCACTAGAACTTCTGAACCCATACTCCAGTAGCCATAGAAACTGAACCTGGAATTCAAAATCTAGATAATAAGGTGGCTATTCCCACCAATCTTGGAACTCAAGTTTATATGCATCATCCCTTCGACACCATCATCGGGGATATTATATCAGAAATTCAGACACGAAAATAGCTATACTCAGTTGATTATGCTGTAGTCATAGAAAAAGGATATCTACATGATGGTTCATATTGATGTTTTGTGTCTCAATTTATGCCAAAATATGTAAGTGAAGCTTTAAACGATGAGGCATGGGTTAATGCTATGCAAGAAGAACTCCTTCAGATCAAGAAGTTAGGAGTATGGAATCTTGTGGACAGACCAAAAAGTGCAAAGTCAATTGGCACTAAATAGGTTCTTAAGTGTAAGAAAGATGACCAAGGGGTTATAATTAGAAACAAGGCTCGGCTTGTCGATCAAGGGTTTAGACAAGTCGAAGGCATTGACTAAAATGAAGTGTTTGCACCCGTGGCAAGGATGGAAGCAATAGGTATATTCTTAGCCTATGCATCATACTAAAGATCAAAGTTTATCAATTGGTTGTGAAAAGTGCATTCCTTCATGGTGAAATTCGTCAAACATGTACTTCAGTGAACCTGAAGGATTTAAGGATCCTTATCATCGAGATACTTTTTATAAACTGGACAAGGCTCTTTACGGGCTTCATCAAGCCCCTCGAGCCGGGTATGAGAAACTCTCTACTCATCTGCTGAAAAATGGTTTTCGTAGAGGGGTTATTGACTGCACGTTGTTCATCAAAGAGAAAGATGGTGATTTACTAATGGTACAGATATATGTGGATGACATAATTTTCAGTTCCAAAAATAAAGAATTGTGTAAAGAATTCAAATCCGTGATGAAAGTTGAGTTTGCGATGAGTGCCAGGGGTGAGATGAAGTTCTTTCTTGGGTTACCGGTGGATGAGACACCAAATGGAATTTTCTTGCATCAGTCCAAATATGTAGTAGATCCTTAGTTGGTTCGACATGGAGAATGTAACGCCTGCTAGGACTCCACTTGCCACGAACCATGATGTGGCACCCGATGAAAAAGGTGATGTGGTGGATGCCACTATGTACAAAGGAATGATCAGATCTTTGATGTACCTCACAGCCTCTCGTCCTTGTATTATGAAAGCCACGTGTCCGTATTCCAGATATCAGGCTAAACAAAAAGTGAATCACCTAATTGGGGTAAAAAGGTCTTTTGCTATTTGAAGGGTACTCCAGACTCGGGTTGTGGTATCCTTATGACGATGACTTTGAGCTTATAGCGTATGGTGACTCGGACTATGGTGGTTGCAAGATGAATTACAAATAAACATCCAAGGGATTTCAGTTCTTTGGAATACGCTTAGTCACTTGGTAGTGTAAGAAGCAGACATTTGTTGCTCTATGAACATGTGAAGATGAATATGTTACTACTGCAAGTTGCTATTCACAAGTCATTTGGATTCAACAGCAAATACGAGACTACGGTTTGTAATTTTCTATCACCCTATCTTTGTTAATATTTCTGCTACAAAACTCTCACTAAAAATCCGATTCAACACCCAAAAACTAAGTATATCGGTATTAAATATCACTTTATACGTGACTATTTGGAAAAGTAATTAATTGATATTGTTAAAATTAATATGGATTTTCAACGCGTCGATATCTACACAAAAGCCCTTGACAAACCATGGATTTTCTACCTTTTGGAGGTCAATGGCGTAAAAAAGAAAAGTGATGTGATTAAGAAGAATCGAGTTCTTAGTCCCATAATTTTTCTTATTTTTTATTTTTATTTTTTAATTTTCGTTTCCTGTCTTTTATAATCCAAAAACACAAAAACATTTTCGGTTTTTGAATTTTAAGGGGAGAATAGTTTAGTTCCATTATTTAATACTTAAAAGGGGGGGAGGCAGATAAGCTAAAAGCAAAGAAATCAAATCTGTGAGATTGATTCAATAGTTATGGAAAATGATAGTTGATGTGCTCCAAATTATACATAAAAATCCTATCAAAAGCACATCATTTATTCCTTAATACCTTCCTTAAAATGATGAAAATATACTTAAAAATGTAAAATTGTGTTTTCAGGTGTTTAAAAGGGCAAGATGGACAAAAGAAGCATATTTAGCAAGAAATTGAAGTAATCCGAGCTTTGGAGTCCAAGCACGGGGTCGTGCCTCATTAAGCACGCCCCCATGCTTTGCAAGAAACACACCCCTATGCTAAATTAACACACCCCCCGTGTTTGGACATCTGAAAAGGACAAAAGTAATGTTCCCTAAAAGTAGACACGGGGTCGTGCCCCATAAGGAAAATGGTCGTGACCCACCTCCAACACGGGGTCGTGCCGTATTTAGAACGGGGTCGTGCCCGACACAACCTGCATGTACGAGCTGACCAACTTTCTTAAGCATTGTACTAGCATGGGGCTGTGCCTTTTAGGCACGAGGGCATGCTAAAACACTCTAGAAAGCCTATAAATAGAAGCCTAAGTTCATCATTTTTGGCAAGCTTTGGTGGGAGAGTTACTATGCAGAACTCTCTCCGGAATCAAGACTTCAAGGTCATTTGGAGGCTCAGGAGGTGCATACAACACTTGGAAGAAGCTCGGGATCATCTAAATGCCATCCATTGTGGATTATCAGTTTATTGTTCCATTTCCCCGATTATTACATATCTATCTTCTTTGTTATATGTTGTTATGTTCAATCTCATTATGAGCTAAACTCTTTTTATCATCCTAATCGGATGAAACTTATGTAATTTGTGATGAACTAATGGTGTGATAATTATTATGTTAATGTTATGGTGGTCTTGGAAAACTAATGATGGGTAGCATCTACATTTGAAGGGGAAGTTATTTTATGGTTTGTGATTGTAATCGTCATACAAAGTTGAAAAACCGTATGATTAACTTTCATTCGCGAAACCGGTCTTCATAATAAATCCATGGCTAATGAACTAGAAATGGTTATTAGAAATCATATCACTTTAACTTTCTTATCATTTGCGGGTTCCCTTTTATTAGTTTGGAAACTTCAGTAATTGTTACGGTTTTCTAAAATTAATGGTATGTTAGGAAGGAACCTGTCAACTCTCTTTTTGACATTAAGTTATGTTTTCAGAAATCGTATGTCAAATAGGTCACAAAAGATTTACCTACATTACTAGGGCTCTTATCTGAGCAATAAAACTCAGCCTCGCAAGATCAAGTCACTACGGCAGCAGGATAGAAGAGAAATCACGCCAACTCATCTTTATAAACATTAACATAATTACATTAATCCATATCTTTAAATCACACCACCAATTTATCATGGTTACATAAGTGGAATCTAATTAGGATGATAACTTTTATTCCCTAGTTTTAAATACAAAGGCTTCAAATCTTAGTTTACTTTCTTTCTATTATTGTTTATTTTTAAATCCTAAAAATCTTTCCAATGCAAATTGTCATTTTTTAACAAAAACCAAATCTCATAGTGAAACATCAAGTTTGTTGAGTAGGCTAGGTGTGTCCATGGATTAATACTCGGTTGTTACCAACACTATATTACCACACGACAGGTACATTGCCTTTTGTGTGTGTGGTTTTGTGTTAGTAGTAACCAATTAAAACTGAATGTGTGCAATAACTCTTTATCAAAATATATATACTATGTGCACACCCATCAAGTTTTAGGCGCCGTTGCGGGGACACACGACAGTTTGAAAGACAAACTAAATTTTTGATTATCTTGTATATAACTAGTTAATATATTTTTGTTTAAACTTCATTTTTTAGGTCGTTGCCCGAGTTAGTTTAGTTACTTTTGCCTAATTCATTTTAAGCCTTAGTTAGTTTATGATTCTTTAAGTTAGTGTATGTCCGACTCGTCTAGTTCTGAACTTGTTCTGCCTCTTCCAGAACCCGAATAACTTTTTCGTCAAAGGTTGCGCAAAAGATCACAACAAGCAGCACCAGTCGTTAAAGAAGACCTTTTGGAAGGTACACCATCCGAAGAAGACATGGCTAACCAAGACGAGGAAATGAAGATGACACATTATGCCACACCGTCAATAGATGGTTATGGGTCTAGTGTTTTCCAACCAGCAATAGCGGCCAACAATTTTGAGATTAAGTCTAGTATTATCCAACTCGTAGAAAACTCTTTTCAGTTCAATGGGTTACAAGATGAAGATCCTAATGCTCACATCTCACGATTCCTTCGTATCTGTGCTACCTTCAAAATCAACAACTTTTCAGACGACACCATTCGACTAAGACTTTTTCCATTTTCACTTCAACGCCGAGCCATCGACTGGCTTGATTCACTTCCGCCTGGTTCCATCACCACATGGGCGGAAATGGCTGAACAATTCCTTTTGAAATACTTTCCACCCGATCGTATTGCCAAACTATGAAGCAGCATCATAAGTTTTCGCCAAAAAGACGATGAATCATTACACGCAGCATGGAAGAGAGATAAAAGTCTCCTTCGGAGATGCCCATATCACGGACTTGATCTGTCGTGCCAAACCTTTTATGATGCAATCAACAGAGCTCACAAGCAAGCGGTAGACCAAAGTGTGGGAGGAGATTTTGGAAGTGTCATGCCAACAGAAGCATACCAAGCCTTAGAAAGAGCAGCTAAGAAGAGCTTTGCTTACAATCCCTTAAGAACTAAACCTAGTTCTAAAGGTATTCAACAAGTAGACTCTCAAACCCTAATTGCAGCCCAATTAGAAGCTCTGACCAAAAAATTCAAAGAATTGCAAAGCGAGCTAAGGAAAACTCCAACACGATGCAACTTCACACAAGACCAATGAATGCCCACAAGGCATTATGATGGTTGAAGATGTTGACTACGTAGGAGGCCCAAACAACCCATACAACAACAACTCAAATTGGAGAAGCAACTCGAATTACAGAGATGCTCGTAATAACCAACAATCATCTGGATTCAACCACAGGCCACCTTACCAACAAAAGAAACCACCATACCAAGGTCCAAGCAGTAGTAACCAAGACCATGGAGCATCATCAATGGAAGACTTATTGCAACAATTGTTGTTAACCATACAAGCCACTATTGAGTACATCCAGAAATCTAATGGATGAAATGAGGAGAGGTTCCAAAGAAACAAAAATGACATCACAAGGAACAAAGATTCATTGCAAACCTAGAACACCAAGTAGGTCAAATAGCACAATAGCTATCTGAAAGACCTCAAGGAGCTTTGCCCAGCAACACTGTAACAAACCCTAATGCTCAAGTCAAAGCCATCACCACCAGGAGTGGCAAAACCACTCAAGGTGATGCACCCGCATTACAACCCATCCTTGAAGAGGTAGAAACTGAAATTCCAATTAATGCGAGTGATAAGCAAAAGCAACTCCTTGTTATTGAAGAACCCACCAAGAAATACGTTCCACCACCACCTTATGCTTCACCACCTCAATATCCAGTCGTTTGAGACAACAAAGAATGGAAGCACAATACGGGAAATTCCTTCGGTTGTTGAAGCAACTCCACATCAATCGGCCCTTGGTGGAGGCATTAGCAAAAATGCCAAACTATGCTAACTTTCTAAAAGGTTTCTTGTCAAACAAAAAGAAGTTGGAAGAGTCATCACACATAGTTTTGAATGAGGAATGTTGTAAAGTTCTTCAAAACAAACTAACTCAAAAGATGACTCATCCAGGAAGTTTCACCATACCTTGCCTAATAGGAAATCTTTCTGTTAGTAACGCGTTAGCTGATTTAGGTGCAAGCATTAACCATCTGCCTTATGCGGTTTTCGAAAAATTAAACCAAGGTGAACCTACACCTACCCGTATGAGCATCCAGTTAGCTGACCGTTCTGTCAAATATCCGAGGGGCATCATTGAAAATCTCTTAGTTAAAATTGAAAATTCGTATTTCCCGGTGATTTTGTGATCCTTGACATGGATGAGGATAAAAATGTTCCTCTTATCCTAGGTCGACCTTTCTTAGCGACTGTTCGAGCCCTTACTGATGTTTGTACAGGCAAACTCACGCTTAGAGTAGACGAGGAGGAAGTAATTTCGACATAGGCCAATCCATGAAACACCCTCAATATCATGATGACTCACTATATTACGTTGATGCTTGCGATTGATCATAAGCTGTCATTTGGGAAAAACTCTTCAAAATGAAGCTCGCAACACTCAATTAATAGAAGTCCAAATCACCGAACCATTGTGAGAACCAAATAATTCAAGAACTTGAAGTGATGAACGTCATTTCATCAAGAAGCATTTGAGATCATTGAGCAAGACCTAGAACCAAAAGCCAAAACTTCTATAGAAGACCCTCCAGATTTAGAGCTCAAAGAACTTCCATCTCATCTCGAATACGCTTTTCTTGAAAACACAACTCAACTTCCAGTCATAATCTCATCCGCCTTATCAATGATGTGAAGAAAAGTTGCTCAAGTGCATAAGGCACACAAACGAGCAATTGCATGGAAAATCATGTTCATCAAGGGAATCAATCCATCCTTTTGCACTCATAAAATATTGATGGAGGACCACTTCATATCCGTCATTCAACCTTAAAGATGTTTAAACCCGAGCATGCAAGAGGTGGTGAAGAAAGAAGTAATCAACTGCTAGATGCCGGTTTGATTTACCCTATTTCTGATTCACTTGGGTCAGTCCCGTCCAAGTTGTTCCAAAGAAAGGAGGAATGACTGTTGTAACTAACGAGAAGAATGAGCTAATTCTGACTCGTACAGTTACCGGATGGAGAGCTTGCATAGACTATCGCAAACTCAATGACGCCACAAGGAAAGATCATTTCGCTTTTCGTTTCATTGACCAAATGCTTGAGTGATTATCTCGAATAATGTTCTATTGTTTCCTGGACGGTTTCTCAGGTTATTGTCAAATCTCTATTGATCCCAAAGATCAAAAGAAGATGACATTCACCTATCCATATGGCACATTTGCTTCAAGGAGCTTTGCCCAGCAACACTGTAACAAACCCTAATGCTCAAGTCAAAGCCATCACCACCAGGAGTGGCAAAACCACTCAAGGTGATGCACTCGTATTACAACCCATCCTTGAAGAGGTAGAAACTGAAATTCCAATTAATGCAAGTGATAAGCAAAAGCAACTCATTGTTATTGAAGAACCAACCAAGAAATACGTTCCACCACCACCTTATGCTTCACCACCTCAATATCCAGGTCGTTTGAGACAACAAAGAATGGAAGCACAATACGGGAAATTCACTCGGTTGTTCAAGCAACTCCACATCAATCTGCCCTTGGTGGAGGCCTTAGCAAAAATGCCAAACTACGCTAAGTTTCTAAAAGGTTTCTTGTCAAACAAAAAGAAGTTGGAAGAGTCATCACACATAGTTTTGAATGAGGAATGTTGTAAAGTTCTTCAAAACAAACTAACTCAAAAGATGACTCATCCAGGAAGTTTCACCATACCTTGCCTAATAGAAAATCTTTCTGTCAGTAACGCGTTAGCTGATTTAGGTGTAAGCATTAACCATATGCCTTATGCGGTGTTCGAAAATTCAAACCCAGGTGAACCTAGACCTAGCCGTATGAGCATCCAGTTAGCTGACCGTTCTGTCAAATATCCGAGGGGCATCATTGAAAATCTCTTAGTTAAAATTGACAAATTCGTATTTCCCGGTGATTTTGTGATCCTTTACATGGATGAGGATAAACATGTTCCTCTTATCCTAGGTCGAACTTTCATAGCGACTGCTCTAGGCCTTACTGATGTTTGTACAGGCAAACTCACGCTTAGAGTAGATGAGGAGGAAGTAATTTCGACATAGGTCAATCCTTGAAACACCCTCAACATCATGATGACTCACTCTATTACGTTGATGCTTGCGATTTGATCATAAGCTGTCATTTGGGGAAAACTCTTCAAAATGAAGCTCGCAACACTCAATTAATAGAAGTCCAAATCACCGAACCCATTTGTGAGAACCAAATCATTCAAGAACTTGAAGTTGATGAACGTCATTTCATCAAGAAGCTTTGAAATCATTGAGCAAGACCTAGAACCAAAAGCCAAAAGTTCTATAGAAGACCCTCCAGAATTAGAGCTCAAAGAATTCCATCTCATCTCGAATACGCTTCTCTTGAAAACAAAACTCAACTTCCAGTCATAATCTCATTCGCCTTATCAATTGATGTGAAGAATAAGTTGCTCAATGTGCATAAGGCACACAAACGAGCAACTGCATGGAAAATCATGGACATCAAGGGAGTCAATCCATCCTTTTGCACTCATAAAATATTGATGGAGGAGCACTTCATATCCGTCATTCAACCTTAAAGATGTTTAACCCGAGCATGCAAGAGGTGGTGAAGAAAGAAGTAATCAAACTGCTAGATGCGGGTTGATTTACCCTATTTCTGATTCACCTTGGGTCAGTCCGTCCAAGTTGTTCCAAAGAAAGGAGGAATGATTGTTGTAACTAACGAGAAGAATGAGCTTATTTTGACTCGTACAGTTACCGGATGGAGAGGTTGCATAGACTATCGCAAACTCAATGACGCCAGAAGGAAAGATCATTCTCTCTTCGTTCATTGACCAAATGCTTGAGCGATTATCTCGAATAATGTTCTATTGTTTCCTGGACGGTTTCTCAGGTTATTTTCAAATCCCTATTGCTCCCAAAGATACAAAGAAGATGACATTCACCTATCCATATGGCACATTTGCTTTAAGGAGCTTTGCCCAGCAACACTGTAACAAACCCTAATGCTCAAGTCAAAGCAATCACCACCAGGAGTGGCAAAACCACTCAAGGTGATGCACCGCATTACAACCCCTCCTTGAAGAGGTAGAAACTGAAATTCCAATTAATGCGAGTGATAAGCAAAAGCAACTCATTGTTATTGAAGAACCAACCAAGAAATACGTTCCACCACCAACTTATGCTTCACCACCTCAATATCCAGGTCGTTTGAGACAACAAAGAATGAAGCAGCAGAATACGGGAAATCCTTCGGTTGTTCAAGCAACTCCACATCAATCTGCCCTTGGTGGAGGCCTTAGCAAAAATGCCAAACTACGCTAAGTTTCTAAAAGGTTTCTTGTCAAACAAAAAGAAGTTGGAAGAGTCATCACACATAGTTTTGAATGAGGAATGTTGTAAAGTTCTTCAAAACAAACTAACTAAAAAGATGACTCATCCAGGAAGTTTCACCATACCTTGCCTAATAGGAGATGTTTCTGTCAGTAATGCGTTAGCTGATTTAGGTGCAAGCATTAACCATATGCCTTATGCGGTGTTCGAAAAAATAAACCCAGGTGAACCTAGACCTACCCGTATGAGCATCCAGTTAGCTGACCGTTCTGTCAAATATCCGAGGGGCATCATTGAAAATATCTTAGTTAAAATTGACAAATTCGTATTTCCCGGTGATTTTGTGATCCTTGACATGGATGAGGATAAACATGTTCCTCTTATCCTAGGTCGACGTTTCTTAGCGACTGCTCGAGCCCTTACTGATGTTTGTACAGGCAAACTCACACTTACAGTAGACAAGGAGGAAGTAATTTCGACATAGGTCAATATATGAAACACCCTGAACATCATGATGACTCACTCTATTACGTTGATGCTTGCGATTTGATCATAAGCTGTCATTCGGGGAAAACTCTTCAAAATGAAGCTCGCAACACTGAATTAATAGAAGTCCAATCACCGAACCCATTTGTGAGAACCAAATCATTCAAGAACTTGAAGTTGATGAACGTCATTTCATCAAGAAGCATTTGAGATCATTGAGCAAGACCTAGAACCAAAAGCCAAAACTTCTATAAGACCCTCCAGAATTAGAGCTCAAAGAACTTCTATCTCATCTCGAATACGCTTTTCTTGAAAACACAACTCAACTTCCAGTCATAATCTCATCCGCCTTATCAATTGATGTGAAGAACAAGTTGCTGAATGTGCATAAGGCACACAAACGAGCAACTGCATGGAAAATCATGAACATCAAGTGAATCAATCGATCCTTTTGCACTCATAAAATATTGATGGAGGAGCACTTCATATCCGTCATTCAACCTTAAAGATGTTTAAACCGAGCATGCAAGAGGTGGTGAAGAAAGAAGTAATCAAACTGCTAGATGCCAGGTTGATTTACCCTATTTCTGATTCACCTTGGGTCAGTCCCGTACAAGTTGTTCCAAAGAAAGGAGGAATGACTGTTGTAACTAACTAGAAGAATGAGCTTATTCTGACTCGTACAGTTACCGGATGGAGAGCTTGCATAGACTATCGCAAACTCAATGACGCCAGAAGGAAAGATCATTTCTCTCTTCGTTTCATTGACCAAATGCTTGAGCGATTATCTCGAATAATGTTCTATTGTTTCCTGGACGATTTCTCAGGATATTTTCAAATCCCTATTGCTCCCAAAGATAAAAAGAAGATGACATTCACCTATCCATATGGCACATTTGTTTCAAGGAGCTCTGCCCAGCAACACTGTAACAAACCCTAATGCTCAAGTCAAAGCCATCACCACCAGGAGTGGAAAAACCACTCAAGGTGATGCACCCGCATTACAACCCATCCTTGAAGAGGTAGAAACTGAAATTCCAATTAATGCGAGTGATAAGCAAAAGCAACTCATTGTTATTGAAGAACCAACCAAGAAATACGTTCCACCACCACCTTATGCTTCACCACCTCAATATCCAGGTGGTTTGAGACAACAAAGAATGGAAGCACAATACGGGAAATTCCTTTGGTAGTTCAAGCAACTCCATATCAATCTGCCCTTGGTGGAGGCCTTAGCAAAAATGCCAAACTACGCTAAGTTTCTAAAAGGTTTCTTGTCAAACAAAAAGAAGTTGGAAGAGTCATCACACATAGTTTTGAATGAGGAATATTGTAAAGTTCTTCAAAACAAACTAACTCAAAAGATGACTCATCCAGGAAGTTTCACCATACCTTGCCTAATAGGAAATCGTTCTGTCAGTAACGCGTAAGCTGATTTAGGTGCAAGCATTAACCATATGCCATATGCGGTTTTTGAAAAATTAAACCCAGGTGAACCTAGACCTACCCGTATGGGCATCCAGTTAGCTGACCGTTCTGTCAAATATCCGAGGGGCATCATTGAAAATCTCTTAGTTAAAATTGACAAATTCGTATTTCCTGTGATTTTGTGATCCTTGACATGGATGAGGATAAAAATGTTCCTCTTATCCTAGGTCGCCCTTTCTTAGCGACTGCTCGAGCCCTTACTGATGTTTGTACAGGCAAACTCACGCTTAGAGTAGACGAGGAGGAAGTAATTTCGACATAGGTCAATCCATGAAACACCCTCAACATCATGATGACTCACTCTATTACGTGGATGCTTGCGATTTGATCATAAGCTGTCATTTGGGGGAAACTCTTCAAAATGAAGCTCGCAACACTCAATTAATAGAAGTCCAAATCACCGAACCCATTTGTGAGAACCAAATCATTCAAGAACTTGAAGTTGATGAACGTCATTTCATCAAGAAGCATTTGAGATCATTGAGCAAGACCTAGAACCAAAAGCCAAAACTTCTATAGTAGACCTCCAGATTTAGAGCTCAAAGAACTTCCATCTCATCCAGAATACGCTTTTCTTGAAAACACAACTCAACTTCCAGTCATAATCTCATTCGCCTTATCAATTGATGTGAAGAACAAGTTGCTCAATGTGCATAAGGCACACAAACGAGCAACTGCATGGAAAATCATGGACATCATGGGAATCAATCCATCTTTTGCACTCATAAAATATTGATGGAGGAGCACTTCATATCCGTCATTCAACCTTAAAGATGTTTAAACCCGAGCATGCAAGAGGTGGTGAAGAAAGAAGTAATCAAACTGCTAGATGCCGGGTTGATTTACCCTATTTCTGATTCACCTTGGGTCAGTCCCGTCCAAGTTGTTCCAAAGAAAGGAGGAATGACTGTTGTAACTAACTAGAAGAATGAGCTTATTCTGACTCGTACAGTTATCGGATGGGAGCTTGCATAGACTATCGCAAACTCAATGACGCCAGAAGGAAAGATCATTTCTCTCTTCGTTTCATTGACCAAATGCTTGAGCGATTATCTCGAATAATGTTCTATTGTTTCCTGGACGGTTTCTCAGGTTATTTTCAAATCCCTATTGCTCCCAAAGATAAAAAGAAGATGACATTCACCTATCCATATGGCACATTTGCTTCAAGGAGATTTGCCCAGCAACGCTTTAACAAACCCTAATGCTCAAGTCAAAGCCATCACTACCAGGAGTTGCAAAACCACTCAAGGTGATGCACCCGCATTACAACCCATCCTTGAAGAGGTAGAAACTGAAATTCCAATTAATGCGAGTGATAAGCAAAAGCAACTCATTGTTATTGAAGAACCGACCAACAAATATGTTCCATCACCACCTTATGCTTCACCACCTCAATATCCAGGTCGTTTGAGACAACAAAGAATGGAAGCACAATACGGGAAATTCCTTCGGTTGTTCAAGCAACTCCACATCAATCTGCCCTTGGTGGAGGCATTAGCAAAAATGCCAAACTACGCTAAGTTTCTAAAAGGTTTCTTGTGAAACAAAAAGAAGTTGGAAGAGTCATCACACATAGTTTTGAATGAGGAATGTTGTAAAGTTCTTCAAAACAAACTAACTCAAAAGATGACTCATCCAGGAAGTTTCACCATACCTTGCCTAATAGGAAATCTTTCTGTTAGTAACGCGTTAGCTGATTTAGGTGCAAGCATTAACCATATACCTTATGCGGTTTTCGAAAAATTAAACCAAGGTGAACCTAGACCTACCTGTATGAGCATCCAGTTAGCTGACCGTTCTGTCAAATATCCGAGGGGCATCATTGAAAATCTCTTAGTTAAAATTGACAAATTCGTATTTCCCGGTGATTTTGTGATCCTTGACATGGATGAGGATAAAAATGTTCCTCTTATCTAGGTCGACCTTTCTTAGCGACTGTTCGAGCCCTTACTGATGTTTGTACAGGCTAACTCACGCTTAGAGTAGACGAGGAGGAAGTAATTTCGACATAGGTCAATATATGAAACACCCTGAACATCATGATGACTCACTCTATTACGTTGATGCTTGCGATTTGATCATAAGCTGTCATTCGGGGAAAACTCTTCAAAATGAAGCTCGCAACACTCAATTAATAGAAGTCCAAATCACCGAACCCATTTGTGAGAACCAAATCATTCAAGAACTTGAAGTTGATGAACGTCATTTCATCAAGAAGCATTTGAGATCATTGAGCAAGACCTAGAACCAAAAGCCAAAACTTCTATAGAAGACCCTCCAGAATTAGAGCTCAAAGAACTTCCATCTCATCTCGAATACGCTTTTCTTGAAAACACAACTCAACTCCAGTCATAATCTCATCCGCCTTATCAATTGATGTGAAGAACAAGTTGCTGAATGTGCATAAGGCACACAAACGAGCAACTGCATGGAAAATCATGAACATCAAGTGAATCAATCGATCCTTTTGCACTCATAAAATATTGATGGAGGAGCACTTCATATCCGTCATTCAACCTTAAAGATGTTTGTTTAAACCCGAGCATGCAAGAGGTGGTGAAGAAAGAAGTAATCAAACTGCTAGATGCCAGGTTGATTTACCCTATTTCTGATTCACCTTGGGTCAGTCCCGTACAAGTTGTTCCAAAGAAAGGAGGAATGACTGTTGTAACTAACTAGAAGAATGAGCTTATTCTGACTCGTACAGTTACCGGATGGAGAGCTTGCATAGACTATAGCAAACTCAATGACGCCAGAAGGAAAGATCATTTCTCTCTTCGTTTCATTGACCAAATGCTGAGCGATTATCTCGAATAATGTTCTATTGTTTCCTGGACGATTTCTCAGGATATTTTCAAATCCCTATTGCTCCCAAAGATAAAAAGAAGATGACATTGACCTATCCATATGGCACATTTGTTTCAAGGAGCTCTGCCAGCAACACTGTAACAAACCCTAATGCTCAAGTCAAAGCCATCACCACCAGGAGTGGCAAAACCACTCAAGGTGATGCACCCGCATTTAACCCATCCTTGAAGAGGTAAAACTGAAATTCCAATTAATGCGAGTGATAAGCAAAAGCAACTCATTGTTATTGAAGAACCAACCAAGAAACACGTTCCACCACCACCTTATGCTTCACCACCTCAATATCCAGGTGGTTTGAGACAACAAAGAATGGAAGCACAATACGGGAAATTCCTTCGGTAGTTCAAGCAACTCCACATCAATCTGCCCTTGGTGGAGGCCTTAGCAAAAATGCCAAACTACGCTAAGTTTCTAAAAGGTTTCTTGTCAAACAAAAAGAAGTTGGAAGAGTCATCACACATAGTTTTGAATGAGGAATGTTGTAAAGTTCTTCAAAACAAACTAACTAAAAAGATGACTCATCCAGGAAGTTTCACCATACCTTGCCTAATAGGAGATCTTTCTGTCAGTAATGCGTTAGCTGATTTAGGTGCAAGCATTAACCATATGCCTTATGCGGTGTTCGAAAAATTAAACCCAGGTGAACCTAGACCTACCCGTATGAGCATCCAGTTAGCTGACCGTTCTGTCAAATATCCAAGGGGCATCATTGAAAATATCTTAGTTAAAATTGACAAATTCGTATTTCCCGGTGATTTTGTGATCCTTGACATGGATGAGGATAAACATGTTCCTCTTATCCTAGGTCGACCTTTCTTAGCGACTGCTCGAGCCCTTACTGATGTTTGTACAGGCAAACTCACACTTACAGTAGACAAGGAGGAAGTAATTTCGACATAGGTCAATATATGAAACACCCTGAACGTCATGATGACTCACTCTATTACGTTGATGCTTGCGATTTGATCATAAGCTGTCATTCGGGGAAAACTCTTCAAAATGAAGCTCGCAACACTCAATTAATAGAAGTCCAAATCACCGAACCCATTTGTGAGAACCAAATCATTCAAGAACTTGAAGTTGATGAACGTCATTTCATCAAGAAGCATTTGAGATCATTGAGCAAGACCTAGAACCAAAAGCCAAAACTTCTATAGAAGACCCTCCAGAATTAGAGCTCAAAGAACTTCCATCTCATCTCGAATACGCTTTTCTTGAAAACACAACTCAACTTCCAGTCATAATCTCATCCGCCTTATCAATTGATGTGAAGAACAAGTTGCTGAATGTGCATAAGGCACACAAACGAGCAACTGCATGGAAAATCATGGACATCAAGTGAATCAATCGATCCTTTTGCACTCATAAAATATTGATGGAGGAGCACTTCATATCCGTCATTCAACCTTAAAGATGTTTAAACCCGAGCATGCAAGAGGTGGTGAAGAAAGAAGTAATCAAACTGCTAGATGCCAGGTTGATTTACCCTATTTCTGATTCACCTTGGGTCAGTCCCGTACAAGTTGTTCCAAAGAAAGGAGGAATGACTGTTGTAACTAACTAGAAGAATGAGCTTATTCTGACTAGTACAGTTACCGGATGGAGAGCTTGCATAGACTATCGCAAACTCAATGACGCCAGAAGGAAAGATCATTTCTCTTCGTTTCATTGACCAAATGCTTGAGCGATTATCTCGAATAATGTTCTATTGTTTCCTGGACGATTTCTCAGGATATTTTCAAATCCCTATTGCTCCCAAAGATAAAAAGAAGATGACATTCACCTATCCATGGCACATTTGTTTCAAGGAGCTCTGCCCAGCAACACTGTAACAAGCCCTAATGCTCAAGTCAAAGCCATCACCACCAGGAGTGGCAATACCACTCAAGGTGATGCACCCGCATTACAACCCATCCTTGAAGAGTAGAAACTAAAATTCCAATTAATACGAGTGATAAGCAAAAGCAACTCATTTTATTGAAGAACCAACCAAGAAATACGTTCCACCACCACCTTATGCTTCACCACCTCAATCCAGGTGGTTTGAGACAACAAAGAATGGAAGCACAATACGGGAAATTCCTTTGGTAGTTCAAGCAACTCCACATCAATCTGCCCTTGGTGGAGGCCTTACCAAAAATGCCAAACTACGCTAAGTTTCTAAAAGGTTTCTTGTCAAACAAAAAGAAGTTGGAAGAGTCATCACACATAGTTTTGAATGAGGAATATTGTAAAGTTCTTCAAAACAAACTAACTCAAAAGATGACTCATCCAGGAAGTTTCACCATTCCTTGCCTAATAGGAAATCGTTCTGTCAGTAACGCGTAAGCTGATTTAGGTGCAGCATTAACCATATGCCTTATGCGGTTTTTGAAAAATTAAACCCAGGTGAACCTAGACCTACCCGTATGGGCATCCAGTTAGCTGACCGTTCTGTCAAATATCCGAGGGGCATCATTGAAAATATCTTAGTTAAAATTGACAAATTCGTATTTCCCTGTGATTTTGTGATCCTTGACATGGATGAGGATAAAAATGTTCCTCTTATCCTAGGTCGCCTTTCTTAGCGACTGCTAGCCCTTACTGATGTTTGTACAGGCAAACTCACGCTTAGAGTAGACGAGGAGGAAGTAATTTCGACATAGGTCAATCCATGAAACACCCTCAACATCATGATGACTTACTCTATTACGTGGATGCTTGCGATTTGATCATAAGCTGTCATTTGGGGGAAACTCTTCAAAATGAAGCTCGCAACACTCAATTAATAGAAGTCCAAATCACCGAACCCATTTGTGAGAACCAAATCATTCAAGAACTTGAAGTTGATGAACGTCATTTCATCAAGAAGCATTTGAGATCATTGAGCAAGACCTAGAACCAAAAGCCAAAACTTCTATAGTAGACCCTCCAGATTTAGAGCTCAAAGAACTTCCATCTCATCCAGAATACGCTTTTCTTGAAAACACAACTCAACTTCCAGTCATAATCTCATTCGCCTTATCAATTGATGTGAAGAACAAGTTGCTCAATGTGCATAAGGCACACAAACGAGCAACTGCATGGAAAATCATGGAAAATCATGGGAATCAATCCATCTTTTGCACTCATAAAATATTGATGGAGGAGCACTTCATATCCGTCATTCAACCTTAAAGATGTTTAAACCCGAGCATGCAAGAGGTGGTGAAGAAAGAAGTAATCAAACTGCTAGATGCCGGGTTGATTTACCCTATTTCTGATTCACCTTGGGTCAGTCCCGTCCAAGTTGTTCCAAAGAAAGGAGGAATGACTGTTGTAACTAACTAGAAGAATGAGCTTATTCTGACTCGTACAGTTATCGGATGGAGAGCTTGCATAGACTATCGCAAACTCAATGACGCCAGAAGGAAAGATCATTTCTCTCTTCGTTTCATTGACCAAATGCTTGAGCGATTATCTCGAATAATGTTCTATTGTTTCCTGGACGGTTCCTCAGGTTATTTTGAAATCCCTATTGCTCCCAAAGATAAAAAGAAGATGACATTCACCTATCCATATGGCACATTTGCTTCAAGGAGCTTTGCCCAGCAACGCTTTAACAAACCCTAATGCTCAAGTCAAAGCCATCACTACCAGGAGTTGCAAAACCACTCAAGGTGATGCACCCGCATTACAACCCATCCTTGAAGAGGTAGAAACTGAAATTCCAATTAATGCGAGTGATAAGCAAAAGCAACTCATTGTTATTGAAGAACCGACCAACAAATATGTTCCATCACCACCTTATGCTTTACCACCTCAATATCCAGGTCGTTTGAGACAACAAAGAATGGAAGCACAATATGGGAAATTCCTTCGATTGTTCAAGCAACTCCACATCAATCTGCCCTTGGTGGAGGCATTAGCAAAAATGCCAAACTACGCTAAGTTTCTAAAAGGTTTCTTGTCAAACAAAAAGAAGTTGGAAGAGTCATCACACATAGTTTTGAATGAGGAATGTTGTAAAGTTCTTCAAAACAAACTAACTCAAAAGATGACTCATCCAGGAAGTTTCACCATACCTTGCCTAATAGGAAATCTTTCTGTTAGTAACGCGTTAGCTGATTTAGGTGCAAGCATTAACCATATGCCTTATGCGGTTTTCGAAAAATTAAACCAAGGTGAACCTAGACCTACCCGTATGAGCATCCAGTTAGCTGACCGTTCTGTCAAATATCCGAGGGGCATCATTGAAAATCTCTTAGTTAAAATTGACAAATTCGTATTTCCCGGTGATTTTGTGATCCTTGACATGGATGAGGATAAAAATGTTCCTCTTATCCTAGGTCGACCTTTCTTAGCGACTGTTCGAGCCCTTACTGATGTTTGTACAGGCAAACTCACGCTTAGAGTAGACGAGGAGGAAGTAATTTCGACATAGGCCAATCCATGAAACACCCTCAACATCATGATGACTCACTATATTACGTTGATGCTTGCGATTTGATCATAAGCTATCATTTGGGGAAAACTCTTCAAAATGAAGCTCGCAACACTCAATTAATAGAAGTCCAAATCACCGAACCCATTTGTGAGAACCAAATAATTCAAGAACTTGAAGTTGATGAACGTCATTTCATCAAGAAGCATTTGAGATCATTGAGCAAGACCTAGAACCAAAAGCCAAAACTTCTATAGAAGACCCTCCAGATTTAGAGCTCAAAGAACTTCCATCTCATCTCGAATACGCTTTTCTTGAAAACACAACTCAACTTCCAGTCATAATCTCATCCGCCTTATCAATTGATGTGAAGAACAAGTTGCTCAATGTGCATAAGGCACACAAACGAGCAACTGCATGGAAAATCATGTTCATCAAGGGAATCAATCCATCCTTTTGCACTCATAAAATATTGATGGAGGACCACTTCATATCCGTCATTCAACCTTAAAGATGTTTAAACCCGAGCATGCAAGAGGTGGTGAAGAAAGAAGTAATCAAACTGCTAGATGTCGGTTTGATTTACCCTATTTCTGATTCACCTTGGGTCAGTCCCGTCCAAGTTGTTCCAAAGAAAGGAGGAATGACTGTTGTAACTAACGAGAAGAATGAGCTTATTCTGACTCGTACAGTTACCGGATGGAGAGCTTGCATAGACTATCGCAAACTCAATGACGCCACAGGAAAGATCATTTCGCTCTTCGTTTCATTGACCAAATGCTTGAGCGATTATCTCGAATAATGTTCTATTGTTTCCTGGACGGTTTCTCAGGTTATTTTCAAATCCCTATTGCTCCCAAAGAACATGTTAATCTTTCTTAGAGCACTTAACACACTCCCCCTAAGATTGACATGGTCTTTTGTTTTCAAAATCTTCAGTCTTTGTCTTCTTTTCTATCTTCATCTTTATGTTCACGTTTATCTTCAACTCTTTGTCTTCATCATTCAAAGAAATCTTCTGGTTCTTCTTTGACTTAAACATAGGCTTCTGTTTGAACATCTCTAAATCTTTCAAAGCATTTGAAATTGCAGACTTGAATTTACTTGCAAGAATGCCTTGTTCTGGTTTAGCTTCATTGTCTTTATCTCTATCTTGTTCATTCTTTCCAACGTGTCTTTAGATAAGCAAGTAATGTCAAGTTTGCATATAACTCAATAGGGTTTGAACCGTCCTTTGAGAATACTTCTAAGACACTTTCTTGACATTCTCATAAATTCAATATCCTTGATATCTTTCTTCACAATATTTGCATAAGCAAGAGCCTTTCTCAGAGATATTCTTCCATAGCTGCATTCATCACATAATAATAGAAATGAAATATTCTTGTCTTGCTCTGCTATTTCAGGAGATACTTTCTCAAATCATTGTACAGACAAAAATGAAATGTAACTTGGATGTAACAATTTATGTTCAAAAGCACCAAAAAGAGTAATCATGTCTTCATCCCATCTTTCTAAATTTCGGACCAAATTAAGCTCAAATGTCTCTATAAAACCATCTGAGGATTGGCTTTGAGTTTTGATTACCATCTATCACTTTCATACCAGGAGTTGTAACTTTCCCAAAATATTTGTCACAAAATTCTATCATAAAATGTTCCTCCTCTGAATGTAATCCCTTGAGCTTTTTATTTTTCTTCAAACTAGCAAAGTACTCTTTATCTTCTTGATCACATCTTGTGTTAAGAAAATTACTTGCTCTATCTAATCCTCTTCTTAATAATTCTACAAACATCTTGCCATGTTTTGAATCAGATGGATTGATCAGAGGTAATCTATTTAGCTCTTTTAAACCTTGCACTGGAAGTTTTATGATACTAGAGTAAAAGTGATATGCATCACACACAGCATTTACTCTTTTTATTAAAAATACATCGAATACTTCATCATACTTCCATGCGATAATCTTTACTTGGTTGGTAAAATCTGGAGCAATCATAGCATTTAGCACTTCAGCAACTGATTGTCCTCTTTGCAATACATTTCTTACTAAGTCTCCAGTTGTTCTTGAATTATAAAAAATATGCCTTTGTTCAGTAGATGCTTTGTAAGTTTGTCTTTCTGGATCAGCAAACATTTCAATCAACTCTTTTCTATGAACATGTGTGCATCATCAATTCTTGACATTTGTTTGATCTCCTATGGCTTTAACTTTCTTGTTCTCTTTCTTATTTCAAGATACCGAGGATTATCTGTATCAAGTACGATCATTTTCTTCATTTGTTTCTCAGTCTCTTGAAAACTTCTAACAAGGTTCTCAGTGATACAGATTGTAATCTTTTTAGTTTCCTCCAAGGGTAGTTTCTAGATTGCAACCATGATCTTAGAGTTGGAATAGTCATATCATCTGGATGAGAATGGTGCAACTCAGAACTTGATAGATCTTCTACATTGATCACTTCTTTTGCTCTTGTCCATTCACCATGCTCAATAACAATCTCCTTTGGATAAACTCGTGCAACTGACTCTGCATGAATACATTTCTCATATTCATCGTTAATATGAGAAACATTCAGTTTGTCCAAATATACAAGATTGTATTTCATCTTCACAAGATAATTATATCTTTCTTCAAAGTCTTGTGGTACTTCATCTTGTTCATGAGTATGTTCTTGTGATGGGAAATGTGATACAAATTGAGCTTCATCAATATATTCATCATCTAGAACTTCATCATACCAATCATCATTGTATACTTCCTCAATATCTTCTAAAGCCTCAATATGTTCTTGAACATTTTGTTCATCAATAGATTCGTCAGTTCTTTGAAGCTTAGAAGAGGATTCAGTTTGAAATGTATCTTCTAATTCATTCACTTTTCGTTTGCCTTGTATGTGCTCAAGATTTTCATCAATATGTATCTCAGTACTTATCACATGTACTGGTGAGATAGGCTTCTGAGCTTCTTTTTCTTTTAGCAAGTTAGCTTTGAGATATTCATTTTCTTCAATTAATTTCTTGAACTTCTCCTTAAGAATATCATAATCTTTGATCATAACTTCAAAGTTCTTGATTACATCTTCTTTATCTTTAGCAAACCTTAAATCTTTTCATCTTTTAAGGCATTTTCTTCAGACAACTTTAAATTTTCATGATTATGATTATCTTTTTCGTCCTTTCATTCTCCACTTTTAACTCCTCAATCTCCTTCTCTTTAATCAAATTTTCTTCTTTCAATCTATCAATCTCATCAATGTCCACTATCTCCTTTATTTGTATAGACACATTGTGTGACATACTAACAGGAATTTCTTCTACTCCTTTATTTGCATCAAATTCAAATACTGGATTGAATAAAATATCATTCATAAAATCAGAATCAAAGGTTTGATTTTGTGAATCCATTTCTTGTACAGCTTCCTCATGAATAACATCAACATTTCCTTCATTCATAGTTTGTGGTTCATCTCCGGTATCTTCTTCATTTCTTTCCTCAGATTCTTCATGATATGCTTCAATGGCACCATCATTACATCATTATCATCATTGTTATCACTTTCTTCACTTGATGAGCTTTCAGAAACATCATCCTCACTTTCTTCATCAACTTCTACATCCACAATTAGATCATTTGGATCTATTGGTTCTTCTTTAGTTAGATGAAAGTGTGGCTGATTAATATCTACTTCATCCATTGATACATTCGTGATATACTCAAATACTGGAATGTTTTGAGCACCAGTGATCATTGTTAGTCTTTTGTACACAGCCTCTGACATTTGCTCTAACTGTAACTTTCCACTGTTAACATCTTTAGCATACAAATCTGGATTTGCTTCATTAATGAGAAGTTGGAGGAATCTTGGGTACATAAAGTATTTATGCCTTACCCTCTTTAAGGTTGAAAATAAAACCATTCATTATCGGTTAGACATATTGAAGTTAGACATATTGAATCTTCTATTTGTAGCTAAGGCAATAATGGGAGATGCAATGTCTACAGGGAATGAATCCCAACCAGCACTTCATTTAGACATGCAATGTTGAAAAATAGAGCATAAAAGCTTCCAATTCTTATACACTCGAGTTCTGAAAAATTGCTTTTTGGGAAAATGATCTGGATGACCCATTTGTAGAAAAACCTCTATATATTCATTGAATGTATATTCTGATAAGTCTTCAGGATCATTGTCACCAAGTCTTAGAGCTATTCTGATTGCTTCTTGAGATACTTCAAGCATTCTTTATGTTGTAATAAGAGCACTTAGAACTTTGTTTCCTTCATCATCACTTTCAATTTGTGCAGTTCTCCAGAATCTCTTAATCATTCTTCCATTGATCATTGGTCTTGCACACATAGCATATACATACTTTGTTCTGAGTAGAAATCTAATAATTTCTTCATATCCAATGGCTTCTCTGTTTTCATTATTTAACAAGGCAGCCATATTATTCTTTGACTCAAACTTTAATTCTGCCATCTGCAAAACACAAAGAAAGTATTATGAGAACATTTAATATTGATTAATGAAATTTATTTCTACATATGACTTTTGATTTTGACTTTTGAATTTGACCTTTTTATTTTTACTTTTGAATTGAGATTTCAAGTTATAAAACATTAATCTTTATTCATTATGAATTCATCATCTAACATTTCAATTTTGATTTACTTCTTAAAAAAATCAAATTTTTTATTCAAAATTAGGACAGACCGTTCATCTTCTTCTTCTTCGGCTATGGAAAAACCGACTGAGTTAAATCATCAAATCATTTTCACTTTTAGATCAAAAACAATACATCAATAAACTCCCAAACAGGTTCTTATCAATAATCAAGTGTCAATTTTTGATAAGATACACATTTGATCAGTTTAAACTTGAATTATATAGGGTTCAAACGCTCAAATAGCATTCAAACGCCTATATCAATGCACTTATTTAACCAAAAATTTATAGATTTGAATCACAAACATACATTTATATATTCAAATACTATCTATATCAACAGGATTTGATACGATTTCACATGAAATGAGGATATGCTGATAATCGACAGTCGCAAGTTCATGGGTTTTTTTCAGAGATATTTTAAGTGTAAATGAGAAATACGCGTAAGTGTTCAATTTATATAAGTGAAATTTTAGGCGTATGAGCCTGTTTGGGCGTATGAAACCCTAAAATTCACTTATTTTGTTAGATGCATGAGCACTGTTTGTGCGTATTGACTCAGACGCAAGGGAACCGTTTAGATGTATAAGCACTGTTTAGGCGCTTTTGCACTGTTCAGTCACATGGACTTTTTGAAACGTCTTACACTTGAAATTATGAAACTTACTATGTAGACACATGATTCATGTCAAACGTCTAACACTTAGACAAAATCAAACACATTCAATCATTAGAGGCATGGGATTATCACAAACGCCCAACACTTGTAATTTTCATAGATGTATTACAACTGTTTAGACGCATGGGAATGAATCAAACGTCCAAACACTTGAAAAATTCCTGAAAATTTCATCATGGTCCTATTGAGGCGCATGTGCACTGTTTAGGTGCATGATATGACTTTCATGATTTAAACACTTGTGATTTCCAATTTCTTCACCTGCACACTTGAACTTTTTACCTTTTAGTTCCTCAAATTTTGAACTTTTTGCATTTTGCACTTTCAATCACAAAAAAATATATTCCATTTATTATTTTTTTAATTTTTTAAAATTTATTTTGTCCCTTCATTTTAGTCTCAACATAAAATCAAATATCATTATATTTTCAACTTAAGAAGCATTTTTATTTGCAAATTTATGTAGGTCATATTATATTTTTAAAAAAATACATTTTCAATTTACACAAATACTTTGAACATATAGCATCATCCTTTCAATTCAACATATTAAATTTCGATTTAGATTATCATTATTTTCTGAGAACAACTCTTTCATTTATTACTCCCCCTAAACTTTTAAGTTTGGAAAAAACTTATAAGTTTCTTACGAAAGGGAATAAGATTACACATCACATTGTGACTTTGTCTTCACACACAAAAACATGCATAAAAGCAAAATGAAAATAGAATCAAAATCTAAGATAAACAAAGAATTAATGTGTGCAGTAAGATCATATTAATGAGGATCAGCACATTAAAATAAAATAATATGGATAATCATAGACACTGAATAAATCCTAATCAAGTGTGTTTCAGGTCAGTGATATCACATCAAAGGAGACACAAGATCTAATGACAGACAATGAGTGTTTTTGACAAATTTATCAACTCGCTTACTTTTTCAATTCTTGGATTGATTAGGGTAGATTTAGGTATGACATGATGCAAAACATACAGAGACTAAAAGAGCTCAACCATCATCATGATCATGGATAACCAGTTGATCAGCTCTGACTATTCATTTGAATAGTTTGTGCACATTGGCATCTTTTTCATCAAAAAGTGAATCCAGGTCTGTAATCACTTACAACAAAGGATATCTCAGCACTTCAGGTCTATGATCACTTATAACAGAGAAGTGAAATGATGCTTGTAACAGATCTCATGATTTCACATAGTATCAAGAGGTGTGAGAGGTGTAACTTAACAAACATTCAATCTGATAAGCTAAAACAACTCAAAAGTACTTAGATGAACACACACAAGCATGTATGTTTAGTTTGATCATAAGATTTACTTTTTCAGCATAATAGTCAGATATTGTCTACACAAATATCTCATCATGTCTAGACTTTATTAATGAGTGAAGTATGCAACTGATCTCACTAATGTACTATCATTTCTCATATGTTGCAAAACATAATCCTTTCTAAAAGACTCTATTTTTGTAGTTTTGAAATATATTTTTGTATTTGATTTTTCTATGGACAACAAGAATCACACACACACAAAATATAAACAGGCAATTAACAATGAGAGTATCACTTATTATGATCTTTTGATTTAGGGAGATCACATATGATTTATAAGACCAATTGATTCTACTAAATACTCAAACCGTCCTGGTAGGAAGGATTTAGTAAATAGATCTGCCAAGTGTTTTTCTGTTGCAATTTGAATCAAAATGAGCAATCCCTTTTCACAGTTATATCTGAGAAAATGATATCGAATTTCGATAAGTTTTGTTTTTGAGTGTTGAACAGGATTAGCTGTTATGAACATAGCAGCTATGTTGTCAATGTAAATTGGTGTTTTAAGAAAATTGAACCCATAGTCCAGTAAGTGATTTTGCACCTAAAGGATTTAAGAACATCCTGCTGAGGCAACAATATACTCAGCTTCTGCAGTTGAAACAAAGACTTTTGTTTGTTTCTTACATTGCCATTAGACTAATCTGGGACCGAGAAATTGACATCCACCCGAAGTAGATTTTCTATCTTGACAACAACCACCATAATCACTATCTGTATATCCATGTAATTCAAAGTTACCCTTGTAAGGATACCAAAGCCCTAAGGCTGGTTTACAATTAAGAGACCTGAATATTCTTTTGATAGTAATTAAGTGAGATTCTTCAGGTCTGATTGATACCTGGCACATACACAAACAGCATACATAATGTGTGGTCTAGATGCAGTAAAATACATCAAAGAACCAATCATTGATCTGTATAACATTTGATCAATAGTTTTTCCTTTTGGATCAGGTTCAATCTTGGTGTTAAAATCTTGCAACTTATATTTCTTCAACTTATATTTCTTCAAGAGCTTGTATAACAGTCTTGCAACTTATATTTCTTCAAGAGCTTGTCAACAACTTCTCTTGAATGATGAAGATTCCATCATCAGTTTGCTTGTCTTGAAGTCCAAGAAAGAAATTAATCTCTCCTATAGAACTCATTTGGAATTGAGATTTCATGATTTCTTCAAATTCATTGCACAACTTTGAACTTGTAGAACCAAATATGATATCATCAACATACACTTGTACACATAGAGATCATCATTATCCTTCTTTATGAATAAAGTTGGATCAATTTTCCCTCTTGTGTATCCATGTGGATTAAGTGTTGTGATAATGTCTCATACCAAATTCTAGTGGCTTGATGAAGTCCATAAAAAGGTTTACTTAGCTTATACACTTGATGTGGAAATTCTGCATCCTCAAAGCCTGGAGGTCGCTTCACAAACATATCGTCAGTGATAAGACAATATAAAAATGCACCCTATACATCCATTTGATACACCTTAAATTTCATGAATAAAGCATAAGCCAGGAAAACTCGAATGGATTCAAGTCTTGCAACTGGTGCAAACACCTAATCATAATCTATCTGTTCTTCCTGTGTGTATCCTTGTGCAACAAGTCTTTCTTTGTTCCTTTTTACTATACCATGATCTTCAGTCTTATTTCTAAACAACCATTTCGTGCCTATAGCATTTTCTCGTTCAGGTAAATCCACTAAATTCCACACTTCTTGTTTGCGAAATTAAAGTAATTTTCTTGCATAGCTTCTATCCAACCATTGTCCTTTAATGCTTCGGTAACATTTTTAGCAACAATTGAGAAAAAAACAAGAGTATAAGCACAAGTTTGCTTGTTCTGATTTACTCTTGTTGTTCTCCATTCAATGGACCAATAATCTTAGAAATTGGATGATTCTTGCGAATACGAGATCTTGGAATCTCATCAAATTGAATATTAACATCCAGATTTGTTTGGTTTAAGTTGGAGAGCTTATGTAACAAGTTAGAAGAATGTGGATTAAAATTTGGAACTTAAGTTGGTGAGTTAATAAAGTAATCAAAGTTACCAGTATCAAATACATCACTAGAGATGGATGATGTTCCAGACTCAGGTTGCATGAAATTATTACCATCATTAGGAAAAGGTTGTGATCCTTCCTGATCAATTGAGACTGAATGATTTGAAGGTGAACTAGCATGATCATTGTCATTTAATCGTTTATGAATCCTTGACAAATGATAAAAATGGGTAGTCTGAGCTTGAATCATCTGGGTCATCAGAATCTGAATCCTCACTGAAAGATCCAAGATCTCCTCTTGAGTTCTTCTTACCTATAGATTCAAGACAATTTGGTTGATCAAACAAGTTAGATTGAAAGGAGTTTGATAATGAATCTAAGTCAAATAACCATGCAGGACCATTTAAAACTCATGGAAAAGAATTTTCCAGAAATTAACGTTGAATGTTTAAAGGATTACATTTGTCCTAGAGTTGTAAACTCGATAGGCTTTTGAAACAGATGAATATCCAACGAAAAATCCATTATCAAATTTTGCTTCAAATTTTCCTAATTGACCACTTGAATTAAGAATCATAACAGGATAACCAAATGATTTTAAAAAGTTTATGTTCGGTTTCCTGCCAAACATTAACTCATATGGAGTTTTCAATTTATCTTTCACGATTAAGATTCGATTCTGAACGAAACACATAGTTAATATTGCTTCATCCCAAAAAGTTATAGGAGTTTTTGCATCAGCTAACATAACGAGCAGCTTCAATTAGTGTTCTATTTTTCTTTTCAGCAACTCCATTTGTTGAGGAGTTGGGAGCACTGAACTGATAGAGCTATCCCTTTCTGAGCATAAAACATTTCAATGTTAGCATTTTGAATCCGTTCCATTATCACTTCTTATTATTTTCACTTTATTGTCTAATTGATTTTCAACTTTCATGATAAACTATTTTAGTCAATCAGCTATTTCAGATTTGGCATAAAGAAAGAAAACCCATGAAAATCTTCTGTAGTCATTAATGATAACTAAACAATATGATTTTCGTCCAATACTCTTGACATTGTTGGTCCAAAAAGGTCCATATGTAACAACTGAAGAGGTTTGGATGTTGAGTTTATAGGCTTGGACTTATAGGACGCTCTGTGTTGCTTTCCGTTCAAACATGCTGAGCAATGATCATTTTGCAAACTTCTTAGATGGAAGTCCAATGACATGATTCCCTGCTACAAGCTTGTTCAATTCTTGAAATTTGAATGATCTAGACGTCTATGCCAAAGCTGGCTTTCATCATCTGATGCCTTAGCAATTAGGCATGTTGTTTCAGTTGAAGGAGCAACTTGAGACATATCCATTTGTATACATCTCTGTCTCTCTCAGCTGTAACAATCACCCAATCTTTGCTTATTTTGAAACCTGGCTTCAAAACATAATAGAATGAATCATCAAATAGAACAGAATATGATTTGTCACATATTTGAGATATGCTTAAAAGATTAAAGTTCAACTGTGAACAGAAGTTGACGTTATCAAAAACATTATCCCATTTGATACTGTTCCTTCTCCGTAGTTATTTTTCCTACAGCATCACCACCAAAGGCGACGTGAGTTCATCATTTGACTAAAAGTCTTGTAACAAGGTAGTATTGCCTATCATGTGCCGACTACACCCACTATCCACATACCATGTATTGGTTGGTCTTTTTGGGCGTACCTCCACTACAAGAAAGTTAAGTGAGATATCCATCGAAGCCGAGATGGTCTTGGGTTTTCCAAATTTATCACTAATTGTAAATTGTTTGTAATGAAGATTGTTCAAATCAGGTTATTCTTGATGAATTTACCAATCTTGTTTTGGAGATTGTTTGAGTTATTTTTGAAAGCATTCATATCTTTTGATTTATCAATTTTTGACACAAATTGAGGACTAGCATTTTTATTAGTCATTTTTACCGATCTTGGTATGAATTATTCTTGCATGTTGTGTTTTGATCTCACATAATTGTCTTTGGAAAAGATCTCAAACTAAAGTAGATTGATTGATGACATTTTGAAATCCATTATTTTGATTTCTCAAATATTATGGATTAAAAAATCATTTGCTAATGTTTAATTTTGCAAAGTTTCTAGTGAGAGATATTTCTAAAGTATCAATTGTAGTATTATGAGTTTTTTATCACAATAAGTACAATATTTGTTAAAATAACAATTTGCTGTTGATTTCTCATGTCACATATGTGACAGTACTTGTTGAAGTAGCACTCAGTAGCATTGTGATTTTCATATCATAAATTTCACAGTACTTTTGTGGAGTTAAAAATAGCTTTTTGTTCACTTTTGAGATTGACACAATGTTTGATTTTGGTGTCAAATAGTTAAACTTTTGTCTTCCATTTTTCACAGTTTGATTTTGTGTCAGATTATTATTCATTTGTTTAACATGAACTTCCTTCTTGAATGTATTTGGAACAAATCTTTGCTACAGCGGAAGTCTTTGAATCTGAACTATATTTCAGATCAGAGTTTGATTTGTTCATAATATTTGCTTTATTATTTGGAAGAGAATTCATATTTAACATACCTGCTGACACAAATTTTATCGGTTTAAGTTTTGACGTTTGATTTGTTGCTTTAATCAAATTTTCAGAACTTTTGTTTTGTTCAGATGTTGCTTTTGCTGATTTCTTTCTTCCTCTTTAATTCTTTGATTTAGAAGAACTTGGTTTATTTTCAGATTGAACATCATGAGAAGAAGATTCCTTTTCTGATTGACTTTGTTTCACATTGATGGTGTTTGAATCTTCTGATGTTCCTATGTGTTGTTTATCCTTGTTTTGAACATTCACTTCTTCTATTACATCATGAATTTGATCAAAAATATTTTGTTTTGGTTGTTTTGGTTCATATGATTTATCTTGATTGGATGACCATTTTTGATTTTTCTTGATCTTTTTCCACAAACACTTGAACATTTTCTTTTTCTTTCTGCATTCTTGTTTTTGATCTGGAAGGCTTTGAGTGTAGCTTTATTTTCACGAGAATGATCATGAGTATTGAAGTTCTCTGGTAGTGTGTTTGTAATAGATTCAGGCATAGGTTCATGAGTGAAACCTAACCTTGTTTATTGTTTATCTTTCCTTTCACTGATTAGTTTTTCTACTATCATTTTTGAACTTTTTACTTTTGCCAGATCCATTTGAGTAGCAGCATGTGCTATTTTCTCCTATTCAAGATTATTGGTCATCTCTTCTAATTGTTTAGAAACAATTTCTAAATCTTTTATTGTTTTGTTCCATGAAGTTTGGAGAGAGATAATCTTTTGATCTGCAGTTTTATGATCAGATTTAAGTTGGTTATGCGTAGATTCTTCTTGTTTTAGCTTTTCACAGATTTTGAATGAATAGCTTCTGTAGTGTTCAACATGTTCATATCATGATTTGGTGCAAAGTTTTTCTCTCACTTCTGATGGGATTTCAAGAAATTTTGGAACTGTTGTTTCAGTTTTTGAAGTTGAAGAGTCAACCTTTGATTGATTAGACTATGCCATTAGAGCTACTTCCTCTGTATACTCCTTAGGATCAGAATTGTCGCTCCAATCATAGTCATCTTCTTCTTCATCACTTTCCACTTTTGGGTCATAGTTTTCTGACCAATCTTCTCCCTGAATTTCTGCAATAAGAGATAAACTTGATGTTAATTCATTTGGAAACTGATGTGCATATGCACTCCAATCATAGCCATCTTTTATGCTGACTACTAGAGCTTTCTTTGTTTCATCAGATAATTTGGTTTCATCTTAAGCTCTCGCATAGAAGACTTTCATAAGGCTATTGAAAAGTCTTCTGAGCTTGTTGAAACCTTTGATTGTTGAGCTTGATTGAGCACTTCCTCCATTATTCCTTGGAGCTTTGCATTCTCTTGAGAAGTGTCCATAACTGTTGCAGTTAAAACATCTAGCTTTTGACTAATCAAATCCAATAGTCTTGTTTGCACTTGGCTTGTATTTCTTGTTGACATAAAAAAGTTTTCGAGTCCTGTAGGCAATTATCACCATCTGCCAGTTCAGGTCCATCTCTTCAACATCTTCAGGATCCATGTCAAATAAATCCTGCAAAACAAAATCTAGTTGAGTTAAATGGCTAACTTGATATGCTTGAAAACTGGCCATAAACGCAGTGAATGCAGTTTTGGACTCTTCATCCTCTAATAGGATATTAATCACATCTTTAACTTTGCTAGATTTAGTAGAGTTAGATGATGAAGAAGTCCCTGTTTGAATATTTGATGATTGGGACTGTGGTATAGGAGGAGATTGAGAATGAGACTGAGTTGTATAAGCAGATGCACTGGTAAATGATGAGTTAGTGAAAAATCCTGCTCTAACAAAGAGATCTCCCTCTTCTTCAGAACTTTTCTCACTCTTTGCCATGAATGCATTCTCTATAGTGGTTGCAGGAGAAGCTAAAAATTGATATTGAGACATTGATGCTGCTCTATCATTGTTCCTTGACCTTTCATCAATATCCACTGATTCTATTTTTGCAACAAGAAGATCTAGATCTATTGGAAACTTCTCAGTATGCCTTAGTAGTGTACAGTTTGTTTCCATGATGATGGTAAAGCATTGAATAGTCTAAGATTTAAATCTTCAAGACCAGGTTTGATACCAGCTGTTGACATCTCAGTTATAAGTTGAACAATTGTTCATCATCGATTTATTGTCTCTCAAGAAAAAGTTGAAACAATTCTAATTGTCTTTTCAGCTTTTATTTCTTTAGATTTTGAATCTCCATACCTCCTTCACAATGATCTTCAATGCTTTATATAGTCTATATCCGGTTGATATGGATCAAGCCTTGTAAGAACTTCCAAAAGTAGTCCTTTACACATCAATGAATAGGCTTTAATATCATTCTTAACTCTTTTCAGACCATCTCCTTGAAGATCATCTTCTGGATAAGGTTCTGCAGAATCTTTAGTGTACACAAACCCTTTGTCAGGCCCATCGGTAATTATAGGAATGTATGGTCCTTTTTCTATAGATTTCCAAGATCAGTGTCACTGGAATTAAAATGTTGTTTTAGGCTAAGAGACCAATTTTTGAAATCAGCTCTATTTTTAAGTTTTGGAACTCTGTTTTCAGAATCTTCTGATTTCACCATTGTTATATTTTTGTTGTTTTAGATTTTGAATTTAAGAAAATAAATGCAAAAGTTTTTGAAAAATTTCTAAGTATCAAGATGATACGTCTAAACAGTGGTTATACTCCCAAACAGTTGATTCGCCTAAGTTGAGAAACGTCTCAGGGAATGCCTTAGAAAATTTTCCAAAACGTCTAAGGATTTATGCGTCTGAAAAGGTTTCAAGCGGCTAAACAGTTGTCAAATGCCTGAATAGTTCTCAAGCGCCTAAACAGTTGTACTTTTTCTCAACAAGTCCGAGATTCTTCTCTTCAACAGTATTCAAACGACTAACTAAAAACTTCTACACAGTGTTAGTGCGCCTAACACATAGACAAATTTTACAGTCAATCTCAGCTCATACGACACATTCATCATTTTCATATGAATGTAACAAACTCAAATCTTCTGAATTCTTCAAATGTTGATGAATTCAATTAGAACTTTCCAATTAAGTGAGTTTTATGCCGATAAACATTCTTCTAATATCAATTTCATTCAATTTCAACAACAAATCACTCAATTTTGAGATTTTCAGTTTGAAAACTTCAAACCTTTTTCGAACAACAAATTCAACAAACTGACTTGAATTTGATGAATTGAGCTGCTAATTGTGCTTCAAATCATGTTTCTGATGATGAAACAAAACTGAAATTCACAAATTTTCAATTGAATTGGATCTTAATCACAGATTGAGTGAGATTTTTGAGGTTTTCAAGTTCGATGAACTTCAAAAATCAATCACTAACAGCTTACCAACAGCTCTAATACCATTTGATAGGATCAAATGAATCAATCTGTGATAATTTGTGAACACAATTCAATGAAAATCACACAAAGTAATCAAATCAAAACAAGAATATCGACAAAATTCAAGTTTTCATTAATATCAAGCTAAGACAATTACAAGTATGAAAGCAGGTTCGAATCTCTCTAAATCTACATGCTAGTCTAAGCTATTTATACTCAAAACAAAAAGTAAAAGAACTAACTAATTACACAAATAGTCCCTATACTATTACAAAATATTAAAAGACAAATAAAGACAACATGTTAATCTTTCTTAGGGCACTTAACAGTCTTGGGCACAAAGAAAACAACACAATTCGTATTTTCTCACGAATGCGTTAGTGCATTCAAATTCCTTAAAGAGAGCCTGGTAACCGCTCCAATCATGGTTTCCCCATATTGGACGCTACCATTTGAACTCATGTGTGATGCAAGCAATTTCGCGTAGGAGCCGTATTAGGACAAAGGAAAGACACGCAATTTCACCCAATTCATTATGCGATCAAAACCCTAAACGACGCACAAGAAAACTACACCACCACCGAGAAAGAACTTCTTGCGGTAGTTTTCGCATTTGACAAATTCCGCTCGTATCTCATCCTTTCAAAAACAATTGTTTACACCAATCATGCAGCCCTTCGTTATTTGTTCAACAAACAAGATACAAAGCCAAGATTGATTCATTGGATCCTTCTGCTTCAAGATTTGACATCGAAATTCGTGATAAGAAAGGAGCAGAAATCTAGCGGTTGATCATCTCTCACGTCTCGAGGATTCAAGTCCTTCACAAACTGAGGAAGCCATAATAAGCGACAACTTTCTTTACGAATTCCTTATGCACATTCAATCCTCAATCGATGAACATCCTTGGTTTGCTGATTTTGCAAATTACTTAGCAAGCGGAATCCTATTCAAGGATGACTTATCAGCAAAAGAAGCAGAACAAATTTTAAGGCACTGTCATGACCAACTCATTCGAAGATGCGTATACGAAAGAGAAGCAGAACAAATTCTAAGGCACTGTCATGAAGGACCCATCAGAGGACACCATGGAGTAACCATAACAGCCAAAAAAGTATATGACTTTGGATTTTACTGGCCTATGATATTCAAAGATGCTCACAACATGGTACGCACCTGTGATTGCATGTCAAGGGCACCAATATCACAACACGGATGAGATGCCTCAAAACCAATTCAAGTATGCAGATATTTGAGATATGGGGTATTGATTTCATGGGCCATTCCCGGTTCATTTGGCAATCATTACTCTTGGTAGCAGTTGATTACGTCTCAAAATGGCTAAAGCTCAACCCTACTACTATGTGCCAGAAACATTTTCAAATTCCTTAAAAACCTATTGTTCTTTCGTTTCGGTGCCTCCCAAGCTCTAATTAGTTGACCGGGAACCAGTTTTGGTAACAATCAGTCTCGAACGAGCAATGGCGCATTATGGAGTTTCACCCATCGCTTTACAACTGTTTACCATCCACACACGCAATGGGCAAGCTGAGGTCACTAAACCGAGGTGCATCAAACGAATCCTTGAGAAAACTTTAGGTCAAAATCACAGACTCTGGTCTAATCAAGTAAATGATTCATTATGGGCTTTCAACACCTACAAACTCCCTTCTGTTGGACCAAAAGAACCAATGAGCCAAGATCAGAAAACCTCTAAGTCCCACATGGTATCACAACAACTGCTGAAAGCCTCATCAGTAGTTTGACAAGTGCTGAAGACTTCAACAGCTGAAGATCAAGTGCTGAAGACCTCAACAGCTGAAGAACTAAAGTGCTGAAGTACAACAGCTGAAGAACACAAGTGCTGAAGCTGAAAGACCAAAGTACTGAAGTACAACAGCTGAAGAGTTTACAAGTGCTGAAGATCAACAACTGATGTACAAAGTCTGAAGACAAAGACTGAAGACATCAGCTGATGATATCTACTGAAGTCATCAGCTGATGAAACACCTGAAGGTCAAAGTCTGAAGATCAAGTACTGAAGCCTCAGTAGTTTGTCACAACTGCTGAAGAGTACTTCTTCAGTAGTTGTGATATCAGTAGTTTTATATTTTTATGTTTCAGTAGTTTTTAAAACGACTGAAGAGCTTGTTCTTCAGTCGTTGTAGTTCAGTAGTTTTATATTTTGTACTTAACATGCTGATATGTTCTCAGTAGTTGTGAACATTTCAGTAGTTTGTTAAGATTAGTTATTTTTGTATTAGATCTGCCAGTTGTCACTTTCCGTGATAACAGCAGTGATTGTTGCACTCTATATAGGAGTGACAACTTATTGTAACGGTGAAATGAATGGAATGAACGAATGATTTGATTAGAAATATTCTACATCTATAAACATTCCTTGAAATCAGAAATATATATTCTCTCCCTATAACCGTATGCGCTCTTAATGCTTACAAGTATCGATTGCTTGCTACAATTTGTCTAATTCTGTTTGTATTCCGCTGCTTTGTATCCTAATACATCAAACTTGTGATCGCTGATCCTGTCAAATGGTATCAGAGCAGGTTAATCATTGATCGATCTAATAATTGATCATTGAAACTGCTATTCAAGATCTAAGTTTGATTGAATTAGCTTTTGTTTTTGCAAGAAACGGTTATAGAGATTGAATTTTCTGTATTTCTGCTCATTCATCCTGAGATCTTTTCTTGGTTCTCATTGAGTTTGTTGTGGTCTGTCTAAAACTTTAAAAGCTTGAACTAAATTGTTTTTGAACTGAAAATGACTACTCCCTCCAATGATCCTCACAATACTGGTTCCTCAACCAAGCCACCAATGCTGGTTAGGAATGAGTATAACATATGGCAAAGACGTATGCTCCATCACCTGTCTGTTAACAGCGCAGGTTGTGGGACATCAGTGGTACATGGTCCACACAAGCCTATGGTGAATAACCCGAAACCAATCAAATGGTTCCGAAGAGGAGGGAGCAATACTCAGATGAGGATAAGAAGTTGCTTGAAATTGATGCAAAAGCCCATGGAATTCTGGCCATGGCACTGCCAAATGAAATCTATTCTGGGCTAATGCATCATGAAACTGCCCATGACCTCTGGAATGCCTTGAAAGAACAATTTGGAGGAACAGATGAGGTCTTGGCAAATAATAGAGAAATTCTTGCCCAACAATATGAGACATTCTCTCATAGAAAGGGTGAGACACTGACTCAACAATATGAGCGGTTCTCTTGTTTGATCTCTGAACTAAAAATGGTCAAACTTGAATACACCAATATTCAGATGAATAACAGATTTCTCAGATCACTGCCTGAGAGATGGGACACATATACTATTGTCCTACGCTCCAGTGCAAGTTTGGACAAACTATCTCTCACCCAACTCCATGGGAAACTGCTCACTTTTGAGAGAGAGATAGAACAGAAGAGAAAGCTGTCTTCATCTGGAAAGCTCACTGAAGACTTTGTACAGGCAACACTGCCTTGGTGGGTCATGAGTCAGAATATGCTTCATCTGAATGCCAGTATGATGAGCATATTAATTTCTCTTCAAGCACTTCTGATTCTGCATTTGTGAGTGTTGATGGTCAGTTTACTGGGTGTAATAATGACAATCTATGTTTCATTATGGATGATCTCAAGGGGATTGCTGATGATGACTTAGAAGAGATGGATATTTTGAGCCAAATGGCCTTGATAAATATCAGATCTCAGAAGTTCTATAAAAGAACTGGAAGAAAATTCCCAGGACTCTCTGGCAAAACCAAAGTTGGTTTTGACAAGAGCAAGTTGAGGTGTCACAAATGCCAAAGGCTTGGACACTTTGCAAGAGTGTAGATCAACTGGATCTAACTCCACTGCACCCTTTGTGACTTTTCCTGGCAATAGTCAACAACACAGAGGGCAACATCCTGTCACCTCTAGTCATCATCCTCAACAACAATCTCCGGCATATTTTGTTCCTCAGGGTCAAATGCCATATCCGTACCCTTGTTATTACATGCCACAGTCAAATCAAGTTCAAGTTCCTATGACACCACAACCTCATGCACTACCAGAACCTCAGCCTTCCCAATCTCATCAACAACTCAACCTCAACAACACAGCTTCTTCACCCCGGAGTTTTGTGACTGGAGCAGTTTACCAGTGACATGTGGTCATGATCATGTTTTCTCAGGTGCTGGTGCAACATGGTGGTGACTCCTTTTGTCTAGCTCTGCTGCTTTGGTATCTGCTGATACTCATTCATTCTAATGCCTACACCTCAGGTATCACAGTATCCCTGAGGCAAAAGCCAAATATGTTCTGAACCATGCATAGCAGCATTTGCTTCCATTAGAGAGCAAAGTAGCTCTAATTAATAAACATTGAGCTAGAACAAATATTTCCAAAACAACTGAAGTTTGTGCCAAAGAAAAAGGATAGATTTATAAAAACTGAATGAAAAAAAATTGATGATAAGGCTAGAGAAAAGTCTAGAGAAGTAGAGAACTAAAAGATCTCAAAAAACCTTTGCAGTTACCCAGGTCGAGTGTGATAGATGGGTACAATCATGCAAAGGTTTTGAAATGCTTCTTAGTAAGCAATCTGCTTCAAATGTGAAGTTTGGAATTGGTTACAATCACACTGCTCCACCTACAGATTTTACCCCAAGAGCAGAGGTAGAATCTGATGGTGAGAGTGATAACCAATCCATCACATCATGTGATCTACCTTCTGATACAGCACAATCAGAAGTAGCAGTCAGCATCAAGCCCTCTTTGAACCTATCAGCTGATGTTGATGGTTCAAATGCTGACATTCACATGATTAATGAGTTGATCAACTCAGGAGTTAATCCTGAAGGTCCTGAAAGGACTAGAGAGCAGGATTTAACACCTGAAGTTCAAACTTCAACTGCTGTCAGTACTGAAGAGAAGAAAACTGGCAGTAGAAAGAGTTTGAAGACTACTAAAGAGGTAGTCAAGAAAGCAACCAATGCTTCCAAAGCATTGAAGAACAAGTCTTCTGTTGCTTCACCCTCTTTAGTTGATGATCAACCTAAGATGAAGAAGAAACCATGTGAAGTATGTGGTTTGTTCAATCATCTTACAGATGATTGTTGGTACAAAAGAGGTTCCAAACTCAAACAAAAAGAAGAAATAATGAGAAAATGGTAAAAATGAAAACTGAGTTTGAGACCACATTTGTATCAGCAACATCAAATCCTGTAACCTTAAGTCCTTAAAGAAATCCAAAAAGAAGGGGTTAAACAGGTGACAGCTGAGGGTGCTCAGAAGAAGAAGTGCAACATAGGAACTTATCAAACTCCACTGGCAATGTGTCTGATGAGCTGAAAGCTTTATCACAAAATCAGACACAGCTGGTGATGATGGTTCAACATCTGTTGGGTAGAGTTAACCAACTAGATGCTCCTATGTTGAAACCACAGAAAAGGAGGTCCAAGCCAAAGGACTCCTCTTCTACACCATCTTCTTCCTCTCAGGCTGTTGTTTCAAATAAACCTGTTAGTTTACCATCTATTGATGAGACCAGCCCAAAACCAAAAAGGTTTGGGTCTCTAAAACTAACTGATTGTTTATTATTGCAGGGTTCTTCAACATGCCAAAGTAGCATCTGGTATGTAGACAGTGGGGGATCTATGCACATGACTGGGAACAGCTCTCTTCTTCATGACTACTCTCAAGGAAAGAAGGGATTTGTCTCTTTTGGCAATGATGCTAGGGGTTACATCATCGGTAAGGGCTTTGTCTCCAATGGAGAAATCAAATTTGATGATGTTAATCATGTGGAAAATCTCAAGTACAATCTCTTGAGTGTCAGTCAAATGTGTGATAAAGGCCATGTTGCCCTTTTCACCAGTCAAAACTGTAGGATTCTGTCATCCAAAGTTTTGCACTTGATTGACAAGGTGTTGGATGATCACACTCTCCTGAAAGCCAACAGGACAGGAAGAGTGTATGCCTTAGATCTCTCTAAGAAGATAGATCTCAAAGGCAATCCTTGCCTATTTTCCAAAGCCTCTTCTCAAGAATCTAAACTGTGGCACAGAGGCTTGGTCATGTTAATCTCAAAAACATGAATCAGCTTACCACAATAGTTTAGTCAGAGCTTACCAATAAGGAGTTCCACTGTGATGAAACCTGCACTGCTTGTTTAAAAGGAAAACACACAAAGTCTCATTCCCCCCTTTGAAGTGCCTAAGTCCACTGCCTGCTTGCAATTACTGCATATGGATCTATTTGGTCCTGTGAGAGTAATGAGCATGGCAAAGAAGAAATACTGTCTGGTAATTGTGGATGATTACTCCAGATTTGTATGGACTTTCTTTCTACATTCAAAGGATGAGGCTGCTCAGAAGATTATTCACTTTGTGTTGTATATTGAGAAGCAGTATTCCCTTCCAGTCAAGTGTATTAGGAGTGACAATGGAACTGAGTTCAGAAATCATACACTTGATGACTTCTATCTTTCAAAGGGAATCAAAAGGCAGTTCAGCATTCCAAGGACTCCAGAACAAAATGGAGTAGTGGAGAGAAAGAACAGGACCCTCATTGAAGCTGCAAGGTCCATGCTGGCTGACTCAGGTTTGCCACTGACCTTTTGGGCTGAAGCTGTCAACACAGCTTGTTATGTGCAAAATAGAGTTTTAGTAAATCAGAGGTTGATGAAGACTCCATATGAAGTTCTCCATCATTTGGCTCCTCTGATTTCATTTTTCAAAGCATTTGGGTGTCCCTGTTTTATTCTCAACACAAAGGATCAACTCCATAAATTTGATCCTAAGGTGGATGCAGGGTACTTTGTTGGTTATTCATCTACTTGCAAGGCATACAGAGTCTTCAACTGCAGAACAAAGATGGTTGAAGAAACTCTACATGTTAAGTTTAATGAATCTCCAAAGGACAAGATTCCACAAAGTCCTGTGGAGTTTTTGATTTGGACATACTGCAATATGTTCCTTATCAAACTCCTGCTGTTGCTCCTGTCAACAGTTCACCACCTGGTGGTACTGCTGATGATGATGATGATTGCAGTACTCACCTCTTCAGGTTTAGTGATCAGCTGCCTGACTCAGCTAGACCTGATGTTCCTGTAGCTCCAGTAGCACCATCCACAACAAATGCTGATGAGATCTCTTCGAATTCAACTTCCTTTGAATTACCATCCACTGATTGGTTTCAAGGAAATGATTCACCATCACCATCTGTTGCTGCTGAGCCGCTACAAACACTTGCACAGATCTCATTGTGTATCAAGATCTGAAGAATCACCCTATGTCTCAAATCATTGGTGATATCACTGCTGGAGTATCAACAAGAAGTCAATTGTCAAATTTCTGCTTCTATGCTCTCTTCATCAGTCAGCAAGAGCCAAAGAATTATCACATTGCTTTAAAGGACAATGGATGGGTTGATGCCATGCAGCTTGAGCTTCTTCAGTTCAAGAAACAGCAAGTGTGGGAACTGGTTCCTCTACCTCCAGGTAAGTGTGCAATAGGCACTAAATGGGTGTTTAGGAACAAAACTGATGAAAATGGGCTTATTGTTAAGAACAAGGCCAGACTGGTTGTTCAGGGGTTTGCACAAGAAGAAGGTATTGATTATGATGAAACCTTTGCCCCTGTAGCCAGACTGGAAGCAATTCGATTGTTTTTAGCTTATGCTGCTTATCAAAACCTTAAAGTTTTTCAAATGGATGTCAAAAGTGCATTTTTGTATGGAAAAATTAAAGAAGAGTTTATGTATGTCAACCTCCAGGCTTTGAGGACAATAAACATCCTAATTGGGTGTATAAGCTTGATAAAGCTCTTTATGGGTTAAAACAAGCTCCCAGAGCCTGGTATGAGACATTATCAAACTTTCTTCTGGAAAACAATTTCACTAGAGGCTCCATAGATAAGACTTTATTCATTAAGAAAGCTGGGCAGCATAATCTACTTGTTCAAATTTATGTAGATGATATCATTTTTGCATCCTCTGATCCAAAGTTGTGTGATGCCTTTACAAAGTTGATGCAACAGAAGTTTGAAATGAGTGCCATGGGAGAATTACAGTTCTTTCTGGGGTTGCAAATCAAACAAAAGGCTGATGGAATTTTTATTCATCAGTCCAAATATACAAAAGATCTTTTGCAAAAGTTTGATTTACAAAACTGTAAGCCTTGTTCTACTCCCATGAGCAGCACCACACAACTGGACACAGATCAGAAAGGTAAAGTGGTTGATGAAACACTTTACAGATGTATGATTGGGTCCTTGATGTATTTAACAGCTTCTAGACCAGATATTATGTTTGCTACATGTGTTTGTGCTAGATTTCAGGCTGCACCTAAAGAGTCTCATCTGATTGCAGTCAAGAGGATCTTTAGATATCTGCAAGGCACTCCATCTCTAGGTTTATGGTATTCTACCGGACATTCTGGTAAATTAGTTGCTTTTTCTGACAGTGACTATGCAGGGTGTAAGTTGACCAGGAAATCAACTTCTGGTGGATGTCAATTCCTAGGCAACTGCTTGATTTCTTGGCAGAGCAAGAAACAGACCTCAGTTGCTACATCCACTGCTGAAGCAGAGTACATTGCTGCTGCAAGTTGTACATCTCAGGTACTCTGGCTTCAAAACCAACTTTTGGATTATGGCATTACAGAGACTAAGACTCCATTGTTAATGGATAGTGCTTCAGCTCTTTGCATTGTCAAAAATCCAGTCCAGCACTCTAGGACCAAACATATAGAGATCAGACATCATTTTATAAGGGATTGTTTTGAAAAAGGTCTGATTGATCCTAAGTTTGTGCCTAGTGCTGATGAGCTTGCAGACATTTTTACTAAGCCTTTGGATAGTTCAACTTTCCAAAACCTGGTGTTAAGGCTTGGTATGCTGCAACTAGAATAAGTGACAACTACTGATGATCTTAGTAATTCGTACTGATGATCATGAGTACCTATGTCACATATAAGTACTGATGAGCTCTTTTACCTCAGTAGTTTTATAACTACTGAAGGCTAAATGTCTCACAAGTACTGAAGTACTTCATCTGTTCTAAACTACTGATGTAGTTACAACTACTGATGCAGTTACAACTACTGCAATCAGTAAAAACAGATAAGTACTGATGTCCTATGAAACAACTGAAATCAGCCAAAAAGACTGATGAATGTGTTGAGGACAGTTTGAAACAGCTGAAAAGCTAAGAATTGACGAAAACAGCTGAAGAGAACTTTCTCTTCAGTCGTTTGTACAACTGCTGTTTCATTTTAAACACTGAAGCAAAACCACGTCTTCAGTAGTTTTATAACTACTGATGACTAATCCAAGTCTTCAGTTGTTTACAACAGCTGATGACAAAACCACTGTCTTCAGTAGTTTCATAACTACTGATGACAAACACCAAGTCCTCAGTTGTTTCAATCATCTGAAGTCAAAACCACGGTCTTCAGTAGTTTTCTAAACTACTGATGCCTAACACCACGACTTCAGCTGTTTCAACGTCTGAAAGGATAATACCATGTCAACGGTCGTTTAAAACTACTGATGACTAACACCACATCCTTCAGTCGTTTCTTACCCGTACCCTATATATATCCCTAACCTTAGCTCTCAATGCTTCATCTTCTTCAAACCTAACGTTCCTCTCCAAAACTTCCCTCTTCTCAATGGCGTCTATGCAAATTAAACCGCGACACAACTGTGTTGCCTACCTCACTAAATCGCCCATCTGGACTAAGTTCGATACTGCTATCGATCTTATGGTTCAGTCCCAATACAACACGGCATTTCTTCTGAATCCCATATACATGCCGAATCCTTGCACCAATTTTGGATGAACGTTACTGTTACCACTGGGGAGAACAACACACCATCCCTCCAGTCGGTCGTCAACAACAAAGAAGTAGTCATCACTCCTGCAATAATCCGCCAAATTCTTCAACTGAATGATGCTACTTCTCCTGCTGGATATCCGAAGGGCACATAGATCTATCCTTCCTCAACATGGATATCAAGGCGATCTCAGTGCCTCCACTATCATGAAGAAAACTTTAATGACGCTGAGCGCCTGATCTTTCACATGGTGAATGTATGTTTGGCCCCTAAGACGTCGTCTTGGGATCAAATGTCGACGAAATGGCAGCAGGTAATGTATTCTATCCTTGAGCAACAACCACTAAACTTTTCAGAAATAATATTTTCAGAGCTCAAAGATATGGCTCAAAAACTAACTGCCAACCGTTGGATACTATATCCACGGTTCATAATGGCCATCATTACAAACCAGCTTAATGCTGAGGGACTTGTTGGCTTGGGAGTCCCTGCTACGGCTGTTCTGCCGGAAGTATACTCCCGGCACAACTCTGACCGACACTCAAAATGGCTGCCAAGCTGCGAAAACCCACGCAGCTGGAACCCACAGCCACCACCTCCAAATCCAAAGTCCCCACCAAACCCACCAAAAAGAAACCAAAACGGCTACTCAGGAATTGAGTCCCCTGAGGATGCCCCTGCAACACAAACGCAGGATATATCCACTAGTCCAAACCCCCTAGTGGATACAATGACTCCTCCAGCCATAGCCGCTCAGGCTTCCTCTCAACAGGAGCCTGCAGCAACCACACAAGGGGCACCTACATATCTGGGATCTTCCTCACTTGAGGAGATTGCCATTGAAGAGCACCAACCTCCCAGGTGCACACTGCTTCTATCCCCTCACCCCAAACAACCGCCCCTCACAGCCCAACTTTAATAGTTGCACAAGTGCTGACTCAATTGCACTCCTCACCCCCTCCCCAGAAACCACTTACTACTGGGAATACCTCTACAATTGAGGGGGAGGAACACAGTGCACTTGAGAACCCACAGCACAGGGTTTCCCACTTCTATCTCCTGGTGTAGACAAGGAGCTTAGAATATCTAGTGAGGCTGCCACCTCCTCTGACTCAGCACATGACCAGAGTGAGGCTGGTAACATTGCTAAGACCTCACTAGAGGCAACAGCTGATGATGGACATTGTCCTGAGGCTGGAAGTCCCCAGTACCAAGCACAAGGGGCACATGCACAACTGGTCTACACCCAGTGCATGTAAATCCTGCTCTAAGCAGGAGGTCAGATGATTCAGCTTCGGCTGATGATGACCTGGGCTTTTTCTATGATGTTCTTGCCCAGAACACAATCCTTGAAGAGAAAGTCAGTAGGCTGCAAAACCTACTTGACCAACTCTCACAAGGAGAAAGACCATCTGCCTCTACCCACCACAGATGGCACCTTCACTTGAAGGTTTCCCAAACACTGAGCCACTCCAAACTCAACCACCTGCCTCTGCTTCAGGCCCTACTTCTCAGGAACAGAACCCTCCTGAGCAAATAGGTGCTGTACTCCAAAATTCCCTCCCTCTCATCACACCCATAATCACTGATATTGTGACCAAAGCCATTGATGAGGCTTTCCTCAACTTTACAGCCCTTGATTGATGCTGCTGTCCAAAAGACTCTTTCTGCGGTACAAACCCCTTCCTCCAATGCATCCAAAAAGGGGGAGAGTACTGCAGTGAAAGAAAAGAAGAGGAAAAGATCCGAGGAAAAGAAGAAGCGAAGCAAGCCCAAAAGGAGGAGAAAGAACAGCAACCAATGCTCACCTACAAGCGAAAGAAAGGTGCTGATGAGCACATTGCTGAAGATAAAGCCTTGGAGCTACTGATAAAAGAGGCTGATGCCGAACACAGCAGATCAATGGACAACATCATTGATCAGCTGTTTAGGCAAGGCCATGACACCAATAACTTGACTCTGAGATTCGACGACTAGAGATTGAAGAAATCCAGAATAGATGGGCAAGTTATGAAGTGTTAGAAAGAGAAAGGCTTGAAATCATGATCAGATTTATTGCAAAATATCTTGGAAGATCAATGATCGAAATCAAAGCTTGGTCCAGGGACAGTATCTGGCAATCACCACCAAGATCTGTTCGTCTGAAGCATATACTAAGGGGCTTGTTATTGAAGCTTTGAATGAAGCGGGTGCTGGAGCAGGACTGAGCTAGCCAACAATCAAAAGCCACACTCACCTCAAGGATGCTAGAACAGCCTGTCAACATTCCCACACCAAAACCACCCAAAACACAACCCACCAAACCAACTCCTTACCCTCAAAACCCATAGCCGATGATATACCCTTGAAGAGAAGAGAAGGATATGAGGCTAGAAGATGATGAAGAAGATGATGAGATAGGCTGCCGCTCTCAGCTGTGATTCAGTTGCCTAAGGCCACAAGTCACTTCTCAGAATTACTCCTGAAGTCCAGAGACAAATGGTTAAAGTGAACTAGAAGAAGAAGAACTTCATAAACAGCATGATGAGGAATTGCTGAAGAGAGTTGACAAAGCTTATGCAGCCACATCTTCTATCATCAATATGAAGGAGCAAGCCTCAGACTTTACACTCTCAGGCATACCTTTCAATATCAAAAGGAAAGAGTGAGGATTTGGCCTGATCCCAGGGTCTCTCACAGAATTCATAAGAACAATATACCTCAGAGATACATTGGCCAGGTGAAAAAGATCGTAGATGAAGTGATCTCTCTGGTCTTTGTAGTTTCACCCTGGGAAATCCTAGAAGACTTCAAGAAGGCCTACAAGCTAATCTAACCCCTCAGAAGATGCTGGAAAACAAAATAGTGAAAAAGGGGTTAGTTTACAAGAGGCTTGAGGAAGTCAGGAAAATGAGCTCCAGTTGTTCCTAGAGGTAATCACCCGGATGAGTTTGCTTACAGAATAATAACACTGTGGAGCTAAAGAATGGAAACAGGCCAATACCTGTCTGAGTATTATGGGCCTGAATCATTGTTTGAAGGAGGTGCTGAAGAGCTAACCATGGAGGAACAAATCACCTTCCTTGAGGCCTACACAAGAGAGTCGTACAGACTCATTATGGGGAAGTGAATCTCATGAATGGGATAACAACTCTGTGTCCTGTTCCCCAAAACAGAGTTCCCATTCATACTCTGCCAAACAAATATTTGAGGTTTCTTCCCAGGCCGGAGCTTACATGGGTCATCTTCTCTACTGATCAAGAAGGAAAAAGACCAACATTTTGCCATCAATAAGTGGGAGAATAAATAAGTTAGAGGTTTTGGCTGCATTGGTTCAGGGGGAGTTTGTTGGACCAAAAGAACCAATGAGCCAAGATCAGAAAACCTCTAAGTCCCACATGGTATCACAACAACTGCTGAAAGCCTCATCAGTAGTTTGACAAGTGCTGAAGACTTCAACAGCTGAAGATCAAGTGCTGAAGACCTCAACAGCTGAAGAACTAAAGTGCTGAAGTACAACAGCTGAAGAACACAAGTGCTGAAGCTGAAAGACCAAAGTACTGAAGTACAACAGCTGAAGAGTTTACAAGTGCTGAAGATCAACAACTGATGTACAAAGTCTGAAGACAAAGACAAGACAAAGACTGAAGACATCAGCTGATGATATCTACTGAAGTCATCAGCTGATGAACACCTGAAGGTCAAAGTCTGAAGATCAAGTACTGAAGCCTCAGTAGTTTGTCACAACTGCTGAAGAGTACTTCTTCAGTAGTTGTGATATCAGTAGTTTTATATTTATTGTTTCAGTAGTTTTGTAAAACGACTGAAGAGCTTGTTCTTCAGTCGTTGTAGTTTCAGTAGTTTTATATTTTGTACTTAACATGCTGATATGTTCTCAGTAGTTGTGAACATTTCAGTAGTTTGTTAAGAATTAGTTATTTTTGTATTAGATCTGCCAGTTGTCACTTTCCGTGATAACAGCAGTGATTGTTGCACTCTATATAAGGAGTGACAACTTATTGTAAGGTGATGAATGAATGGAATGAATGAATGATTTGATTAGAAATATTCTACATCTATAAACATTCCTTGAAATCAGAAATATATATTCTCTCCCTATAACCGTATGCGCTCTTAATGCTTACAAGTATCGATTGCTTGCTACAATTTGTCTAATTCTTGTTTGTATTCGCTGCTTTGTATCCTAATACATCAAACTTGTGATCGCTGATCCTGTCACTTCGCACAACACCATTTAAACTAGTTTTATTTGAAGCATTCATCTACCTGTGGAACTAGAGCATAGGCTTTTTTTGGCACTTAATGTACCAAACCTGGACCAAGACCTTGTAGGAACTAATCGCTGCCTACAATTTACGAATTGGAGGAATTGAGAGAACCAGCTTATGAAACGCTAGGGGTTACAAAGAAAGACAAGGAAATTCCACGACGCTCGATTAAGAAAACACAACGTTTCATGTGGGTGAACGTGTCTTACTGTTAACTCTCGTTTACATTTTTTCTTGGAAACTGAAATCACGTTGTTCTGACCCTTATACGATCAAAACGTGTTTCTGAATTTGCCATTGAATTTATAGCCCCGAAGTTAAACTTCAGTAAGGTCATCGTTTGAAAACCGTATAACTTGGCCAACCAAGATTCCTTCGAGGAATTACACCTCCGCCCTGACGAAAACTAAGTGTGGGGAAGGCTCATGCTCAAGAACCGAAACTTAACGTGGCACCCGTACAAATTTTTTCTTACTTTTTAAAAACTTTAGGATCTCACAAGCACAAGCACAGGGTCGTGCCTCATCAAGCACACCCCCGTGTCTTTAAAATTTCTTCATGATCTCCGCTGACGACTGTGGAACATTACACGTCGAATTGAAGACGAATTCTGACAAGCACGGGGTCGTGCCTAGCCAAGCACGCCCCTGTGTTCACTTGCCACGACCTGTTTATAAATACCACACTTGTTCCATTCTTTCATCACACTCACTCCTCTTTAAAACGCTGAAAAATGAAAGAATCAAGTCACGAAAGTTCCAACTGAATCCTGCGAAGAACCGCGTTCTGAAACACGAGAGCCAATGACTCAAGAATTTTCTTAAGCTGCATGAACTAATCAAGCAACTGATTGAAATGACCTTGCTGCCCCAACCTTGCTCAACTTATCCAAAAAGTTCAACATATGAGCAAGGAACTCATTTCCATTAAACGACAGCTTGTGGAATTGAGCAACCACACTTCTCACTATCCCATCCCAAACCTTCCACACCAAATGTGCGGAGGTTTCTTTTAGAAGCATTTCGTGAAATGCTAAGTGCGCTATTGTGCATTAAAGAGTCTAGTTTTGCTGTTTCAGATTCTCGGCTTTTAATGTATTGTGTAACCGTAGGACCTTAGGAAATGTAATTTTCAATTTGGCTTGTGTTATTTAACTCTAGGACTATTTTCTTATTTTTTCTAATGATTTGAAAGTGATAAAACTTAGCCGGGAAAATTACATAACGTGTGAAACTGAAAAACAGAACAAACAACAACTACTGAAACCAAACACAAAACATGAACACGACCCCGTGCTTAAGGAGGCACGCCCCCGTGTTCAACAAAAATTACACAAGCTGTCATATTTCAGCCTTTTGTCTTGTTCCTCTTCAATTTTGCATGATAATACCGACCTCAATTGCCTGCAAAGTCGTATCCACTTTCATTTTCACCTTGTTTTCCATTTTTCTTTCATCGTTTCAAGAGTTCTTTCAAGAGTATTTGATCAAGAGGTTAGTATACTAATTCCTTTGATTATGAAGTCATTTACATGTAGTTAGGTGATTATGTCTCTAAACAACCGAAAGCCTAGCAATTATGTGTAAAGACTTGTTCTTAAATGTTTTATGGAATGATGAATGCTTTGAACCTACTTCTTCATGTTTATTCTTGTGAGTAGATTAGTGTTAATTAGTATGTTTCATTAGTTATTAGTATGTTTAGTTAGTTAATTATTTGTTTTCTTTTCTTGTTAACAAGACTATCTTCATAATTCATGGTGAAATATTTGTTAGTCATGTTCAATAGTTCCCAAGTGGTATCAAACATAAAATATATTTTTGGGTATCTTCAATTATTAACAAATGATTAAAATGTTAAACGTACAATCTTTGATTTTTAAATCAAGAAAATGTTAAGCCCATGCTTAATCAACGATTTACAAACACAACCACGCATCCTAGAGTCAAGATTCCATGCCTTATCATGTTAACCGCACCCCCATGTTTCACAAAACGCACCCCCATGTTTCACAAAACGCACCCCCATGTTCAACAATTTTTTCCTTGGATAATAAATTTTTGACTATTTTTTGAACATGAGTTGCATCATTATGATGTTATGTCTTGAAAAACATGATTTTCACTAACATCATGAAATTGCTCAAGAAATTTGTTTTGTATAGATTAACTTATTTTAAAAATTTCAGGATCATGAATCATCCCTACTTACATTTTGAAGGAATCCGCCAGAGATGCTGTCATGATAAACTTCAAAGACTGCTACAAAGGGTCGAAAGATCCAACTTACAAGCAGATGAAGAAACACTAGCGGCAGTCGGACAGCTAGAAAGATACAATACATTATTGAGTGTCCAATGGAAGCGTTTATTCTCACAAAATAGACCTTCCGTTTATGAACAAACTCTTGAATTTTTAGCATCTTTCAATTTAGCATGAAGACTCTGATCCTTGGGATAATATGCAGTTCATTCGGACTTGCTGGACATTGGCACAAAACATCCATTGCCTTGTTCGTGTCTATCTTGGGATCTTCACGGAACAGGAAAGGAGGAGGAAGCAATATCTGCAATGTCGGCGTACCATACCTTCCTGGATGAGGAAAGTAAAGACGCGGAAAGTGGTGCAACGAGGAAAGCATTTTGGGAGCGGATTGGAACCGGAGGGTTCAACTCAAGTAAAACAAAAAGCAGTCAGATACGAGACCCGCTGCTGCGATACATTCATCGGTTACTTAGTCATTCCATAACAGCTCGTGGTCAAAGTGAGGGAGTTGTTAACTTGAGGGACTTGTTCATTTTATATTGTATGGTTAATCATATGCCATGTAATATTGGATATTTGTTTTGTAATCTTTTTGCCGGGAATGTGATTGCAGGTGCTCCAACACTCGTGTTTGGAGGAAGCTAGATTTTGAACTTATACGAAATCTATGGTTATAACACTGAGGGAACTGAAGGAGTGATTTCGGGACTCTTAACTTGAGCATTTGCACAAGTATGTACATGGTGACAACCTACCAAATAGGCAGCCAAGATTCATTGATAAGACGGAAAAACTGGGATCCAGCGAACCCCGATGAAATAATTATGGATGTCGACATGCCATTACAGCCGGAAGAAGCCGGAGCTGGATCTTCAAGTTCATGTATAAGGGAATTCTCAACCAGGTTTCACCTTTACGAGTCATGCAAACAACCAGCGACCATGCAAGGCGATCATTTGAATATGCCAACAAGCCTTCTACCGAGTCGAACTCTGCATCCCGAGTCGATGACCTCAGCAACGATGTCACTTACATGAGGAACCGAATGTACCATGAGTGGGGGGATATTCCACCATAAAGCCTTTGAAAACCGTATCATTTTCAAGGACCCGACACATTTGATTTGTGCCAATCTATCTTTTATTTATGTCGTTTTGTTTTTATTTTTGTGTTTAGACTTTAATGCTTTTAATAAATTGGGGATATTTCAGTTATACCAAGGATTCTAACAACACGAGGCCAACCAAGGATTCTAATAATTGGTGATGTTTAGGGAGTTATTTCATTACCCTTTCTCGATCTTGATTATGTTAATCACATTGAGGACATGTGAATTTTAAGTGTGGGGATGGGCGTAATGCTTTTGACTTTGCTAGAATGGTCCAAATTTAAAACTTTTAAGAAAAGATCACTTACCAAGTAATTTTTGTGACAAGAAGCCAAAAATTAATTTTTGATAAACCAAATTATATTATACGTTTTCGGGAAATAAAGAAGTAAATTCATGACGCCAAATAAAATTGAAAATGTTTTTTTTATGATATCCTTAAAAGCAATAATATAATCTAGTAAAATATTAATCATATAATATGAAGCACTTGACCCATTCCATCCATATGTGAGTTTATTTTTGAGCCTTAAACAGCTTTTGCAAATTGCAATTCTACTTTCATTCTAGATTTAGTTGTGGGTGCCATATGATACGTGTGATTAGAACTTGCTTTGGGTATTCATTTCAAGACCTTAATTAGTATTTTCTGCATAAAAATGAGTTAGGCACTCGGAAACCTTAACCATAGTGAGCCCCGTTGAGCTTAAACGTTTTTATCTTTCAATCACCCGAGCCACCATGTCACTTAACCAAAAGTCTTCAACAAAACCCATTTTCGTTAATGACACGAATTTAGCTTATAAAAAAGTATATAAATTTGGTCTTTTACCGGCAGACCTTAAAGAACTGGAATGCAATCTTTTGATTTCATTTGCTTTGTTGCCTTCATCATGCAAAACAGGGACTTCCCCTAGAAATGCGCAAACAAATTTTCAATCTCACGTTTGACATAAAAAGAAATGGCGAAAAAAGGAACAAGTTTCGCCATTTTGTGGGATTTCAAAGGGTGCTATAAAGAGACGGGCAAAAAGATATGAAAGATGCCTGAATTGTGAAAATTGGTCTCATAATGGAAAATGCAAAAATAATCAAACTGAATCTCATTACGAATACACAGAACTAATCCGATTGGTGTTATTAGGCTTCAAGCCGAACCATCCTTGAGAAAGGAAAGTTTTGTGTATCTTCAAGTAAACGATGAAGTACGATTCTTGAAAGCGAAATACAGTCTTGACAATCTGACCCTAAACGAGTCCTCAAGCTAGCATATCCCTTCTAGCTTGAAGTATTGTATAGGGAACCTTTATTGCTTTCCTTGTATTATTTTTTAGAAAATAAGCCATGACCGTCGTCTTTAGCAATTAGCCACTTTTTCCAAATATTCCATACCCGAGCCCGAGCCAAATTACAACCCATCAAAGACCTAATGATTTATGCAAGTAAATATATAAGTAGGTGGAGATTTGATCCCTTAACAAGCATATAATTTCACACGTGTTCATACTAGGCAATTAAGTGTATTAGTCATACTTAATCTTTATTATCACTCCATATATTGAGCCGAGTGTGAGTGGATCTTGTGAGAAGGGTGATTTTTGCATGATAATAATCATTACTAACCTATTGCTTGCTAGGATATCATTTTACATGTGCTTAGAATATTTATGTTTGGATGAAAATAATGTTTACTTGCGTGTTTCTCGAAAGACATATTTATAATTTGTTTTATTTGGTTTTTGGTGGATTTGTCATTTTAAGTGATTTTTGCTTGAGGAGAAGCAAAGTTCAAGTGTGGGGATGTTTGATGTGCTCCAAATTATACATAAAAATCCTATCAAAAGCACATCATTTATTCCTTAATACCTTCCTTAAAATGATGAAAATATACTTAAAAATGTAAAATTGTGTTTTCAGGTGTTTAAAAGGGCAAGACGGACAAAAGAAGCATATTTAGCAAGAATTGAAGTAATCCGAGCCTTGTAGTCCAAGCATGGGGTCGTGCCTCATTAAGCACGCCCCCATGCTTTGACAGAAACACTCCCCTTGCTAAATTAACACACCCCCGTGTTTGGACATCTCACAAGGACAAAAGTATTGTTCCCTAAAAGTAGACACAGGGCCGTTCCCCATAAGGCATGGGGTCGTGCCCCACCTCCAACACAGGGTTGTGCCCCATTTAGCACGGGGTCGTGCCCGACATAACCGGCATGTACGAGTCGAACAACTTTGGTAAGCATTGTACTAGCACGGGGCCGTGCTTAAACACTCCGAAAAGCCTATAAATAGAAGCCTAAGTTCACCATTTTTGGCAAGCTTTGGTGGGAGAGTTACTCTGCAGAACTCTCTCAGGAATCAATACTTCAAGGTCATTTGGAGGCTGGGGAGGTGCATACAACACATGGAAGAAGCTCGGGATCATCTTGTCACACCCTCAAAATCCACTTGCAGAGTTCTACCGCGAGGCGTGTGAAAAAACCGAGGATCACAGTCAATAGTTACTTAGAACGACTCTATATGCCATAATTTAAATAAAATCAACCAAAGTACAAAGTTTAAACTGTGCGGAAGCGTTTTGAAAAACAACCCAAAGAAATAAAAGTGTATACTATGGAAAAACATGTGCCAACCCAAAAGAGTAAACATTAATCATTAAAATACTAAAAATATCTTGAAGACCGAGTCTTAGAATGCAAGTGAACCATACTAAAATGTCAACACAATGGTTGGTGAGTTCAAGAGTTGATATTCAAACATAACAGTTTAATAATAGAGATATACAAGTTATGTATAGCTAGTCCATTAGCAATAAATATTAATTCATAGTGATTTCACAATTGATGCTGACTGTGTTACGTTGTTGCCTCCTGTCATGACTTAACAGGTCATGACAATGTTCAATAGGACAAATTGCACCCGATTGACCTCGAGTCACACAGGTGGGGCTCGTCAGACCGAGTAGTACTACCCAAATTTCCCCGCTATTCCATATTAACAATCCGAATGTGTGAGGACTTTTCCATGACATCAACACTATATTAATATTATACACAACTTGAATATATAAAGCGTTTGTGATTTACCAGTATGTTATCTCCCCCAAAAGAGATTAAATAAAGAGTGGGGCATGAACTCACCTGATATGCTTATAGATACTTAGTGTTTGACTTGACTGAGAGAGTGGACAGACAACCCTCAGAGGTTACCTAGATCATATAAATATATGAGTACGTGCAACAGGGAACATGTGAAACCTAAGTACACTACAACCAAAGACTCAAGGTTTCAGAAAATAATACATTTGACTCAGTTGACCCGTTGACCCGTTGGTGACTTTATATGTTGTAAACCATTAAGCAATCATACACATATATCATAAAAGTTTAACATTCAAAAGGTTCATATGTATGCTACATTATCGAGGTATATCACTTGGATCATCATACAACCAAGTATCATACAAGTCATGCGAATCTAGAACATTAACATGTCCACTAGTTATAACATAATTAACATGTCACACAAAGATCAAATCACGCACCACATGCCATGTGAAGCCACTCACCACTTCACACCCTGAACCCTGCCAATCCTACTAAGTAGGGGCCTCAGATTCGCACGCGTGTATGATGATCACATTCACATTCACTAACCATTTACATACATTCAACATACATCACAACAATCAATTTCCACTCCCAAGCATGATGCCTTAACTACTAACCAACACCAATATCATACATGATCATCAAGGTCCTAACACCACCCATGATTATCCAAACATCTCATACAACTATATTAACATGTTCCAACCACATTAGAATTCATCCATGAACTTACTAACATGCTCCTAACATCTCTAACATGATCAAACTATCATCTTTCACATTTTGCATAAATAAAGTTTCCCTTTGGGAATGCACATCCCAAAATCTATCAAACATCCTATGCATTCATGAATTCATTATTAATATACCAATTCAAGTTCATAACAACATCTAAACATGCTCAACAACATCCAAACATCATAACTCAACAATTCATATCCTAAAAAGTTACTATCTTTAGTAATGTATGAACTATAACATGTGTTCTTGAATTTCCAATGCTCACAACAATAACCTAACATCTAATCGTCACCATGAACACATCCATAACATCAAATCATCAATAATTCAACATTACATGCAAAATAAAGTTACTATTCTTAGTAACTATGAACATCAACATCAATTCATCAATTTCTTGCAAAATCAATGTAACCTAGCACTCATACAACCTACAAATCATCATACATTCATCAAACAATCATCAACTTCACATAATCATGCTAATTTCGAATTAGGGTTAGAATAAAACCAAATTCCATGATTAAACCACTAAAAACATACAATTCATAAATAATCAACGTTAACTAACATGTATACAATCTAACTAACGTACAAACAACATCAAACAACATCAAATTCGACTCCATGAACACCAATTTCGCAACTAGGGTTTGACCTTATGAAAATTCTCACCAAACATGTAATTCTAACCTCTAAACACGAGTTAACTTGCAATTGATGATTCCACAAGTTGTATGCCTTGAAATCGATCCAAACCAATGCTGTCTGACGATTCTAGGCTGAATTCGAATGGGAGAGGGGAAAGAGGGGAGGTTGCGGCCGATTGGGTAGGGGGGTATGGTTTAGAGTTGTTTTGTTTAGTTAATTATTGCATAATTACCCTTTAACCCTTGTGTTTTGCATTTTATAAAAAGGCACTCTTTTAAACATTTTTTAAATGGTTTTTAACTACAATAATAAACATATAAACTCATGGTAACAATTATATATTTTATCTTTATAAAACACAAGCATACGAATTAATACACACATTTCCACGTTACGTGATTAATTCCCAAAACATATAAAACACACAAACAAATAAACATAATACAATAATCACATAATCAGTTAAATTATCAATAATTTAACGTTTCTAATTATTATTAGGTCACCAACGTAAACGATAATAGTGTGTGATTACGACACGTGTATGCAAAACTTAACGGAACTAACGGAGTTTGATAACGGAAATTACCGGATGTCACACATCTAAACACCATCCATTGTGGATTATCGGTTTGATTGTTCCATTTCACCGATGATTACATATCTATCTTCTTTGTTATATGTTGTTATGTTCAAGCTCATTATGAGCAAAACTCTTTTTATCTTCCTAATCAGATAAAACTTATGTAATTTGTGATGAACTAATAGTGTGATAAATATTATGTTAATGTTATGGTGGTCTTGTGAAAACTATTGATGGGTAGCATCTACATTTGAACGAGAAGTTATAAATTTATGGTTTGTGATTTTAATCGTCATAAAAAGTTGAAAAACCGTATGATTAACTTTCATTCGCGAAACCGGTCTTCATAATAAATCCATTGCTAATGAACTACAAATGGTTATTAGAAATCATATCACTTTAACTTTCTAATCATTTGCGGGTTCCTTTTATTAGTTTGGAAACTTCATTAATTGTTACGGTTTTCTAAAACTAATGGTATGTTAGGAAGGAACCTGATCAACTCTATTTTTGACATGAAGTTATGTTTTCAGAAATCGTATGACAAATAGGTCACAAAATATTTACCTACATTACTAGGGCTTTGATCTGAGCGGTAAAACTCAGCCTGATAGGATCAAGTCACTACGACAGCAGGATAGACGAGAAATCGCGCCAGCTCATCTTTATGAACATTAACATAATTACATTAATCCATATCTTTAAATCACACCACCAATTCAACATGGTTACATAAGTGGAATCTAATTAGGATGATAATTTTTATTCCCTAGTTTTAAATCCAAACGCTTCAAATCTTAGTTTACTTTCTTTCTATTATTGTTCATTTTTAAATCCTAAAAATCTTTCCAATGCAAATTATCATTTTCTTTAATAAATCAAATCGGATAGTCAAACATCTAGTTTGTTGAGTAGGCTAGGTGTGTCCACGGATTGATACTCGGTTCTTACCAAAACTATATTACCACACGACAGGTACATTGCCTTTTGTGTGTGGTTTAGTATTAGTAATAACCAATTAAAATGAATCTGTGCAATGAATCATTATCAAAATATATATACTATCCGCACACCCATTAATAGTACATAGGGAACAAATTGTTCGGGACATCAAAAGGATTCAAATGATCAAAATGCTTATTCAAATTACGAGTCTGAGAAGTGTAAGCAAAATAAAGGAAAAATGATTGTAACTAGTCTGCTACTAATGTAACATAGAGAAAGTAGGCCTAGAGGTTGCTAGTTATTATGATGTGTTAGTAGAATCAACACAATAGACGAGTAGACTTCATTGGTGAATCAAATTCAAATTAATTTGTTCAACTTACTGTGGGTTCTCATCTTATCCCTGGTTAACACAATCAACGCATTTCCAATAAGGGGTGACGAGCAAAATAAATGCCACAAATGTGTGTGGATGACCATAAAAATGAGAAAAGCACATGGAAAAACTGTTAAGCGCAGTCAAGCTAATGACTAATGTTTTTGGTGTGTTATGCGCAAAACAAAAAAATGCTCTAACAAGAAAATAGGTTGTGTGCCTCTCAGCTGTGCGATGGCACTGACTTGAGGATAAGCATAATCTAAATATTCTATAATTCATTATTGTTTGAGCCTCTCTGCTATGCGATGGCATTGACCTAAGGCTTGGCATCTCTTTGAAAGCTCTAAGAATAATTTATTCTTGTCAAATACCTGTACACCACTCAAAAATCTCCTGAGGAATGTTGATTACCATATAAGTGTGGGATCCACAAATGTTTGTTGAAATAATATAACCTAACTCATCACCAATGTGATTCAAAAAACTCTGTATGGATTAAGTGGACAAATATACTGACAATCATCGTGACTACAACTCTCGACAGTCAAAATCATTATGTGCATCTTATAGCTCTAGTATGATTTCCTGAAAGTGCTATTTACTCTCAGAAAATAGAGAATCTAGTATGAAAGTACATATAAAAGGGTCCCAAATGATTATGATATACATGTACGATTCCAAATGAATTTTTCTAGATATGATAAGATTAAATTGAAGTTGTTCTGCTAAGGAAGAAAATAGGTTAGATGATTTCTAAAAGGTTTCAATCCACTTCAAACCAAAAACATGAATGAACCAATCGTATGACTAGATGAAGGAGTCTGAGTCGTCGCACGACTGAACCTCAGTCGCAGAAATTAATCATGCATATGGGTCCAATTGCACGACTACAACATAAAATAGTATAAATAGTGGGGCTCATTCCGTCGTATTCCTTACCATCGTTCAAAACTCTCAAAAACCGCCTATTACACATACACTCTGCCAAAAATTTGATTATTGTGATTACTCTCTGATTGTCATCCTGACTGATTTCCTATTCATCTCAGGTACTTTAAAATGGAAATTGGATCAAATGAATGGATTAATCAAACCCAAATTGACCAATAAAGTTTAAAATCAAGAACCAAGACAATACTCTAAAATAGACCACTTTAATGGACATAAGTGTTGTAAAAAAAGACACTAAGTTTGAGTCCGTACGAACCTAATAAATCTGAACGCGAAGTGTATTGTAATGTTTTCACATATTTTCATAGTTATGGTGTCAAACAGAGCAAGATGCAAATAGACGCTCCATATGAACCTCAGTCGCACGATTGAGCCAGGCGCATGATTCAATCGTACTAGTGAATAAATTGGTGATTCAGTCCCACAACTGACTCAACTACATGGCATAGCATATGACTAAGTTCTATCGCAGGCTCAATCATACGACTAAACTCACTCGCATGATCAATCGCACAACTGAACTCAGTCATATGGTTTAATCGCATGATTGAACCAGTTGATCAAAATCAACTAAAATTCATCTGTTATCTCCTATGAAGAAATCTAACTTAAATGTTTCTTGTATTGTAGCAATATGGCTGAGAGATGGACTATGAGCACTATGTACAACATCTGTGCTTATCTTGATGCTTCATCCCGGAACGCTTCTAAGTTCACCCATTATTGCTTTCCTACGTAGATCGAGGATCTACAAGGCCATTTCTACTCCATGCACACCATACAGATCTATTCACCATGCCTTCTGGAAAGTGCCTCGGTTGACTGATCAGTTGAGCCTTACTGTATCCTGAGCTCTATCTTCGGACAAGACATTGAGATCCGTGAAGAAGACCTGAGGAGAGTCTTGGATTTGGGGGAAGATGGAGGCCATCCAACCAAGTTGCATCCCCTGACTATTCCTGGTTGCTTTCTGAGGATCAAGTATGCTGGTGACATCAATGTTGGCGTACTAAACAAGAGCAACGTGTGCCCTCAGTTCAAGTATCTCGCATATGTGATCCTCAAGTGCATAGCCTCAAGACGTGGAGGATTTGATGAGATGTCTAACCAAATCCATAATGCATATGTTGCACAGGTACTGAACCACCCATTTCGTTTCTCTCGTATGCTCTTCTGGTTTCTGATAGAGAACATAGAGGTCAAAGGCAAGGAAGGCTTCTGTATGTATCCCAGGTTCTTGCAGATGATCATCGACGAGAAGCTTCCTCTGCTACCAAAGGAGAAGGATGATGTTGTCATGTTAGAGGTGATGGATGACACCACTTTGGGGTGGATGAAGGTGTATCGGGGGAAGCAGGTGAAGCCCCCGGTCAGGAGACTATTTGGCCATCTAGGCAACGAGGATTAGGTGGCGCCCTTTCGTAAGAAGTAGCATCACGATGAAAGTGATTCTAATGTTGAGCCATAGTGGTTCCTACTGATGAAGAAGAAGACGATGATGACAACCATTATGATGGTCAAGGTGGTGGAGATGCTGCCCTAGTCAATCACAGGCCACCGACACGTCTACTATATCACCACCACCTCCATACAGTACTTTAGCTACACCTTTTTGATCTAAGCAAACTGCTTTCCACCAGGATTTCTTGTTAGATGATGAAGATGGGTCAGATGATGAGCCTCTCACAAGGAGAGTCGAGAGCCAGGTTGTGGCTACCGAGAAGGGGAAAGAAGCGGTTGGTGGATGCCAAGTTGGGTCTAAGGGTGGTGATACTAATGTCACAGATCCAACATATACACCTGAGCAGCCGATCAGCTCAGGGGGAGCCCTGATAGCCAAGGGTTCAAGGAAGAAGATGATGGCTCATCCCTATGTCAAGAAGGATAAGAGACAGAGGATTCCATTGATTAGTTTGCCACCACCACAGCCACAGCCACTACCATAGCCACACCATTACCACAGCCACTACCACAGCCACTCCCTCCACCACTTATACATTCACACCTACCTGACCCACTGTTGATACATATGTACCTAGTTTATGAGCTTATTGTAAATGTCTGTCATGTCTTACATATCTGTAATGAATGAGTTGAAGAAACACAATATGTAATTGATGCTTTAATGTTTAATGTTTCATTGTTTATTGTGTGATAAAGTATATTTAACTAACTATATAGGTTTGAGGTTATTGTGCATAGTTCTTAGTCAATAATAACTAATAAATGTTTTCAAACATAGTCGTATGAGTCTTCATGCGAATGGCCCATGCTAATGGACAATACGCATGAATACTCCATGCTAATGGACTATTCGCACGACTGAACCAGGAGACTAGATCAGTCGCACAATTGAGACATAATATTGACTCAATCGCATGACTAAACCTTCAGTCGGGCGAATGGATCAATCACATGATTCAGTTGCACGACTAAACCATGCTATTGGTTCAGTCGTACCATTGAAAAAGGCTAACCTATAAATATCACTTAATTCGTGAAAGAACGTCTAAATTGTTAGGTTTTGTAGAAGTTTATCAAAGTCATATTTACCATTAATATGTAAAAACGCAGCGGATTTATAATGAAAAACCATTTTGAAATTAGTTAGTTTATGTTGGACCAAAAGAACCAATGAGCCTGATCAGAAAAACCTCTAAGTTCCACAGACATTACAACTGCTGAAGAAGGTCACAACAGCTAAAGACATCAGCTGATACAAGAACTGAAGACAAAGTCTGAAGCTATCAGCTGAAGACAAGGTCTGAAAGTAAAGAACTAAAGACAAAGTCTGAAGCTATCAGCTGAAGACAAAGTATGAAAGTAAAGTACTAAAGACAAAGTCTGAAGCTATCAGCTGAAGACAAAGCCTGAAAGTAAAAGTCTGAAGAACAAAGTCTGAAGACAAGAACTGAAGACTACTACTGAAGACAAAGTCTGAAAGTAAAAGTCTGAAGAACAAAGACTGAAGACCAAAGTGATCAGTAGTTGTCACAACAGCTGAAGTTATCAACTTCAGTAGTTGTGATGGTTTCCTTTCAGTACTTGTAATTTACTTTTCAATAGTTTTTGTTTCAGTAGTTTTATGTTTTTGTACTTAAGCATTCTCAATGATGTAATCAGTAGTTGAGAACATTATCAGTAGTTCGCATAGTTTCAGTAATTTGAATAATTCTGTTAGATGTCACTATCAAGTGACATTAGCAGACGTCACATATCCTATATAAGGAATGTTGACCTAATTGTAAAGCGTGACATTGAGCCACCATGAAAGCATATGAATGAAATATCTCTTTTGTAGAATTCTCTTTTTTTGTAACCATTACTGTTACATTGAATAGCAATTGTGTTCTTGTGAATTGTTTAATTCATTGTTCGAATTCCGTTGCAATACTCTCTACTTAATCAAACTGACATCACTGATCCTAACAAATGGTATCAGAGCATGGTTAATCATTGTCGATCTAACAATTGATCATTGAAACTGCTATTCGATATCTAAGTTTGATTGAATTAGCATATTTGCAAGAATTGGTTATAGATCATTGAATTTCTGCTGCTTTCGTTTATCTGCTTTGAGTTTTCTATTAGTTCATATTGAGTTTGTTGTGTTTTGCACTAAATCAGTTAAAACTTAATTGAATTTGGTTGAATTGAGAATGACTACTCCTTCTAGTGACCCTCACAATACCGGTTCCTCAACAAAGCCTCCGATGCTGGTTAGGACTGAGTATAACATATGGCAACGAAGAATGCTTCATCACCTGTCTGTTAACAGTTCAGGTTGTTGGACATCTGTGGTACATTGTCCACACAAGCCTATGGTGAATAATCCGGACACCAACCAAATGGTTCCAAAGAAGAAGGAACAATACTTAGATGAGGATCAAAAACTGTTTGAGGTTGATGCTAAAGCGCATGGAATTCTTGCCATGGCACTGCCGAATGAAATCTATTATGGGCTTATGCATCATGAAACTGGTCATGACCTCTGGAATGCATTGAAGGAACAATTTGGTGGAACAGATGAGGTCTTAGCAAACAACAGAGAAATCCTTGCCCAACAATATAAGATATTCTCTCATAGGAAGGGTGAGTCACTGACTCAACAGTTTGAGTATTTTCTTGTTTGATCTGTGAGCTGAAAATGGTCAAACATGAATACACTAATAGTCAGATGAACAACAAATTCCTCACATCACTGCCTGAGAGATGGGACACATATACCATTGTCCTACGCTCCAGTGCAAATCACGATAGTCTATCTCTCACCCAACTCCATTTGAAACTGCTTACATTTGAAAGAGAGATAGAGCAGAAAAGGAAACTGGCATCATCAGGAAAGCTCACTGATGACTTTGTACCAGGGAACACTGCCTTGGTTGGATAGTGACAATTTGTTAGTGTTGACAGTCAGTCAAGCTGTAATAGTGACAATTTGTGTTTCATTATGGATGATTTAAAGGGTATTGCTGATGATGACTTAGAAGAGATGGATATTCTGAGCCAAATGGCCTTGATTAATATCAGATCTCAAATGTTCTACAATAGAACTGGTAGGAAATTTCCAAGACTCTCTGGCAAAACCAAAGTTGGTTTTGACAAGAGTACGTTGAGGTGTCACAAATGCGACAGACTTGGACACTTTGCAAGAGAGTGTAGATCATCTGGATCTAACTCCTCTGCACCCTTTGTGACTTTTCCAAGCAATAGTCCAGAAAACAGAGGGCAACATCCTGCTAGTTCTAGTCATCATTCACAACCTATATCTCCTGCATATTTTGTCCCTCAGGGTCCAATGTCATATCCATATCCTGCTATTACGTGCCACACCCAAATCCGGTTCAAGTTCCTATTGCACAACAACCTCAAGCCCGACCTGAGCCTCTACCATCTCAACATCTCAATCACAACCTCATCACAGCTTCTTCACCCCTGGTATTGTTGACTGGAGCAGTTTACCAGATGATCTCTCTGGTAATGAGAAATTATTTGCTGGTGATGGTCAACATGGTGGTGGATATCCTTTTGGGAATCTAGCTCTCATGGCCTTGAATCTACTGATAGTTCATGCTCCAATGCATCTTCATCACAGGTAACCAGGTATCCTCTGTGGCTAAGGCCAAGCTATGTTCTGAATCTTGCATAGCTACATTTATCCTATTAGAGAGGCAAATGTAGCTTTAATAAATCAAAATCTAGAGCTTGAGGAAACCCTTTCCAAAAGAAAATCTGAATATGAGTCTGTCCTTAAGGATAATGATGATGAGATTTATAAGCTTAAATGCCAATTAAATGTTGAAAAGGCTAAGCTAGAGGTTATTCTTGAGAGCCATAGAGATCTCAAAGAAAAACTTGTAGTTACCCAAGTTGATTGTGATCGCTGGGTATCATCCTGCAAGGGATTTGAAATGCTGCTCAGCAAGCAATCTGCTTCAAATGTGAAGTTTGGAATAGGTTACAACCACATTGCACCACCTACAGATTTTACTCCAAAACCAATAGTAAAATCTAAAGATCAAAGTAATTTCCAACCACATCATCATGTGCGTCATCCTCAAGTGATCACCCAAAATCACAAGATGAAATCAGTGTTGATACCTCAGCAAATCAATTGGCTGATGGGTTAACTACTGATAAGCACAAGAAGCTGAGTACTTCAGATGTTATCCCTCAAAGTACCTCAAGTACTGAAGGGCAAGTCACAACATCTGAAAAGCATTTCAAATCAGCTAAAATAAAAGGATTAACAACTGCTGATAGAGAACTGCTGAAGAACAAGTCTTCAGTTGTTACAGATCCTTCAGTACTAAACAAAAGTACTGAAAGGAGGAAAGTACTAAAGAGCACACCTTCGGTAGTTTCCACATTAGCAGTTGATCAAATCAAGATGAAGAATAAGCCATGTGAAATATGTGATAAATTCAATCATCTTTCTGATGACTGTTGGTACAGAAAGGGTTCCAAACTCAACAGAGATAACCTCATTAAAATCCAGATGGATGAAATGCAAAATGAGTTTCAGACTAAGTTTGTACCACAGTCATCCCTATGTGATAAACCTAAGCCTTCATCCAAATCCAAAAAGAAGGATAGGGTTTATCATAAAATAGCTAATAGTGCTCCTCTTGATAAACATCAGACTAGGTCTGTGAATATTAAAAAGGAAATGGTAGGTCACAGGAACTCATCAAACACAAGTACTGATATGTCACAAGAGTTGAAAGCTTTAGCTACAAATCAGACACAACTTGTTATGATGGTTCAGCATTTGTTGGGGAGAGTTAACCAACTAGATGCACCTGTGATCAAACCACTAAAAAGGCATTCCAAGCCCAAATCCAATGAATTCATTTCAACACCATCTCCTTCTTCATCAGCTGTTAATCATAAGAAACAAGTTATTGTTAAATCTATTGATGAAAACAGACCCAAAACCAAAAAGGTTTGGGTCTCAAAACCTAACTAGTTCTTTATGATGAATGCAGGGTTCTTCAGCATGCCAAAGGAGCATCTGCTATGTAGACAGTGGAGGATCTATGCATATGACTCGGAGCAGTTCTCTTCTTAATGACTAATCTCAAGGAAAGAAGGGATTTGTTTCATTTGGAAATGATGCCAAGGGTTACATCATCGGGAAAGGATATGTGTCTAATGGACAAATCAGGTTTGATGATGTTAACCATGTGGAGAATCTCAAGTATAATCTGCTGAATGTCAGTCAAATGTGTGATAAAGGGCATGTTGCACTTTTCACAAGCCAGAACTGCAGGATTCTGTCTTCCCAAGTTCTAAGGCTGATTGAAAATGTATTGGATGAACATACTCTCCTGAAGGCCAACAGGATTGGAAGAGTATATGCCTTGGATTTGTCAAAGAAGATTGATTTGAAGGGTCATCCTTGTCTCTTCTCCAAAGCCTCTTCTCAGGAATATAAACTGTGGCATAGAAGGCTGGGTCATGTTAATCTCAAAAACATGAATCAGCTGATCCACAATAGTTTAGTGAGAGGTCGACCAATAAAGGAGTTCCACTGTGATGAAACCTGCACTGCTTGTTTGAATGGAAAACAACACAAAGTCTCATTCTCTCCTATTGAAGAACCTAAGTCCACTACCTGCTTGCAGTTACTGCATGTGGATCTATTTGGTCCTGTGAGAGTGATGAGCATGGCAAAGAAGAAATACTGTCTGGTAATTGTGGATGATTACTCCAGATTTGTATGGACTTTCTTCTTGCATTCAAAGGATAAGGTTGCTCAGACGATTATAAACTTTGTGTTGTATGTTGAGAAGCAGTATTCCCTATCAGTCAAGTGTATAAGGAGTGATAATGGAACTGAATTCATAAACCATACACTTGATGATTTTTATCTATCAAAAGGAATCAAGAGGCAGTTTAGCATCCCACGGACTCCAGAACAAAATGGAGTAGTGGAGAGAAAGAACAGGACCCTAATTGAAGCTGCAAGGTCTATGTTGGCTGACTCTGGTTTCCCATTGACCATTTGGGCTGAAGCTGTTAACACAGCTTGCTATGTGCAGAATAGAGTATTAGTAAATCAGAGGTTGATGAAGACTCCATATGAAGTTCTACATCATTTGTCTCCTCTAATTTCATTCTTCAAAACCTTTATGTGTCCTTGTTTCATACTAAACACAAAGGATCAACTCCACAAATTTGATCCTAAGGTGGATGCAGGGCATTTTGTAGGTTATTCATCCACATGCAAGGCTTACAGGGTCTTCAACTGCAGAACAAAGTTAGTTGAAGAAACCTTGCATGTGAAATTCAATGAATCTCCTAAGGATAAAATTCCACAAAACCCTATGGAGTTGTTTGATCTGGACATGCTGCAATATGTTCCTTATTAATCTCCAGCTATTGCAGATCATGTGGATAAATCATCTTCTTCAACAAGTCTTCCACCTGGTGGTACTGAAGATGATGATGATATCAGTACTCACCTTTTCAAGTTTAGTGACCAACTGCCTGAGTCTGCTAAACTTGATGTTCCTGTAGCTTCTGTACCTCCATCCACAACAAATGCTGATGAGATTTCTGACTCCTCTACATCATTTGCCTTGCCATCTAATACTTGGTTTCAGGAGTCTGGATCAACATCTGTTGCTGCTGAACCAGCTACAAACAGTTGCACTGATCTTATAGTATACCAAGAGCTGAAGAATCACCCCGTGTCTCAAATCATTAGTGATATCAATGTTGGTGTCTCAACCAGAAGTCAATTGTCAAACTTCTGCTTCTATGCTCTCTTCATCAGTCAGCTACAGCCAAAGAACTATCATGTTGCTTTGAGAGACAATGGATGGGTTGAAGCCATGCAGCTTGAGCTACTTCAGTTAAAAAAGCAGCAAGTGTGGGAACTGGTTCCTCTACCCCCAGGTAAGTTTGCAATAGGCAATAAATGGGTGTTTAGGAATAAAACTGATGAATATGGGCTTATTGTCAAGAACAAGGCTAGACTGGTTGTACAAAGGTTTTCACAAGATTAAGGTATTGATTATGATGAAACCTTTCCGCATGTAGCCAGACTAGAGGCAATTAGATTGTTCTTAGCCTATGCTGCATTCCACAATCTTAATGTTTTTCAAATGGATGTCGAAAGTGCATTTTTATATGGTAAAATAGAAGAAGAAGTTTATGTGTGTCAACCACCAGGTTTTAAGGACAATAAACATCATGATTGGGTGTATCAACTTGATAAGGCTCTTTATGGTTGAAGCAAGCTCCTAGAGCCTGGTATGAAATACTTTCAAAATTTCTACTTAACAATAATTTCACTAAAGGTTCCATAGATAAAACTTTGTTATTAAGAAGGGGATCAGCATAAGCTACTTGTTCAAATTTATGTTGATGATATTATTTTTGCATCCTCTGATCACCAGTTGTGTGATGATTTTACAAGTCAAATGAAACAAAAGTTTGAAATGAGTGCAATGGGAGAGTTACAGTTCTTTCTAGGCTTGCAAATCAAACAAAAGGCTAATGGAACTTTTATTCATCAGTCAAAATATACAAAAGTTCTTTTGAATAAGTTTGATTTACAACATTGTAAGCCCTGTTCTACTCCCATGTGCAACACCACACAACTGGATACAGATCATAAAGGTAAAGCTGTTGATGAAACACTTTACACATGTATGATTGGGTCCTTGATGTACTTAACAACTTCTAGACCAGATATCATGTTTGCAACTTGTGTTTGTGCAAGATTTCAGGCTGCTCCTAAAGAGTCTCATTTGATTGCAGTCAAGAGGATCTTTAGATATTTGCAAGGTACATAATCTCTAGGTCTATGGTATTCCACTGGACACTCTTTTGCCTCAATTAGTTGCTTTTTCAGATAGTGACTATGCAGGATGTAAGTTAACTAGAAAGTCAACTTATGGTGGATGTCAATTCTTAGGCAACTGTTTGATTTCTTGGCAGAGTAAGAAACAAACATCTGTTGCTACATCCACTGCTGAAGCAGAGTACATTGCTGCTGCAAGTTGTACATCTCAGATACTCTGGCTTCAGTACCAATTATTGGATTATGGCATTACAGAGACTAAGACTCCATTATTAATGGATACTGCTTCAGCTCTATGCATTGTCAAGAATCCAGTCGAGCACTCTAGGACCAAACATATAGAGATCAGACACCATTTTATTAGGGATTGTTTTGAAAAAGGTCTGATTGATCCAAAGTTTGTGCCTAGTGCTGATGAGCTTACATATATATTTACTAAGCCTCTGGATAGATCAACTTTCCAAAACCTTGTGTTAAGGCTTGGTATGTTGCAGCTAGAATAAGTGATAACTACTGATGATCTCAGTAAACAAGTACTGATGATCATTAGTAAACATGTCACAAATATGTACTAATTCTGTTAAAAAACTGATGCAGTTACAACTACTGATGTAGTTATCACTCATGATGTCAGTAAAAACAGATAAGTACTGATGTCCTATGAAACAACTAAAATTAGCTAAAAAGTCTGATAAGTAAGTGTTGAGGACAGTATGAAACAGCTAAAAATCTAAGAATTGACGAAAACTAATAATGAGAATTTTCACTTCAGTCATTTCCACAAACTGTTGTTTCACTCTAAACAGCTGATGACAAAACCATGTCTTCAATAGTTTCACAACTACTGATGACTAATACCAAGTCCTCAATTGTTTACAACAGCTGAAGACAAAACCAAGGTTTTCAGCAGTTTCACAACTACTGATGACTAAAACCAAGTCTTCAGTTGTTTTCAAATGTCTCATAGTTAAAACCAAGTCTTCAGTTGTTTTCATAATAGCTGATGACAACACCAACACTTCAGTCGTTTTCTTTTCAGCCTTTTCTTAACCTATAAATACCTGAACTTATAGCCGAACGTTTCATTAGCCAAGACAAGGATCGATTTATATGGAAGAGCATACTATCAAAACCACTCAAGAACACATTTACTACCTTAGAAACGTGGAAAATGATGCAGGAAGATGATGATGTTTGAAAGCTAAGACTTCAATGTAGAAGCCCTCAAGAGATGATACCATAATGTTGGACCAAAAGAACAAATGAGCCAGATCAGAAAAACCTTTAAGTCCCACAGACATCAAAACAACTGAAGTGATTTACAACAGCTGAAGACAAAGTGTGAAGACAAAGTCTAAAGACAAAGTCTAAAGATAACTGCTGAAGACAAAGTCTGAAGATCAAGTTCTCAGAAGTTGTCACAACAGCTGAGGTAGTTCTCTTCAGTAGTTGTGATGGTTTACATTTCAGTAGTTTTATGTTATGTAAAACATCTGAAGTTCTAATACTTCAGATGTTATAACTTTAGTAGTTGTAATGTTAGTTTATACTTAGCTTTTAATGAAGGTGTCCTCAGTTGTTGTGGACATCTTCAGTAGTTTAGTTTACTTTCAATTGTTTGTATAAATCAGTTAGATGTCACTATCAAGTGACGTCAGCTGATGTCACATTCCTTATAAAAGGAATGTTGACCTAATTTCCCCCAATGGGAAGTGTGTGCATGAATGAAGACATTATTTATGTAGAAAACTCTCTCTCTATAACTGTTACTGCTTAATTGAATATTCATGTTATTCTTGCTAGAATTTAGTCTAATTAATGTGCTATTCCGCTGCAAATCCTAATCTAATTGATCAAACTAGATCTCAATCCCTTCAAATGGTATCAGAGCAGGTTAATCATTGATCGATTTAACAATTGATCAGTGAAACTATTCTTTTGATATCTTAGTTTGATTGAATTAGCAAATTTGCAAGAATTGGTTATAGAGTTTGTTTTTCTGTTGCTCCTGTGAATCAATTTGAGATTCTTCTTGTTTCAAACTGTGTTGTTGAGTTTTTGAGTTAGATCTGTTAAACTCTTATTGAACCTGTTTGAATTGGTGAAAATGGCTGGATCAATCAATGATCCTCACAATACTGGCTCCTCAACAAAGCCTCCGATGCTTGTTAGGAGTGAGTACAACATATGGCAACGACGAATACTCCATCACCTGTCTGTTAATAGTTCAGGTTGTTGGAAATCTGTGGTTCATGGACCATATAAGCCTATGGTGAGTAATCCGGAAACCAATGAAATGACTTCGAAGAAGAAAGAGCAATATTGAGATGAAGATCTGAAACTGATTGAAATTGATGCTAAAGCCCATGGAATTCTGGCCATGGCACTGCCTAATGAAATCTATTATGCACTTATGCATCATGAATCTGCTCATGACCTCTGGGTTGCTCTGAAAGAACAATTTGGAGGAACTGATGAGGTCGTAGCAAACAATAGAGAAATCTTTACCCAGCAATATGAGACATTCTCTCATAGAAAGGGTGAGTCACTGACTCAACAATTTGAGTGATTCCCTTATTTGATATCTGAGTTGAAAATGGTTAAACATGAATATACAAACAGTCAGATGACAACAGATTTCTCAGATCCCTGCCTGAGAGATGTGACACATATACAATTGTCCTACGCTCCAGTGCAAATCTAGATAATCTATCTCTCACCCAGCTTCATGGGAAACTGCTAACATTTGAAAGAGAGATAGAACAGAAAAGAAAACTGACTTCATCTGGGAAGCTCACTGATGATTTTGTACCAGGGAATACTGCTCTAGTTGGTCATGAGTAAGAATATGCTACATCAGAAAATTCCTATGATGAGCATATGATTTCTCTTCAAACATTGGAGATCATGCCTTTGCTGGTATTGATTGTAATTCAGGATGTAATAGTGATAATTTGTGCTTTTTGATGGATGATTTGAAAGGAATTGCTGATGATGATTTGGAAGAGATGGATATTTTGAGCCAAAGGGCATTAGTTAATATCAGATCTCAAAAATTTTACAAAAGGACACGTAGAAAATTCCCTGGTCTCTCTGCAAAAACCAAAGTTGGTTTTGACAAGAGCAAGTTGAGGTGTCACAAGTGCCATAGACTTGGACATTTTGCAAGAGAGTGTAGATCATCTGGATCTAACTCTTCTGCACCCTTTGTGACCTTTCCAACCAATAATTCACAAAACAAAGGGCAACATTCTACCAGTTCTGGTCATCATTAACAAAATCAATCATCTCCTGCATATTTTGTTCCTCAAGGTCAAATGCCATATCCTTATCCCTGTTTTTACATGCCACAGTCCAATCAGGTTCCTGTACCCATAGCTCAATAATCACATGCCCTACTGAGCCTCCACCATCTCAATCAAGTCAACAATCTCAATCTCAATCTCAATCACATCAAAGCTTTTTCGCTCCTGGTGTTGTTGACTGGGTTATTCTGAACAAATTTTTTCTGGTGCTGGTCAACATGGTGGTGAAAATTCTTTTGGAAATCTTGCTCTTATGGCCCTGGAGTCTATTGGTGGTTCAAGCTCAAATGCTTCATCATCACAGGTACCACAAGTATCTTCTGAGGCTAAGGCCAAGTTGTGTTCTGAGTCATGCATAGCTGCTTTTGCCTCAATTAGAGAAACAAATGTAGCTTTAATTAATCAAAATCTTGACCTAGAGAAAGTGATTTCTAATAGAAAAGCTGAGTTTGGGTCTGTTTTAAAAGAAAAAGATGACAAGGATGATAGTCTGCCACTCTCTGCTGTTCTCAAAATAAAAATGCCTGAGCCTAGGAGTCAACCAACAACAATCACACCTGACTTTCAAAGGCAAATGGTAAAAGTTAAACTTGAAGAAGAAGAACAGCACAAACAACATGATGAGCAACTGTTAAGGATGATTGATAAAGAGTTTCCCAAGTCTTCATCCATACAAGCTATGAAGAAACATGCTCAGAGGTTGTATGCTCTCAGATTTACATTCCAATATCAGAAAGAGAGAGTGAGAATTTGGCCTGACCCCAGAGTAAGTGACAGAATTCACAAAATGAAGATTCAAAGCAGATACAATGGCCAAGTAAAGAAGATTGTAGATGTTGTGATAATGCTGGCCATTGTAGTGTCACCCTAGGAAATTCTTGATGACTTCAAGAGAGCATACAAGTCTAAAATGACTCCACAAACTTTACTAGAAAACAAAATGGTAAAGAAGGGGTTAATCTACAAGAAGCTTGAAGAAATAAGAAGAAATGAGCTCCAGTTATTGCTTGAAGGCACTCATCCTTTTGCATACAGAGAGATAACAACTGTGGAGCTGAAAAATAGAAAGCTTATTAAGTACTTATCTGAGTACTATGGGCTTGAGTTCTTCTTTGAAAGTGGAGTTGAAGAACTTACAATGGGAGAACAAGTTGTTTTCCTTGAGGCCTATGTCAAAGAGTCTTACAAACTTATAATTGGGAAGTAGGTTTCATGGATGGGGTAACATCTCTGTGTCCAATTCCCCAAGACAGAGTTCCCATTCATCCTTTGCCAATCAAACCTTCTGAAATCTCCTCCCCGGCTTGAGCTTATATTGAAGAATTCTGAGCTGATCCAGATTTTGTTTCTGCAAATAAGTGGGACGTCAATAATTTTAAAGGTTTTGGTTGCATTGGTTCAGGGGGAGTTTGTTGGACCAAAATAACCAATGAGCCAGATTAGAAAAACCTTTAAGTCCCACAGACATCAAAACAACTGAAGTGATTTACAACAGCTGAAGACAAAGTCTGAAGACAAAGTCTGAAGACAAAGTGTGAAGACAAAGTCTGAAGACAAAGTCTGAAGACAAAGTCTGAAGACAAAGTCTGAAGACAAAGTCTGAAGACAAAGGCTGAAGACAAGGCTGAAGACAAAGGCTGAAGACAAAGGCTGAAGACAAAGTCTGAAGACAAAGTCTGAAGACAAAGTCTGAAGACAAAGTCTGAAGACAAAGTCTGAAGACAAAGTCTGAAGACAAAGTCTGAAGACAAAGTCTTCTGAAGACAACTGCTGAAGACAAAGTCTGAAGGCAAAGTCTGAAGACAAAGTCTGAAGACAAAGTCTGAAGACAAAGTCTGAAGACAAAGTCTGAAGATCAAGTTCTGAGAAGTTGTCACAACAGCTGAAGTAGTTCTCTTTAGTAGTTGTGATGGTTTACATTTCAGTAGTTTTATGTTATGTAAAACATCTGATGTTCTTATACTTCAGATGTTATAACTTCATTAGTTGTAATGTTAGTTTATACTTAGCTTTTAATGAAGGTGTCCTCAGTGTTGTGGACATCATCAGTAGTTTACTTTACTTTCAGTTGTTTGTATAAATCAGTTAGATGTCACTATCAAGTGACGTCAGCTGATGTCAAATTCCTTAAAAAATGAATTTTGACCTAATTTCCCCCTACGGGAAGTGTGTGCATGAATGAAAACATTCTTTTGTAGAAAACTCTCTCTCTATAACTGTTACTACTTAATTAATATTCATATTATTCTTGATAGAATTTAGTCTAATTCGTGTGCTATTCCGCTGCAAATCCTAATCTAATTTATCAAACTAGATCTCGATCCCTTCACACAAGCCCTTCCAAGACACCTACTTGTTAGGTAGTAAAACACCAACTTGCTACTCTTCTTGTAGATCCGAATCTACACAAGCAAATCTGAATTTTTGAGGCTTGCAAAGCTGATTGTTCAGCCAAGAAGAAAAAGAGAAAACTTTCTTGTGTGTGTGAGAAAAAGTTGTGTCTTTGGAAGAGTGTAAGAGTGAGATTATTATTGCATGAACCAAGACCAAAAGGAGGATTCCCAAGGCCAAGGGGCGGCCGAAATTGGACCCCCAAAGTGGGTTTCCTTCCCATTTTTCTTTTATAAAATGTTACACTCTTACCCTTTGTTTTATAAAAATAAAACCGTTTTCTAAATTGGTGTTAATATTTATTTGTATGATCTCATCAACAAACAAATATTTATTGGTGTTTGTTTGGCTTGTTATTGGGTATGACCCGACTTGGATCATAACGTACTAACCAAATCAATCTTATATGTGTCTTGGGCATATAAGATCCGACATTCTCCCACTTGCACAAGATTCATAGAAAATTGATGTAAGCAGTAAATACCGCCTAACAACGGTTTACTACCCTTAATACATATGACTAGGTGCCATTCAATAACATCATCTCCTTCAAGTACCATACTTGAAATGTTTTAGGTGAATTAATCATCCATCCTTTTGTTACAGATGTCATGTTAAATCCCAGAGACACAGAATTGTCATTCTCTAATGATTTAGCTTTAACAGGCCTTAGACATCTAACTCTCAATGAATAAGAGGAACAAATTCCATCTTGACTACATACATCTCTCACAATTACCTTATATCATACCTGAACCTAGCCTTACGTACTGTTAATGTTTCAAAACAGCAAAGCACTAAGTCAAAGTACGATACTTGGTGAATATCAAGACTCAATATGTATCTCAGGTCTGAGGATACAATGATATTCGCCTTTACTCAATATTTCTTATGACTAATCATAAAGAGTCCATGCAAAAATAATAGAGAGCGGGCCAGTCCTATATCTATATCCCATAGATATCAATGAACCTTGGTAGCATCCTTTTGCTCTATATTCATACTTTATGAATATCAACCAATCCAAGTTCGTTATAGTCTTACATTGACGTTTAGAATAACTTACTTATTCATAGATTTAAACATGCTAAAATAGAAGAACAAATGAAGATTATAATCATATAATTAAGTCAAATAACATAAGTTCCAATATCTAAATACAAAATTTGATCAAGTCCAATCACTAGAATATCGAAGTCCTAAGGCACAAGTATGACTTTTATGCTTTGACCTATCCAGGAGCTTCGTGAATGGATGTGCAATGTTTTGATCGGTGTGAACTTTGCGAATACATATCTTTCCCTTTTCAACTTCATCCCTTATGTAGTTGAATCTCCGTTCAATGTGCCGAGTCTTTTGATATGCACGAGGTTCTTTGATTTGAGCAATCGCACCCTCGTTATCACAAAAGATCTCTAGGGGGTCTTGAATGGTAGCAAAGACCCCTAGATCAGCAATGAACTTCCTAAGCCACGCAACTTCTTGAGTTGCCAATGAAGCGGCGATGTATTCTGATTCTGTTGTAGATAGTGCCACTACATCTTGCTTTGAGCTTTTCCAAGAGACCGCTCCTCCATTCATAATGAAGACATATCCCGACTGTGATGGAGAATCATCTCAATCAGTTTGGAAACTCGCATCCGTGTAACCCTTTACAACGAGTTCCTCCTCACCAGATCCATACATTAAGAACATGTCCTTAGTATTTCTATGGTATTTTAAAATACTCTTAACAGCCATCCAATGACTATTACCAGGATTTTGTTGATATCTACTTGTCATGCTTAGAGCACATGACACGTTTGGCCTAGTACATATCATTGCATACAGGATGGATCCTATAGCAGATGCATATGGACTCCATTCATTCTTTCTTGTTCAACCATTAAACTAGGACATTGAGATGAGCTCAATATAGTCCCCTTTTGAATAGGTACCATGTAGGGTTTGCAAGAACATAAAACAAAGTTTAACCCATTAAACTTACTGAAAACGAAGTGGAATTTCAACATATTATTTACTTACTTATAAGATGAAAATATGTTCATTAGGTGACCATTTCAATGTATAAAGCAAACCTGAAACAAAGGATCTTAAATATGTGAATGAACAAGCTAAGAACATATGTTAAAACAACATAAAATCACAGCTACATGAAGATGTGAATAACTACCTTTCTGCTGCTGAAAAGTCGACTAAGGTAGAGAGATAAGTTGCTAAAACTTCGGCCAAGGCTCCAAGGATGGATCCCTCAAGCTAGTATACACCAAGCACTATCACAAAACACCTTAGATGCTAGGATTGAACACCAAAACGAAGGGAACTCTTCTGGAATAACTTTCAGCCGAGTTCTATCTATCAAGAACAAGAAAACCTTTTTTTTGTTCTATTGCATGTGTGAGAGAGAAAGAAGAGATTTAGTGAATGTGTGTCTCAAGAGTGTATATTTTCAAGGATATCAACAATACCAAGAGAAAGACCCCCTCCAAGGGCGGCCGAATCTACCTTTTAAAACGGTGTTTCCCCCTTTAAAAGTTAAATGACTTATTAACACATCAATAAGTCATTTCCTTTTAAAAGTTGTTCATCCAATAAACGTTTTATTAGAATAACACATACACATTCACTAGTTATTTGATGTTATTTAAATAAATTAAATAACATTACAAACAAAATCTATAAACAAAATATCCATATAAATTGTTCAATCTCATATGCAACTTATTTTGAAAACCCATTTTCTAAATTGGTGTTATTATTTAATCGCATGTTCATATCATCAATTGAATAATTGTCAGTGATTGCAAAGCTTGTTATTGGGTATAACCCGACTTGGATCATGACATACTAACCGCATCAATGTTATATGTGTCTTGGGCATATAGAATCTAACAATCTCCCACTTGCCCAAGACTCATAGAAGATTGATGCAAGTAGTAAATACCGCCTAACAACGGTTTACTACCCTTAATACGCATGACTTATAGCCATTCAATAACATCATCTTATTCAAGTATCCTACTTGAAATGATTTAGGTAAATCAATCATCTATCCTTTTGTTACAGATGTCATGTTAAATCCATGAACATATAGTGATCATTCCTTGTTGATTTAACTTATCAGGCCTTAGACATCTAACTCTCAACTAATAAGAACAACAAATTCCATCTTGACCACATACGTTTCTCACAAACACCTCGTGTCATACCTGAACATATCCTTATGTGCTGTCCACTATTTCAGGACAGTGAAGAATTAGTTCAAGGTATAATACTTGGTGAATATCAAAACCCAATATGTATCTCAGGTCGGAGGATACCAAATGATATTCGCCTTTACTCAAAATTACTTATGATCAATCAATAAGATTCCATGTAGTAAAGTTTGAGTTGCGGGTTAGTCCAATATTTGTATCCCACAAATATCTATGAACTTTGGTAGCAACCCATTGCTCTATATTCATCCTTATGAATATCAACCAATCCAAGTTCATAATAATCTTACCCTCACACTTGTTCCCACAAGTATGAACGACTACGGACATTTAGAGTAAACAGTTTACTCATGGATTAAACATGTTAAATTGGAACATTAATTGAAACATTATAACCAAATAATTTTATTCAAATAATAGAGAGTTCCACATATCCAAATACAAAATTACAGATCAAATCCAATCACTAGAATATTGAAGTCCCATGGCACAAGTATGACCTTCGTGCTTTGCCTTTTCAAGGAGCTTCGTGAGAGGATCCGCAATGTTCTGATCCATGTCAACTTTGTGAATACATATCTTTCCTTTTTCAACTTCATCTCGTATGCAGTTGAATCTCCGCTCAATGTGCCTAGTCTTTTGGTGAGCACGAGGTTCCTTGATTTGAGCAATCGCACCCTCGTTGTCACAAAAGATCTCTAGGGGTCCTGAATGGAAGGGACAACAAGTTCCCAACTTGATTGTCATACATGGATTGCATCTCAACGTTCATGGCCTCAAGCCATTTATCACAATCCAAATTGGACACTACATCATGGTATGTGGTTGGTTCATCTGAATCTACCACATAGCATCCATATATGAAAAATCCATATCTTTCAGGTGGATTACTAGTTCTACCACTTCTACGAACGTTTTGTGTGTATTGATCAACTACTTGATCAACTTCAACATCCTCATGTTGAGTGCTAACTTCAACCAACGTGCATCGGGTTGTGGTTCTTGATCCTCTTCAAGATTCACTGTTCTACTGCTAGTTCCTTCCATAAGGAACTTTGCTTCTAAGAACTCACCCTTTATGGCAACAAACACCTTTTGTTCCAGTGGATCATAGAAATAATATCCCATAGAATCTCTAGGGTATCCAACAAAGATACACTTGGTGGATCGGACTTCCAATTTGTTTGGGGTGGGAGTCTTAACATAAGCCTCACAACCCCAGACCCTTAAGTATGATAGGGATGGAACTCTTCCATGCCATATCTTGAAAGGTGTCCTTTCCACCTTTTTGGTTGGGGCCATATTTAGAATACGGGCCGCGGAGAGCAAAGCGAAACTCCAAAATGATAGAGGTAATGTGCTTCTAGCCATCATAGATCGGACCATATCCAATAAGGTTCGATTCCTCCTCTCACACACACCATTGTGTTGTGGTGTTTTAGGTGGAGTGAGTTGTGAGACAATCCCACAACTCCTAAGATGGTCTTGAAAAGCATCACTTAGGTATTCACCTCCTCTATCAGTGCGGAGAACTTTAATTGACTTGTTGGGTTGATTTTCTACTTCATTCTTGAAGATTTTGAACATTTCAAAAGCTTCATCTTTGTGCCTTAATAAGTACACATACCCATCGCGACTATAATCGTCGGTAAAGGTAATGAAGTATCTTTCACCATTCCTAGTCATTGGCTTAAAAGGACCACATACATCCGAATGTATGATTCCTAATAAATCTTTTGCCCTTTCGTTAGTTCCACTAAAGGGTGCCTTAGTCATTTTACCTTGTAAACAAGACTCACATACATCAAATGAATCACATTCATTCATTTTTAAAAGACCATTCTTTTGAAGTGTTTGTATATGTTTCTTGTTTATATGACCAAGACGACAATGCCAAAGATAGGTTTCATTCAAATCCAACTTGAGTTTCTTGGTGCTAGTTTGGTACAATGAACTATTTAAAGTATTTTCATGAACCAATTCATAAATACCATTAATGGGTATAGCTTTAAAATAGAACATATCATTTAAAGAAACATGAATATCATTTTCAACAAAAGATAATACATAATCATAAAGTCTTAATTGGGATACAGAAATAATGTTCCTAGTCAAACTAGGAGCATACAAAACATTCTTCAAAATAACATCCAAGCCACTTGGAAGTTTCAAGATGTAGTCCCCACGAGCTTCAACTTGGACTTTGGTTCCATTGCCCATGAAGAGGCTAACATCCCCTTGATTGAAGTCCTTACTTCTTTTGAACCCCTGCAACAAATTGCAAATATGAGTTCCACATCCGGTCTCTAATACCCATGTGTTGAAGATGTAACATTAAGATCAATATGAATCATGTATATTGTACCTGAGGTCTGCCGGCATCCCTCTTGGCTTTCAACTCTTGTAGATGGATAGGACAATTTCATGCCCAATGTCCAATCTCCCCACACTTGAAGCATGGGTCATTGGTAGCAACCTTTTGCTTCTTCTGTTGTGGTTTGGGTGGCACCCTTGCCACCCCTTTCCCTTTTCCCCATACGGGTCCCTTACCCTTGGCAACCTTGCCTTGGGTGCGGGATGAGGCCTTTTCTTGTTCCCTCCTTCATTGATGGTGAGAACGGGTAAAACCCTTTTACCCATGGCCGCCGCGGCCGTTTTTAGCATTGAGTGAAGCTCACCAATGCTTTTGTCCCAAGCATTCATGTTGTAATTCAACACAAATGTCTCGAACTTCTTGGTAAGGCCATTGAGGATCAAATCCGTGGCCAATTCCTTGGAGACGGGACAATTAAGCCTCTCGAGGCGGTCAATATGACTTTTCATCTTAAGTACATAAGATGAAACAGATTGGTTGTTGTCCATACGACATGCATGGAGTGCTCGAACTGTTTCGAAGCGCTCAACCCTTGCTTGCTGTTGGAACGTTTCCTTTAGCCGAGTTATCATGTCATAAGCTCCGTGATGTTCATACTCCTTTTGGAGATCCGGAGTCATGCTCCCCAGCATGAGACAAGACACTTGGACGGAGTCCTCAGTGTACTTTAGCCAATCGTTATAGGCCTCCTCATCATCCTCAGCAGGTTGATCGGGGATAGGGTCGTCTAAAATATATGATCGTCTTTCTTGCTTGAGAACGATTCTCAAGTTTCGATACTAATCAATAAAGCTGTTATGATTTAGACATTCCTTTTGGAGGATTGCTCGTAATGATTGGTTGGATGCGAATGAGTTATCATGATTATCATTATTGGTGGTCATCTACAAAATTTAACAAAGATTTATTTTAGTATTTTCGATATAGTTATATTTTTAAAATTAATGCCTTTAAGGTCATTTGAATATTAAAGTCCAGAATCCAACATTACATTTAAATTGCGGTTAGGTGACCTTTATCCCACGATTTAAATTAATAAGGTGGTCAACATTTGACGATTGCAACCATTTGCAACTTCTTGAAATATGGGATCGACTTGAAACATCATGTAAAGTCGGCATGTTAATCCCATCAACACCATTTGGAAACCACACCGTAGGTGATCCATTTGACATGGTTTGCAAATCAAGATACCCTACTTACACCTACGTGTGAGTTTGCCAAAAGTGGTTAAGTGACCTTTATCCCACAAATAAGGCATTCTCACCTCAAGTCGCAAGTTCCCTCAAAATGGTTAGGTGACCTTTATCCCACTAAGAGTTCCCAAGTGACTCAAGTGTTGTGTAAAAGGACGGTGTTGATCTTGTTAAAATGTTAAGTGATTTCATAATACAAGTTTTAGAAAACTCTATGTACTTGTATTTGCATGCTTTAAAATACAAGGTACCCTATGGTCCTTTGATTAAAACCAATTTTTAATACTTAAAATCATTAAATCATTTTAATAACATTTTATTACTTTTTAATGATTAAGAACCATCATTTTTATAGCTTGTTAAGTTTGTTAATTAGTTTGTAACGCATATCAAGATATCAACCATACAATCAAATAACAAACATACAAACAAGCATAAACATAAACAACCATAATGTGCATAACCATAGCTACTATTGTGACCACACTTGTTTGCCATCACAAGTGTGATCATAAGGTCTTTCCTAAGGTTGGAAATCAACACAAAATTGAGGTCATCATAGGCCCCCACTTGAACTTGCATCCATATGCTTCAAGTTCCATGTCTTTGATGTCTATCTTGGGTCTTGATCTTGTGCATCTTCCTATTCCAAAATTGTATCCTAATACATTTTTCTAATAAACGAAATGCACCTAATCTATTAATTACATAACCAAATGAATAAATAATTACAACCCAAATCATAAAGATGAATATTACAACCCAATTGAATGAATAAAACAACCATTCCAATCATCCAAACAACACAAGGCCAAAAGCTAGGTTATGCACTAACAAGAGAACAATCATAAACATCAATCAACAAACTAAATAAACCCCATCAAACCCAAAATTTTCAGCCAACATAAACTGAAAATTTGGGTTTGTTTGTCCAAACAACAACATCCAAAATAATCAACCAATTGACATTTCCATCTTTCATAGTTTAATCATAAGCATGAAGATATAACCATGAAAGACTTGGGGTTTACAAAATCAGCCAAAATCATCCTCTAATAGGTTGATAATAACCTTCTAAAACCGATTTTAAAGAACAAGAATAAGCAAGTTATCCACATAACCGGCTCTTGATGCCATTGTAGGGTTTGCAAGAGCATAAAACAAAGTTTAACCCATTAAACTTACTGAAAACGCAGCGGAATTTCAACATATTATTTACTTACTTATAAGCTGAAAATATGTTCATTAGGTGAACATTTCAATGTATAAAGCAAACCCAAAACAAAGGATCTTAAATATGTGAATGAACAAGCTAAGAACAAATGTTAAAACAACATAAAATCACAGCTACATGAAGCTCTGATTAACTACCTTTCTGCTGCTGAAAAGTCGACTAAGGTAGAGAGATAAGTTGCTAAAACTTAGGCCAAGGCTCCAAGGAAGGATCCCTCAAGCTAGTATACCCCAAGCACTATCACAAAACACCTTAGATGCTTGGAGTGAACACCAAAACGAAGAGAAACTCTTCTGGAATAACTTTCAGCCGAGTTCTATCTATCAAGAACAAGAAAACCTTTTTTTGTTCTATTGCATGTGTGAGAGAGAAAGAAGAGATTGAGTGAATGTGTGTCTCAAGAGTGTATATTTTCAAGGATATCAACAATACCAAGAGAAAGACCCCCTCCAAGGGCGTCCGAATCTACCTTTTAAAATGGTGTTTCCCCCCTTAAAAGTTAAATGACTTGTTAACACATCAATAAGTCATTCCTTTTAAAAGTTGTTCATCCAATAAACGTTTTATTAGAATAACACATACACATTCACTAGTTATTTGATGTTATTTAAATAAATTAAATAACATTACAAACAAAATCTATAAACAAAATATCCATATAAATTGTTCAATCTCATATGCAACTTATTTAGAAAACCCATTTTCTAAATTTGGTGTTATTATTAATTGCATGATCATATCATCAATTGAATAATTGTTGGTGATTGCAAAGCTTGTTATTGGGTATAACCGACTTGGATCATGACATAGTAACCACATCAATGTTCTATGTGTCTTGGGCATACAGAATCTAACATACCAAACCTTTCTTAGAATTCTCCATCTTGAACCTTTTCAAGACCTTTTCAATGTATGCACTTTGGTTTAAACCTATCAACCGTTTTGATCTATCCCTATTGATCTTTATTCCTAAGATATAGGCGGCTTCACCAATATCCTTTTTGGAAAAGCAGTTTCCAAGATAGGCTTTTACACCTTCCAAGGTTGGAATGTCGTTTCCAAGTAGTAAAATGTCATCGACATATAATAGAAGGAAAGTAATAGTGTTCCCACTACCTTTCTTATATACACAAGCTTCATCAGGTTTTTGATGAAGCCAATTTTCTTTACTTCATCATCAAAACCGTGATTCCAACTTCTCGACGCTTGTTTCAATCCTTAAATTGACTTCTTTAACTTGCATACCTTGTTAGGATGTTTTGGATCAACAAAACCTTCAGGCTGTTCCATATGGACATCTTCCTCAAGATATCCATTAAGGAAGGTGGTTTTGACATCCATTTATCAAATCTCATAGTCATAATGTGCTGCTATGGTAAATAATATCCAAATAGACTTTAGCATTGCCACAGGCGAAAAAGTTTCATCATAATCAACCCCTTGAGTTTGAGTGAAACCTTTTGCTACAAGTCTAGCTTTATAAGTATCCAAGTTTCCATGCATATCAGTTTTCTTCTTTAAAACCCACTTACTTCCAACTACCTTGGACTTAAGAGGTGGTGTAACCAATTCCCAAACTTGGTTATCATACATGGATTGCATCTCAACGTTCATGGCTTCTTTCCATTTGTCAAAATCAGGTTTTGACATTGCATCATGGTATGTGGCTGGTTCATCCGAATCTACCACATAACATCCATCCATGAAATATCCATATCTCTCAGGAGGAACAGTAGTTCTACTAGATCTGCGAACGTTTTGTGTATCTTGATCATCCATATGATCATTATCAACATCCTCATGTTGATTGCTAGTATCAATCAAATGTTTATCGTCTTGTGAATCTTGAACCTCTTCAAGTTCCACTGTTCTTCCACTAGTTTCTTCCGAAAGGAACTTAGTTTCCAAGAACTCTGCCTTTTGAGCGATAAGCATTTTCTGTCTGTTCGATCATGGAAATAATATCCAATACAATCTCTAGGATATCCAATGAAGATACACTTTGTGGATCGGGCTTCCAGTTTGTTTTGAGTGTATTGCGTAGGATAAGCCTCACACCCCCAAACTTTTAAATATGATAACGATGGAACCCTTCCATGCCATACTTTGAAAGGTGTCCTTTCCACTTTCTTGGTGGGGGCCATATTTAGAATACGGGCCGCGGAGAGCAATGCGAAACCCAAAATGATAGAGGTAGTGTACTTCTAGCCATAATTGATCGAACCATATCCAATAGAGTCCGATTCCTCCTCTCAGACACACCATTATGTTGTGGTGTTCCAGGTGGAGTAAGTTGTGAGACAATCCCACAACTTCTAAGATACTCTTGAAAGTCACTACTTAGGTATTCACCTCCTCTATGGTACAAATAATCTTGATCGTTTTATTGAGTTGATTTTCTACCTTATTTTTGATGATTTTGAACATTTCAAAACATTCATGTTTGTGTCTTAACAAGTACACATACCCATAACGACTATAGTCATCGGTAAAGGTAATGAAGTATCTTTCACCATTCCTAGTTATTGATTTATAAGGTCCACATACATCCGAATGTATGATCCCTAATAAATCATTTGCCCTTTCATTAGTCCTACTAAAAGGGGCCTTTGTCATTTTACCTTGTAAACAAGACTCGCATACATCAAATGAATCAATTTCTTTAGTTTTCAAAAGACCATTCTTTTGATGTTTTTGCATACGATTCTTGTTTATGTGACCAAGGCGACAATGCTAAAGATACGAATCACTCAAATCTAATTTGAGCCTTTTGGTGTTTGCTTGGTACATTGAGCTATCATATGTTTTGTTGTCATGAACCAATTCATAAATACCATTACAAGGTATAGCCTTAAAATAAAACACATGAGTTAAAGAAACATGAATATCATTGTGAACAAACTTGAAATTATAATCACATTGTCTTAGACGTGAAAGAGAAATAATGTTCCTAGTCAAACTAAGAGCATACAAAACATTCTTTAGAATAACTTCCAAACCACTTGGAAGCTTCAAAATCTAGTATCCTTGAGCTTCTACGTGAACTTTGCACCATTGCCCATAAAGAGACTAATTTCACCTTTTGCATAATTCTCACTTCTTTTGAACCCCTACAACAAATTGCAAATATGAGTTCCACATCCGGTATACAATACCCATGTGTTAGAAGAAATAACATTTAGCTCAACATGTATCATAAAGATTGTACCTGAGGTTTGCCCCGCATCCCTCTTCGATCTCAACTCTTTGAGATAGACCAGACAATTGAGTTTCCAATGGCCTACCTCACCACACTCAAAACACGGGTCTTTATGAGCAACCTTTTGCTTCTTTTCTTTCAGTTTGGGTGGTTCCACTTTAGCTTTACCCTTACCCTTCCCCTTGACGTGCCCTTCCCTTTAGCAACACTTGCCCTAGGGTTGGCGAGGATCCTTTTCTTACTACCTCCTTCATTGATCGTAAGGACCGGTAGAAGCTTTCTACCCATGCTTGCCTCGGCCATTTTGAGCATTGAATGAAGCTCACCAATGCTCTTGTCCCATCCATTCATGTTATAGTTCATAACAAAGCTATCAAACTTCTTGGATAGGGAGTTGAGGATCAAATCCGTTGCCAACTCCTTGGACACACGACAGTTAAGCCTTTCAAGGCGATCAATGTGGCTCTTCATCTTAGAATGTAAGATGATACCGATGGGTCTCGTCCATCCGACGTGCATGGAGCGCTCGAACCCTTTCGAAGCGTTCCACCCTTGATTGTTGTTGAAACATTTCTTCAACTGGGTGATCATGTCATAGGCATTGTGCTTCTCAAAGTCCTTTTGCAACTCGGGAATCATACTTGCTAGCATGAGACATGAGTCTTGCACAGAGTCCTCGGTGTACTTCACCCACTCGTTAAAGGCCTCTACGTCATTCTCATCGGGTTGATCGGGAATGGGATCGTCTAACACATTGGACTTCTTTTCTTGCTTGAGAACGATTCTCAAGTTTCGGTACCGATCCATGAAGTTTCCATGGTTGAGACGTTCCTTCTCGAGAATGGTTCTTAGTGATAGGTTATGGACGGTCGGGATTGAGTGGTTGTTGTTTGCCATCTACAATTTTACAAAGTTCAATTTTTAGTATTTTAATATCAAATTATTTTAATTATTATACCCTTTAATGTCTCATAGAAAATTAATAATTAAAGTTCTAGAATCCAACGTTACATTTAAATATCGGTTAGGTGACCTTTATCCCTTTAATTAAATTAACAAGGTAGTCAACATTTGACAATTGTAACCTATTACAATTTCTAGTGTATGGGATCGGTTAAAACATCTTATGTTTAGTTTGGCATGTTAATCCCATCAACACCTTTTGTACGTCATGCTTCAGTGATCCTAATACATGAGTTCCAAATCAAGTCGCCCTACTTAGACACACGTGTGATTTTACTAATATAAGTGGTTAGGTGACCTTTATCCCACACATACGGTAATTTCACCTCAACTTCACAAGTATCTACATTTATGGTTAGGTAACCTTTATCCCATAAACAAGTTGCAAGTGAATCGAGTGTTGTTTAAGAGGATGGTGTTAAACTTGTTTTGAAAAGGGTTTTTATAGTATCTAAAATTCTAGTTTTTTAGAAAAACCTTTTATACCATACAATTTGTATGCATTCAAATGCATGGTATTTTATGAAAAACTATTTTCATGGTTCCTTTTAATAAAACTCATTTTTATTAAATCATTAACCCTATTAAACTCAATTATTATTCATTTAATGATATTAAAGAACCAATTTTATGCTTGTTTTATCATAGTTGTTCAACAAGTTTATCAACATTCAACAAAATGTCAAACACATCCAAACAACCAAACATACAATATAAGTGCATAACCATAGCCAGCTATTTTGACCACACTTGCTTGCCATAACAAGTGTGTCAAGAGGTCATTCCTAAGGGTAAAACTTGACATGAATCTTGTGTCGGTGAACTCCCACTTGAACCCGCATCCATATGCTTCAAGTAACCCTTTTGTGTTGTGATTTCACCATCTTCTTTAGGTATCTTCTTGGTCATCCAAAACAGCCCCAAAGAACAATACATAGAAAAACCATATACATTTTTCTAGAAAAATAAAGTGCAAACTAATCTATTTATTACATACCAAATGAAACAAATAAATTACATAGCCTTTGTTACAACCAAATGAAATCACAACCACAAACAATCAAACACAAGGTCATGGCTAGGTTTCATGCACTAAAACACATCCAAATATGTATACAAAATCAAGAATGGCAGCCCCTTTTGAACCCAAATTCTCGGCCAAACAAACCAAGAACAAGTGGGTTTTTGTCCAAACAAACAAACTATCTCATGATTTTAATTTTTCAAGATCCTTACATGCATATAAAAGTAATATCTGAAAAACAAAGGGAGTTCCATGTGTGAAATTTCCAGCCCACTTTTTATCAAAAAAAAGACCCGAAAATTTCAATTTTTGAAGCATGTATCCATATAACCGGCTCTTGATGCCATTGTAAGATTTTGTAGAAGTTTATCGAAGTCATATTACCATTAATATGTAAAATCGCAGCGGAGTTATAATCAAAAACCATTTGGGATTAGTTAGTTTATGCATCAAATACATTTGATAAAACAAAACCAAAGACAAGGATCAATTTATATCGAAGAGCATAGTATCAAAACACTCGAGAACACATTTACTACCTTAGAAACGTGGAGAATGATGCAGGAAGATGATGATGTTTGAAAGCTAAGACTTCAATGTAGAAGCCCTCAAGAGATGATACCCACAAGCCCTTCCAAGACACCTACTTGTTAGGTAGTAAAACACAACTTGCTACTCTTCTTGTAGATCCGATCTACCCAAGCAAATCTGAATTTTTGAGGCTTGCAAAGCTGATTGTTCAGCGAAGAAGAAAAAGAGAAAAGTTGCTTGTGTGTGTGTGAGAAAAAGGTGTGTCTTTGGTGGAGTGTAAGAGTGAGTTTATTATTGCATGAACCAAGACCAAAAGGAGGATTCCCAAGGCCAAGGGGCGGCCGAAATTGGACCCCCAAAGGGTTTCCCTCCCATTTTTCTTTTATAAAATGTTACACTCTTACCCTTGTTTTATAACTAAAACCACTTTTAATTTTATAACACTAATACACTTTAATTTGTCATCGTTTAACTAACTTAAATAATGAAACAAATGATTTCTCATGAACAAATCATATACATAATGTGTTCATTTACAAAAGCAATGTTTTAGAAAACCCGTTTTCTAAATTGGTGTTAATATTTATTTGTATGATCTCATCAATGAATAAATATTTATGGTGTTTGTTTGGCTTGTTATTGGGTATGACCCGACTTGGATCATAACGTACTAACCACATCAATCTTATATGTGTCTTGGGCATATACGATCCAAAATCAATTGAAGAGAATTCGAATGACCTGAACACATACTTGTACCCTAGCCGTCTAGAGACTCCAGAAAGCATGTTCCAAGTTCATAGTCGTAGTTGATCTTGTTCTAATCATTCTTAACGTTCATTAATCGTTAGATTGATCGGGACTGCGTTCTCACTCATTGGATCGCCAATCAAGTAGGATTCCACACTATTTGATCTAGTCTCATGCATTATCAGTTAGTACTCTATATGTACACGGTCCTAACAAGTGGTATTAGAGCTTTGGCTCTTGATTTTGCGTATGATTCGATTAGTTTCGGTGAAAAATTTTGTTGCACCCAGAAAGGATCATACATGCCAATTCAACGAGTGATTTGATGATTGCTTTGCTGGAATCCCACAAGTCCAAGAAGAAATGTGGATGAAGATTCTACTCAAGAAACCAAGTATAGTCTTTTGCATTGTCTATGCGGAAGACATAAAACAAATACGGACAAGTATTTGTTCTTCCGCATTGACAAATGCGAAAGACCAAGAATAATGCGGACAAGACTTTGCTTATCCGCATTGACAAATGCGAATGATCGAACAAATGCGCATAAGTATTTGTTCATCCGTATTAACCAATGTGGATGTCCAACATACTAAAGCGATGATCAAGTGAAGAAATGTTGATCAAGTTAACTCATCCGCATTTGTCAATGCGGATGAAGAAGCGAAGACGTAGACCAAGACTTGGACTAGTTCTGATGTAATAGGTCAGGGGTAGTTTAGTCATTTTGTAAAAGACATCTTGTCTGCCTATAAATAGAATAGATAACCTTGTACATGAGGCGACGGCTGATAGACATAGCGAATTTTTGTTGTCATTTATTCTCTGTAATCAAACAACTTTTATATCTATAATACAAAAGCATTTATGAGTATAATTCTTGCATTGAATTTTCTTTGATTGTCTGTTTCCTCCATTCAATCATTGACTTGATTACCATATTAATTCTCAGTAAGAATCTCAATCTTACTTACCCAGTCAATTGGTATTGGAGCTTTGTGTCACGACCCGCCTAATAACAAGTCGGGTATCAAGAAGTTTCCGGAAACATACAGAGGCATATAGGGCTGCCTGGAAGTCTCCAGAACAGCCTAAAATGTTTTGGATCTGGAAAGGACACAATGAAGCATCTAGATCAGCCTTGAACCATCAAGAGTGATCAAGATATCACACTAGAAATGTCTAGGAGATAGGCTGCCAAGAAGGCTCTAGAAAAGCCTTCAAAGATCCATGATAAGATCTTATAAATATTATACATTTAGAACAATCTAGATCATGAAAGATCTAGATTCATGAACTAGTATAAATAGATGATGTAGTTCACATTTGTAGGCACCCAAAAACACCCAAAACTCATACAAGTCTTGTATAATACTTGTAACCCTCTCTTGTAAACATCCTTGTAAGCAATACAAAGTTGTTTGTATTACTCGCTTGCAAACGCTTCCGCATTGTTACTTGAATTATCACATCTTTTGGGTCACAAAGGCTGAACTTAGAGCAAGTCTAAGTGCCGCACGAGAGTTGAAGAAATAACTCCGTGACAAGTGGTATCAGAGCAAGGTCGGTTCATTCGGGAATGACAACCAAAACAAGCAAACTCGTAACATGGAAGAAAAACGAGGACGAGATGAATCCCAAAAGGGATCAAAGAAGGATTGAGGTACTTCCAAGGATCGTACCTTGGAAAAACGAGTTGTTGACATGGAAACAGGTCTTGTTGAGATAGGAACTCAAGTAGACTTGTGTTTCCAACGATGGATGCTTTGGAGGAAGATTTCAGTGAGCTCCGGGAAGGACTCAAGGCTGCTATGGAGCTATTTCAAGATGAAGTAAAGCTGATGATCAAAGATGCAATCAAAGATGTTACTACCAAGCTACAAAAGACATGGATGAGCTGTCAAGCGACATGCATCGAAGTCTAATGGGCTTGGAAGCTAAAGTTGTCGATTACAACAAAGCCTTGATCACGACTGGAGGTAATGTTGTAAACCTTACACCAACAGTTGAAATTCCCAAACCATCACCGTTCTTGGGGAAACGAGAAGCACGGGCGGTTGATGATTTTATTTGGGAAATGGATCCGTACCTAGGAGGGGTACAAATCTTGGATGACACCACCAAAATCAAGACTGCCACAATGTATCTTAAGGATACAGCAGCGCTGTGGTGGAGACGTCGAAGCGTGGACATCAAACGAGGTACGTGCTCGATCAAAACTTGGACTGAGTTCATCCAAGAACTCAAAAGACAGTTTTATTCGGTAAATGCTGAGCACGAAGCCAGAAGTCGACTTGGAAAGCTCAAACAAACCGGGACCATCAAGGACTATGTTAAAGAGTTCACAACACTTGTCCTTGAGATCCCAGATCTATCGGACAAAGACTCCCTCTTCTACCTTCTCGATGGTCTACAATCATGGGCTAAGATAGAGCTGGAGCGACGAAGTGTTCAAGATCTTGCCTCAGCCATTGCAATAGCTGAAAGCTTGATCGATCACAAAGAAAAACGAACATATAGCTCATGAATGAGGAAAGTGACGATGAGAAAGGTGGGGGAGTAAAGCCCAATCATGATCGGAAGGTGGAAACAAGGAGACCACCACGATATGACAACGAAAAACGTACTCCAAAGTTCTGTTTTATATGCGATGGACCGCATAATGCTCGGGATTGCCCGAAGAAACAAAGTCTTCAAGCCATGTTGGCTAGAAATGACGATGAATCCCACGAAGACAAGGAGGTTTGTCTCGGGGCAATGCAACTACAAGTACTAAATGCTTTAACGGCACATGAAGGGAAGCCGTTGAAAATGATTAAGTCCTGCCCAACGAGCACAAGGGCAACATCACGAACACGGCGGCAAGAGGACTTCGGTTTGTGAACTTAGAAATAATGGACGACTTGCAAAGGCACTGATCGATACCGAAGCAAGTCACAACTTCATGACACGAGAAGAGGCTAGGAGACTCGGCCTAAGGATATCCACACGAGATGGATTTCTCAGAGATGCCAATGGAAACACTAAAGCAATCGAGGGAATGTCATGGGCTGTCAAGACTAAGATCGGGACATGGCAAGGTAAACTTGACTTCTCAATAGCACCATTGGACAATTACAAGATCGTGCTCGGGATGGACTTTTTCCGGAAGGCAAAAGCCGTTCCAGCAACTTTTCTGAACACCTTGTACATCGTCAAAGGCGATCAAGTACACACAGCCAGGATGGAGTCAAGTCATCAAGGCAAAATACTGTCCGTCTTGCAACTTGTAAGAACAAGCCGAGGGTCACTCAAGCACGACGAGGGCGTCGTGGGTTTAGGTGGGGGAGAATGTCACGACCCGCCTAAAAACAAGTCGGGTATCAAGAATTCCGGAAGTTTCCGGAAACATACAGAGGCATATAGGGCTGCCTGGAAGTCTCCAGAACAGCCTAAAATGTTCTGGATCTGGAAAGGACACAATGAAGCATCTAGATCAGCCTTGAACCATCAAGAGTGATCAAGATATCACCCTAGAAATGTCTAGGAGATAGGCTGCCAAGAAGGCTCTAGAAAAGCCTTCGAAGATCCATGATAAGATCTTATAAATATTATACATTTAGAACAATCTAGATCATGAAAGATCTAGATTCATGAACTAGTATAAATAGATGATGTAGTTCACATTTGTAGGCGCCCAAAAACACCCAAAACTCATACAAGTCTTGTATAATACTTGTAACCCTCTCTTGTAAACATCCTTGTAAGCAATACAAGGTTGTTTGTATTACTCGCTTGCAAACGCTTCCGCATTGTTACTTGAATTATCACATCTTTTGGGTCACAAAGGCTGAACTTAGAGCAAGTCTAAGTGCCGCACGAGAGTTGAAGAAATAACTCCGTGACATTTGGCTCTAGGTTCTCTTTCAGATCTCCGCAAGAATTGAATAGAATTCGATTGATCGGGTAATTGAGTTGCTAGTAGAGTATATCATCATCTCTACTAAGAAAACAATAGAAAATACTCCTGACAACACATTCTTTCCAACATATTCCAAACAGCAAGAAACTCAATACAATCACAAATCTGATTCTGAAATCCGTTTGAACTATTTGGACAAGTTGGAATAATCAATCTTAAAAATCATTTAAATCTATATTTATACAAGTTAAACACTTTCTTAAAATGGATTCTAACAGTTACTCCGAGCTTGGACATACACCTAAACCTCCTATGCCTAAACACAAATCTGAGTTTAAATAGTGGAAAATTAGGTTTAGGAATTACAACACAGGTGTAGATCCTGATTTCTAGATCTCAATATGCAAGGGGCCACATATCCCTGTTACTGTTGCACCCTGAGAGGATCGTACATGCCAACTCAATGGGTGACTTGATGATTGCTCAGCTGGAATCCCATAAGTCCAAGATGAAATGCGCATGAAGATCTGCAAGAAAAATAACAAGTGTTATCTTCCACATTAGTTAATGCGGAAGACAAAACTTTGATGCGGACAAGTGTTTACTTTCCGCATTAACTAATGCGGAAGACATAATACATATGCTCAAGAACTAGTTACTCTTCCGCATTGACTAATGCGGAAGAACAACAGAAGTTGCAGACAAGACTTTAATCATCCGCATTGACAAATGCGGATGACCAACCAAATGCGCACAAGTATTTGTTCATCCGCATTAACCAATGCGGATGACCAACTTACTAATGTTGATGATCAAGTAGAAATGCTGATCAAGATTATCTCATCCTCATTTGTCAATGCGGATGAACATGTAGAGATGCGAATCAAGACTTAGACTAGTTTCTCATGTAATAGATCAGGGGAAGTTTAGTCATTTTGTCTGCCCATAAATAGAATAGTTAACCTCGTACTGAGGGGACGGCTGATAGATAGAGAATTTTTGATGTAATTATCAACCTTCATATATCAATATAAACCGCATTTATGAGTAATTTTCTTGCTTGAATGTTCTTTGATTATTTGTTTCCGCCACTCAACCATTGACCTGATTATCATATTCGATTCTCAGTAAGAATATCACTCTTACACAATCCCAGTCAGTTGGTATCAGAGCCTTGGCTCTCGATTCTGTTTCTGATCTGCGCACTGACTGAATAGAACTCGATTGATCTGATAATCAAGTTGCTAGTAGTAGATATTATCATCTGTACTTAGCAAACAACAAAAATACTATTGTCAAACAGCAAGAACACTCATACTGAACCTCAACAGAACTGGTTGAACAAGTTGGACTCATCAAACATAATCAATCTTAAAATCCACTAAATACGTACCCAATCAACATGGATTCTAACAGTTACTCTGAATTAGGTCATACACCTAAACCTCCCATGCTTAAACACAAATCTATGTTTAAACAATGGAGAATACGGTTTAGAAATTATATCACAGGTGTAGATCCTGAATTTTGGATCTCAATATGTAAGGGTCCACATATTCCTATTACTCTATCAATAGCTCTAGCTGCGCTGTACAAGACTTCTAGAATACCAATTGAAGACTTAACTCTGGGTGAAGATGACTATAAGAAAATCAAAATAAATCTCAAAGCATACTCCATTTTGACTGAAGCACTCAAAATGGATGTGCTGAAAAGATTGGAAATATATGGAACTGCTAAAGCTGTTTGGGATGCTCTCAAAATTATGCGTGAAGGTAGTAGTGAAGTTGCTGAAATTAGCAAAGACAAGCTGGTCAATCAGTATGAAACCTCCATCACACCAAAGGAGAATCCATATCAAAACAACTGTATAGATTTGTACATCTGGTCAATGACTTGAAATTATGGGTGTTTCTTACAACATTAAAGAACTTAACAAGAAAATGCTTCATAGTCTACTTGAAAATTGGAAGCAAAATGTCACAATGCTGAAAAATACTCTTGATCTTGAGAGTACAACTCTAGACATTATGATAGCAAAGATTGAAGCTTTGGAACTTGATGAACGAAGTTGAAATCTGAGTAGGCCAAGAATGATTGAAGCCTACAAATTCCCTTCAGAATCACATTCTGTTGAAAATGCCTTCATCACAGAGGAAGATGACTTCATCTCATAAAGAGATCAAATGAACAATACTTGGTTCATTGCGTATCCACCATTCAATCACCATTCAACTGCAGCTTAAGCACCAAAAGTCTCCGCTGCAGCTCCAATCTCTCGAGAAGACTTAAAATCAGAATAGAAAAAGGCAACTTACAATGCCTTTGTTGCAAGTTTTGAAGCATAATTCGAGGAAAACTCACTTCTGCCTATCTAATACATGAAGATTTAGAAGAATTAAATCCTGATGATGTTGAGGAGATGGATCTACAGTGGCAAATGGCAATGATTGCATGAGAGCAAAAAATTCTTTAGAAAAGGAAGAAAGTTAAGCTTGAATGAGAACACAAAACTTGGATATGACAAATCCAAGGTAAAATGCTTCAACTGTGGCATGACTAGCCATTTCTCAAGAGAGTGCAATGCTCCTAAAAGAAACAACCATTCAAGGAACTCTCTTGGTCATCATCATCACAACCCGATTCAAGCTATCACTCAAAGAATCAATAACAGTAGTACCATCATTCTCACCATCAACAAACATACCAAAATCAACCACAGCTGACAAATCAAGCCCATGCAAGCAGTCAGCCTTCTACTAGTGCCCTTGTGATCAAACAAGATGGGATATGTGACTGGAGTGTGTATGCTAAGGAAGTCAAGCCTTAATTCCAGAATCATGCTCTTATGGCTGACATCAATCATGGACCATCTTCATTGCCTACTGAGGTAAAAACTAACCTTTGTAATGAGAAATGCATAATGAATTACAAGAGTATAAAGAACACAATCATGAACTCGCAGATAAAATTAAAGAAGAAAGGATGAAGTCAGAAATGATGAAGAGTGAACTAAAAAGTTTTGAAATCAAAATCAAATATCTCATTTCTGACATAGAAAAATTGCATGGTAAGAAATACAATCTTGCAACTGAAAATGAGCTACTTACTAAAAAGTTAGCTCAAGCTAAAGCTCAATAATCTATGACTGAAGTGAAACTTGAAAAGTTTCAAATGTCTCTAGTCAAGCTGCAAGAAATGTAAGTTGGATTCAAAAGGATCCAAAGGACATGTCAGGGATTGGGTATAATTCATGTCCTCCACCATATAATGACAATTACACTGTGATGCCTGACTCTGTATCACTCTCTAAATCAATTGAACTTAAAACTGTGGAACCTAATCAGTAGTGAAACAAGTGAAAAATACTCAAAACAAACCTGATGTTTATTTTGAACCAATAAGGATAAAATCAAGTTAGGACACCCAATCAAAATCAAAGAGTGCTCAGACAAGACAGTGAATGTCATGAAACCATCAAGCCCTATAAAAGTAATTGTACCTTTTACAAAATTCATACCATCTGTTTTACAAGGCAAAAAGATATATGTCAAAACAGTGAAACCCACTACTGAGAGTAGTTTTGATAATAAGATTGTATCTCCACAAAATTCAAGCAAATCAGACAAGGTTTCACTGAAAAAGAAACCAACTGTAAAACTGAGTTCAACACATAAAACTTCATGAGACCCTCAGTCATCAAAATTAAGGCAGGGGGTTGGGTTTCATATCTGTAACAAAGAACATGTTGACCAGTTTGAGAAAGAGGTGAGAAGTAGGTTGAAGAAATAGAAACAACCCATACAACTGAACAAAAGTAATATTGTGAAACAATCTACTAAAAGGGCTAATTCTAATTCATCACCTAAAGAAAAAAAAGTGACTCATCAAAAGAAAGTATGAGTTGAGTCACACAAAGAAAAATCTGATTCAAGAAACAAACAAGTGTATTGTGATATTTGTGACATGTTCAATCAAAAGACACATAAATGCTTCTTCAATAATATTGTTCTATCTGTGATATGAACAATCACTCCACCCAAAATTGTTATTTCAACAAGTATTGTTCAATCTGTGACATGAACAATCACAATACATCTGATTGTTACTTGAATCAGAAGGGGTTGAGAATTCCACAACACAAGCCCATCTCAAAAACATCTATTGTGATGCATTCTGTCAAATCTCATCTTCATAATACTCAATCTAGGACACCTAGATCAACAAATGACTAAAATAACTCGAAGGATTTAAGGAAGGGTCAAAGAAATCATCTCACAATGAAACACAAACTTGACCTTCCTAAGCAAAAACCAACTTTTGATAATGAAACTCCAGCTAGACTTTTACAAAGAAATAGAGACCAATGATTTCATTATTCATCTGAATCCTCAATAGATGTTGATGAGATGACTCGAACAATTCATTACCAAAAGTCTCCCAAATCACCTCCGTCTAAATCACTACTCAGAGGGAAATACCGGGAGGTGACTATCATGAATAGGAACGGGAAACCCAAGACCATCATGGCTTGGGTTCCTTATTCTAATTACTTCTTTTTGTTTGTAGATTAATTCACATAGGTCTAATAGCTTATGGTATGTAGACAGTGGATGTTCCCGACACATGACCGGAGATCGTTCCCTCCTTCATGATTTCAAGTACATACAAGGAACTACTGTGGCATTTGGTGGAGATTGAGAAAGTGGTAGGATTACAGGAGAAGGACCTGTGACAAATGGGATGCTGAGCTTTGACAGAGTGAATTACTATGAACAACTGAATTTCAATAGGGTAAGCGTGTCTCAGATCTGCAACAAAAATATTCCACTCACTTTACAGACACTCACTACTACATTCTGAAACCTGGATTTCAGATTCTTGAAGAATGGGTTGTCTTAAAGACTCCGAGGAATTATACATTCAAGTGACACTTCAGCAACTGTAGAAAGAAGAGATGATTATCCATTGATTCCACCAACATCTGATGAACATATGAATGAAGAAGTTCCTCTTCAAGCTGATCCCATCAGACATCTGTCACAAAACCTTAGTGTTTCTTCTGAAGAAGGTCCCAGCCTGGTACCATCTCACTCAGATGACTTGTCAAATGAGATCAGATATCAAAAACATGCTTCTCATCTAGAAGAAACTCAAGGTACTTCAAATGATGCAAGCAACCTCAGTGCTACTAAAGATGTAGCAGTTACTGAAACAGAAGTTGACAATCTTCATAATTCAACAACAATACAAGATGATTGTGCCTTGACCATAATGAGCTGAATGTCTCCAACCTTGATGTAACTATTGATGGTGACACCATTCCAACCACAAGAATACACAAGAATCATCCAGTTGAAACCATTATTGGTGATCTTAATAAGAGGGTGACAAGAAGCAAGTCCAGTATTGCAAACATCTGTTTGTTCTCCTGCTTTCTATATCAAACAATACCCAAAAACATCAAAGAGGCGCTTCAAGACAACAGTGGATTGAAGCAATCCAGGAAGAATTACTCCAATTCAAGATACAAGAAGTATGGCAGCTGGTAGATTGTCCGAAGGACTATACCCTATCAGTACCAGATGGTTGTATAGGAACAAGACTAAGGATAGAGGGATAGTCATAAGAAATAAAGCAAGAATAGTGGCACAGGGATATAATCAAGAAGAAGGAATTCACTATGACGAAGTGTTTGCTCCTATTGCTAGACTAGAAGCAATCAGAATCTTTCTTACATATTCTGCGTCCATGAAATTCACTGTTTATCAAATGGATGTAAAGTGTGCCTTCTTGTATGGGAATATTGATGAAGAAGTCTATGTAAGTCAACCACCTGGCTTTGAAGTCCTGATTTCCCTCATAGAGTGTACAAGCTTGACAAATCTCTACATGGTCTTCATCAAGCTCCAAGAAAGTGGTATGAGACTCTATCATCCTTTCTTCTTGAACATGGGTATGAAAGAGGAAATATTGATCAGACTCTCTTCAGAAGAATAAGAGGAAAAGACATCTTGTTAGTCCAGATCTACATGGATGACATTATATTTGGTTCGACAAACAAGCTACTCTACAAAGAATTTGAAGATCTTACAGATTCAAGTTCCAAATGAGTGCTATGGGGGAACTGACATTCTTTCTAGGGGTGCATGTCCAGCATACAGCAGATGGAATCTTCATCAATCAATCAAAATATGTAGAAACCATGCTGAAGAAATTCCACTTTGCTGACTGTCAGTCTATTAGAAGTCCTGTAGATACTAAAGTGAAGATTGGGCCTGACCCTGAAGGCAAATCAGTGGATCAAACTTACTATCGATCAATGATAGGTTCACTTATGTATCTAACAGCCAGTAGGCCTGACATTATGTTTGGTGTTTGTGGGTGTGCTAGATATCAAGCTGATCCAAAAGAATCACATGTGAACGCAATCAAAAGGATATTCAGATATCTGAAGGGCAAACCAGCTCTTGGATTATGGTATCCAAAGGAAGGAGAATTTAATCTCTATGATTACACAGACAGTGATTATGGAGGATGCAACTTCAACAGAAAATCCACTTCTGGCGGTTGTCAATTTCTTGGTCCCAGACTAGTATCCTGGTAATGCGAGAAGCAGACAAATGTGTCTGTGTCCACTATAGAAGCTAAGTATATTGATGCTTCAGCATGTTGCTCTCAAGTTCTCTGGATTCAAAACCAAATGCTTGATTATGATTTTAACATTTTGCATACACCAATTTCTATTGACAACACAGCTACTGTCTTTATAACTAATAATCCAGTTCAACACTAAAAAACAAAACATATTGAAAATAGATATCATTTTTTGAGATACTGTGCTGAAAAAGGTTTAATCAAATTGATTCAAGTACCAACAGAAAATCAATTAGCTGATTTGTTTACCAAGGCATTTGAACCTAGTAGGTTTGAATTTCTGGTTTAGTCAATTGGCATGATTAACCTTGAGCAAAAACTATGAAAAACATCAAAAACATTGACGATGATTTATGGGAATTAATAAACAATCGAAGAACTAAGGAAGAGCCTCTTGTCTTTATTCCCAAATCACCAGTGCCTTTGGAAAAGTAATTAACTCTGCAAATTGTCCGTGCTATTTCATTAACTGAAGAACAAAAGGAAGAACTCAAAGAAAGAAATGAAAAAGAAAGGCAAGAAGAAACTGAAACTGAACAGAAAGAAAATAAGAAAAGGAAAATCAAGGATCAATAGCCAAATACACCCGAAAAGGTCCCTAAACCAGAAGAACAACTGAAACCTCTAGCCATCAACTTCAAACTTACACACGAAAGAGGAAGTATTTGGCTGAAAAAGCTAAAGGTAAGAGACCAATAACTGAAGAAGAACCAACAGAGAAACAAAAAGATGACCTAAGAAGTTTAGCAGCAACTGCTGAATTTTTGGAAGAACATGTGCAGGCAGAAGCTCAGTTGAAAAAGTTGGCTACAACAATTGATTTAGAAGAAGGAGAAATTGCTGATGATTATGGAGTTGAAAAGGATATTCTCATGGACAGGCCTATAAAGAAGAACAGTCACTGGAAGACATGGTAACCAAAGCTCAAATTGATGACTTGATGATTAAAGCCATGTTTTTAATCAATCAAGGCTATGATCCTGATGAAGTATTTGGGATTACTTTGAGAGAATGAAGGAGGAGGAAGAGAAAGTGAAATTGTTTCTTCATCCAACAATAGACACTAGATATGAGAAGACAATGACAAAGGATACTCCAAAACATAATGTTGGACCAAAAGAACCAATGAGCCTGATCAGAAAAACCTCTAAGTCCCACAGACATTACAACTGCTGAAGAAGATCACAACAGCTGAAGACATCAGTTGATCACAAGTACTACAGAGAAAGTCTGAAGACAAGAACTGAAGATTACTACTAAAGACAAAGTCTGAAAGTAAAGTACTGAAGACAAAGTCTGAAGCTATCAGCTGAAGACAAAGTTTGAAAGTAATAGTCTGAAGAACAAAGTCTAAAGAACAAAGACTGAAGACCAAAGTGATCAGTAGTTGTCATAACAGCTGAAGTTATCAACTTCAGTAGTTGTGATGGTTTCCTTTCAGTACTTGTAATTTAGTTTCAGTAGTTTAGTTTCAATAGTTTTATGTTTCTTGTACTTAGCATTCTCTGAGATGTAATCAGTTGTTCAGAACATTCTCAGTAGTTTGCATAGTTTCAGTAATTTGAATAATTCTGTTATATGTCACTATCAAGTGACATCAGCAGACGTCACATATCCTATATAAGGAATGTTGACCTAATTTTAAAGTGTCACATTGAGCCACCACGAAAGCATATGAATGAAATATCTCTTTTCCAGAATACTCTTTTTCTATAACCATTTACTGTTACATTGAATATCAATTGTGTTCTTGTGAATTGTTTAATTCGTTGTTTGAATTTCCGCTGCGATACTCTCTAATTAATCAAACTTAGATCACTGATCCTAACACATGGTATCAGAGCAAGGTTAATCATTGATCGATCTAACAATTGATCATTGAAACTGCTATTCGATATCTAAGTTTGATTGAATTAGCATATTTGCAAGAATTGGTTATAGATCATTGAATTTCTGCTGCTTTCATTTATCCGCTTTGAGTTTTCTCTTGGTTCATATTGAGTTTGTTGTGTTTTGCACTAAATCAGTTAAAACTTAATTGAATTTGAGTGAATCTGAGAATGACCACTCCTTCTAATGACCATCACAATACCGGCTCCTCAACCAAGCCTCCGATGCTGGTTAGGACTGAGTATAACATATGGCAACAAAGAATGCTTCATCACCTGTTTGTTAACAGTTCAGGTTGTTGGACATCTGTGGTACATGGTCCACACAGCCTATGGTGAAAAATCTAGAGACCAACCATATGGTTCCGAAGAAGAAGGAACAATACTCAGATGAGGATCAAAAACTGTTTGAGATTGATGCTAAAGCGCATGGAATTCTCGCCATGGCACTGCCGAATGAAATCTATTCTGGGCTTATGTATCATGAAACTGCTCATGACCTCTCGAATGCATTGAAGGAACAATTTGGTGGAACAGATGAGGTCTTACCAAACAACAGAGAAATCCTTGCCCAACAATATGAGACATTCTCTCATAGGAAGGGTGAGTCACTGACTCAACAGTTTGAGCATTTTTCCTGTTTGATCTATGAGCTGAAAATGGTCAAACATGAATACACTAATAGTCAGATGAACAACAGATTCCTCAGATCACTTCCTGAGGGATGGGACACATATACCATTGTCCTACACTCCAGTGCAAATCTGGATAGTCTATCTCTCACCAACTCCATGGGAAACTGCTTACATTTGAAAGAGAGATAGAGCAGAAAAGGAAACTGGCATCATGAGGAAAGCTTACTGATGACTTTGTACCAGGGAACACTGCCTTGGTTTGTCATGAGTCAGAATATGCTGCATCAGAAAGCAATTATGATGAGCATATAGATTTCTCCTCAAACGGTTCAGATCATGCATTTGTTAGTGTTGACAGTCGCTCAGCCTGTAATAGTGACAATTTGTGTTTCATTATGGATGATTTAAAGGGTATTGCTCATGATGACTTAGAAGAGATGGATATTCTAAGCCAAATGGCCTTGATTAATATCAAATCTCAAAAGTTCTACAAGCGAACTCGTAGGAAATTTCCAGGACTCTCTGGCAAAACCAAAGTTGGTTTTGACAAGAGTAAGTTGAAGTGTCACAAATGCCACAGGCTTGGAACTTTGCAAGAGAGTGTAGATCATCTGGATCTAACTCCTCTGCACCCTTTGTGACTTTTCCAAGCAATAGTCCACAAAACAGAGGGCAACATCCTGCTAGTTCTCATCATCATTCACAACCTATATCTCTGGCATATTTTGTCCCTCAGGGTCTAATGTCATATCCATATCCCTGCTATTACATGCCACACCCAATCCGGTTCAAGTTCCTAATGCACAATAACCTCAAGCCCTACCTGAGCCTCTACCATCTCAATCATCTCAATCACAACCTCATCACAGCTTCTTCAACCCTGGTATTGTTGACTGGAGCAGTTACCGCATGATCTCTCTGGTAATGAGCAATTATTTGCTGGTGATGGTCAACATGGTGGTGAACATCCTTTTGGGAATCTAGCTCTCATAGCCCTGGAATCTACTGATAGTTCATGCATCAATGCATCTTCATCACAGGTAACCCAGGTATCCTCTGAGGCTAAGGCCAAGCTATGTTCTGAATCTTGCATAGCTGTATTTATCTCTATTGGAGAGGCAAATGTAGCTTTAATAAATCAAAATCTAGAGCTTGAGCAAACCCTTTCCAAAAAAAAGCTGAATATGAGTCTGTCCTTAAGGATAAAGATGATGAGATTTATAAGCTTAAATGCCAATTAAATGATGAAAAGGCTAAGCTAGAGGGCATTCTTGAGAACCATAGATATCTAAAAGAAAACTTGCAGTTACCCAAGTTGAGTGTGACCACTGGGTATCATCCTGCAAGGGATTTGAAATGCTGCTCAGCAAGCAATCTGCTTCGAATGTGAAGTTTGGAATAGGTTACAACCACATTGCACCACCTAAAGATTTTACTCCAAAACCAATAGTAAAATCTAAAGGTGAAAGTAATTTCCAAACCACATCATCATGTGCATCATCCTCAAGTGATCACCCAAATCACAAGATGAAATCAGTGTTGATACCTGAGCAAATCAATTGGCTGATGGGTTAACTACTGATAAGCACATGAAGCTGAGTACTTCAGATGTTGTCCATCAAAGTACCTCAAGTACTGAAGGGCAAGTCACAACATCTGAAAAGCATTTCAAATCAGCTGAAAAAAGGATTAACAACTGCTGATAGAGAACAGCTGAAGAACAAGTCTTTAGTTGTTACAGATCCTTGAGTACTAAACAAAAGTACTGAAAGGAGGTAAGTACTGAAGAGCACACCTTTAGTAGTTTCCACATGAGCAGTTGATCACTCCAAGATGAAGAATAAGCCATGTGAAGCATGTGGTAAATTCCATCATCTTTCCGATGAATGTTGGTACAGAAAGGGTTCCAAACTCACATTGATAAGCTCATTAAAATCCAGATGGATGAAATGAAAAATGAGTTTGAGACTAAGTTGTACCACAGTCATCCGTTTGTGATAAACCTAAGCCTTCAACCAAATCCAAAAAGAAGGATAGGGTTTATCATAAAACAGCTTATAGTGCTTCTCATGATAAACATCAGACTAAGTCTGTGAATTTTAAGGAGGAAAGGGTGGGTCATAGGACTCATCAAACACAAGTACTGATATGTCACAAGAGTTGAAAGCTTTAGTTACAAATCAGACACAACTTGTTATGATGGTTTAACATTTGTTGGGGAGAGTTAACCAACTAGATGCACCTGTGATCAAACCACTGAAAAGGAATTCCAAGCCCAAATCCAAGGAATCCATTTCAGCACCATCTCCTTCTTCATCAGCTGTTAATCATAAGAAACAAGTTATTGTTAAATCTGTTGATGAAAACAGACCCAAAACCAAAAAGGTTTGGGTCTCAAAACCTAACTAGTTCTTTATGATGAATGCAGGGTTCTTCAGCATGCCAAAGGAGCATCTGCTATGTAGACAGTGGAGGATCTATGCATATGACTCGGACCAGTTCTCTTCTTAATGACTACTCTCAAGGAAAGAAGGGATTTGTTTCATTTGGACATGATGCCAAGGGTTACATCATGGGGAAAGGATATGTGTCTAATGGACAAATCAGGTTTGATGATGTTAATCATGTGGAGAATCTCAAGTATAATGTGCTGAGTGTCAGTCAGATGTGTGATAAAGGGCATGTTGCACTTTTCACAAGCTAGAACTGCAGGATTCTATCTTCCCAAGTTCTGAGGCTGATTGACAAGTTATTGGATGAACATACTCTCCCGAAGACCAACAGGATTGGAAGAGTGTATGCCTTGGATTTGTCACAGAAGATTGATTTGAAGGGTCATCCTTGCGTGTTCTCTAAAGCCTCTTCTCAGGAATCTAAACTGTGGCATAGAAGGCTGGGTCATGTTAATCTCAAAAACATGAATCAACTGATCCATAATAGTTTAGTGAGAGGTCTACCAATAAAGGAGTTCCACTGTGATGAAACCTGCACTGCTTGTTTGAAAGGAAAACAACACAAAGTCTCATTCCCCCTATTGAAGAACTAAGTCCATTGCCTGCTTGCAGTTACCGCACATGGATCTATTTGGTCCTGTGAGAGTGATGAGCATGGCAAAGAAGAAATATTGTCTGGTAATTATGGATGATTACTCCAGATTTGTATGGACCTTCTTCTTGCATTCAAAGGATGAGGTTCCTCAGACGATTATAAACTTTGTGTTGTATGTTGAAAAGTAGTATTCCCTATCAAAGTGTATAATGGAACAGAATTCAGAAACCATAAACTTAATGATTTTTTTGTCTCAAAGGGAATCAAGAGGCAGTTCAGCATCCCAAGGACTCCAAAACAAAATGGAGTAGTGGAGAGAAAGAACAGGACCCTAATTGAAGTTGCAAGGTCCATGTTGGCTGACTCTGGTTTGCCATTGACCTTTTGGGCTGAAGCTGTCAACACAACTTGCTATGTGCAGAATAGAGTTCTAGTAAATCAAAGGTTGATGAAGACTCCATATGAAGTTCTACATCATTTGGCTCCTCTAATTTCATTCTTTAAAGCATTTGGGTGTCCTTGTTTCATTCTCAACACAAAGGATCAACTCCACAAATTTGATCCTAAGGTGGATGCAGGGTATTTTGTAGGATATTCATCCACATGCAAGGCTTGCTGAGTCTTCAACTACAGAACAAAGATAGTTGAAGAAACCTTGCATGTGAAGTTCAATGAATCCCTAAGGATAAAATTCCATAAAACCCTGTGGAGGTGTTTGATCTGGATATACTGCAATATGTTCCTTATCAACCTCCAGCTGTTGTAGATCATGTGAATAAATCATCTTCTGTAGCAAGTCTTCCACCTGGTGGTACTGAAGATGATGATGATATCAGTACTCAACTTTTCAAGATTAGTGATCAACTGCCTGAGTCCACTAAACTTGATGTTCCTGTAGCTTCAACAGCTCCATCCACAACAAATGCTGATGAGATTTCTAACTCCTCTACATCATTTAAATTGCCATCTCATACTTGGTTTCCAGAGTCTGGATCAACATCTGCTACTGCTGAACCTGCTACAAACACTTGCACTGATCTTATAGTGTACCAAGAGCTGAAGAATCACCCCATGTCTCAAATCATTGCTGATATCAATGTTGGTTTCTCAACCAGAAGTCAATTGTCCAACTTCTGCTTCTATGCTCTCTTCATCAGTCAGCTAGAGCCAAAGAACTATGATGTTGCTTTAAGAGACCATGGATGGGTTGAAGCCATGCAGCTTGAGCTACTTCAGTTCAAAAAGCAGCAAGTGTGGGAACTGGTTCCTCTACCCCCAGGTAGTGTGCAATAGGCACTAAGTGGGTGTTTAGAATAAAACTGATGAAAATGGGCTTATTGTCAGAACAAGGCTAGACTGGTTGTACAAGGGTTTTCACAAGAAGAAGGTGTTGATTATGATGAAACCTTGCCCCTGTAGCCAGACTGGAAGCAATTAGATTGTTCTTAGCCTATATGCATTCCCCAATCTTAAAGTTTTTCAAATGGATTCAAAAGTGCTTTTTTATATGGAAAATAAAAGAAGAGGTTTATGTGTGTCCACCACTAGGTTTTGAGGACAATAAACATCCTGATTGGTGTATCAACTTGATAAGGCTCTTTATGGGTTGAAGCAAGCTCCTAGAGTCTAGGTATGAAACACTTTCAAATTTGCTTCTTAAGACTAATTTCACTAGAGGCCCATAGATAAAACTTTGTTATAAAGAAAGTGGATCAGCATAAGCTACGTGTTCAAATTATGTTGATGATATTATTTTTGCATCCTCTGATCCCCAGTTTGTGTGATGATTTACAAGTTTAATGAAGCAAAAGTTTGAAATGAGTGCAATGGGAGAATTACAGTTCTTTATAATGCTTGCAAAAAAAAAGGCTGATGGAACCTTCATTCATCACACAAAATATATAAAAAATCTTTTCAATAAGTTTGATTTATAAACTGTAGCCCTGTTCTACTCCCATGTGCAACACCACACAACTGGATGCAGATCAAAAGGTAAAGCTGTTCTACAGATGTAGATTGGGTCCTTGATGTACTTACAGCTTCTAGACCAGATATCATGTTTGCAACTTGTGTTTGTGCTAGATTTCAGGCTGCTCCTAAGAGTCCATTTGATTGCAGTCAAGGATCTTTAGATGTCTGCAAGGTACACAATCTCTAGGTCTTTGGTTATTCCACTTGACACTCATGCAAATTAGTTGCTTTTTCTGATAGTGACTATGCAGGGTGTAAGTTAACTAGAAAGTCAACTTCTGGTGGATGTTAATTCCTAGGCAACTGTTTGATTTTTGGCAAGTAAGAAACAAACATCTGTTGCTACATCCACTGCTGAGAAGAGTACATTGCTGCTGCAAGTTGTATATCTCAGGTACTCTGGCTTCAAAACCAATTATTGGATTATGGCATTACAGAGACTAAGACCCCATTTTAATGGATGGTGTTTTTCAGCTCTGTGTATTGTCAAGAATCCGTCCAGCACTCTAGGACCAAACATATAGAGCAGACACCATTTTATTAGGGATTGTTTTGAAAAAGGTCTTATTGATCCAAAGTTTGTGCCTAGTGCTGATGAGCTTGCGATATATTTACTAATCCTTTGGATAGTTCACTTTCCAAAACCTTGTGTTAAGGCTTGGTATGCTACAGCTAGAATAAGTGATAACTATTGATGATCTCAGTAAACAAGTACTGATATCATTAGTAAACATGTCACAAATATGTACTAATTCTGTTAAACGAAAACTGATGCATTACAACTACTGATGTAGTTATAACTCCTGATGTCAGTATAAACATAAACACCGATGTCCTAGGAAACAATGAAATCAGCTAAAAAGTCTCATGAGTAAGTGTTACACAGTATGAAACAGTTGAAAAGCTAACAACTGACGAAAACTACTGATGAGAATTTTCACTTCAGTCGTTCCACAAACTGCTGTTTCACTCTAAACAGCTGATGACAAAACCATTCTTGAGTAGTTCACAACTACTGATGACTAATACCAAGTCCTCAGTTGTTTACACAGCTAAGACAAAACCAAGGTTTTCAGTAGTTTACAACTACTGATGACTAAAACCAGTCTTCAGTTGTTTTCAAACGTCTGATAGTTAAAACCACATCTTCAGTTGTTTTCATAACAACTGATGCCAACACCAACACTTTCGGTCGTTTTCTTTTTAGCATTTCTTAACCTATAAATACCTGCACTTATAGACAAACGTTTCATTAGCCATTTTCAAACCTTTCTCTCTTAATAATGGCGACCATGAACTCAAAACCCCGACACAACTGTGTTGCTACCTTTCGAAAATGGCCTTTCTGGACAAGTTTGACACTACCATCGATCTTATGGTGGATTCCCCATACAGAACAGCCTTTCTTCCGAATCCTACCATATATCATGACTCCTTATCCCAGTTCTAGACCAACGTCTCTGTAATAATTAGTGAGAATGATAGGCAAATCACTCTCCAGTCGTTGGTGAACCAAAACAGGTGCTCATCACCCCCGACATCATTCGCAAACCCTAAATTTGCATGATGGCACTTATCCTAAAGAATACCCGAAAGGCACCACTGATATGTCTTCTATCCATAACGGGTATGAAGGCGACCAAAGTGCTACAACCATACTTAAAAAGCGCTTCCATGATGCTGAACGTCTTATCTTTCATATGGTGAATGTCTGCCTTGCATCAAAGACATCTTCTTGGGATGAGATGTCTTCCCGATGGCAACAGGTATTGTTCTCTATCCTTGAACGCCAAAATCTAAATTTTTCCGAGATAGTGTTCATGGAACTAAAGGATCTGGCTTAGAAACCTGTGGCAAATAGATGGATACTTTATCCAGGTTTCTGATGACCATAATTTTGAATCAATTACGATCTGATGGACTTGTTGGTCTTGGAGTCCCTGCTCCATCTATTTAGCTGAGGTATACTCCCGACATAACTCGACCCTACTCTTAAAGGGGCTGCCCGGATGCTAAACCCAAGCAGAGGGAACCCACAGCCTCCACTTCCAGATCCAAAGTCCCCACCAAACCCAAATTCAGAAAGCCCAAAAGGCTACTCAGGGATGAGTCCCCTGAGGATGCCCTGTAGCACAAACGCAGGAAATACATATTGGTTATAACCCCCCAGTTATGTCCAAGACTCAACCAGCTGAAGCCGCACATGTATCCTATCACAGGATCCTGTTGCAACCACAATTGGGATCCCAAATTTCTGGAGCCTCTCTCAATTGAGAGGGTTACCATTGAAGAGCACCTCTCTCCCCGGGTGCATTCTGCTTCAGACCAATCTCCACATGCAACCGCCCCTCAAAGCCCACACTGATCGTTGCTAAAGTGCTGAGTCAGTTGCATCCTCACCCCCCCCCAGAAACCACTTATCACTGGGAATACCTCAACTATTGAGGGGAGGACCAAAATGCTTCTGATAACCCACCGCACAGGGGTTACAATGTTCACTCTCCAAGTGTAGAACGGAGACTAGAACATCTGGTAAGGCTGCCACTTTTACTGATTCATCAAATGATCAGGATGAAGTTGGTAACATCCATAAGACCTTACCAGAGGCAACTGCCAATGAAGGACACAGTCCTGAGGCAGGAAGTCCCCAATACCAAGAACAAGGGGCACATGCTTTTACTGATCTACACTCAGAGCATGTACATCCTGATTCCATCAGGAGGTCAGGTGATTCAGCACAAACTGATGATGACCTGGGCTTTTTCTATGATGTATTAGCCCATAATACCATCCTTGAGACTGAGGTGAGCAGACTCAAATAGTTGTTAGCCAAAATGTCTCAGGATCAAAGTCCATCTACCTCACAAACCCACAGATGGCACCTTCAATGAAGGTTCCCCAAACACTGAGCCAATACACATAACTGAGCCACCACCACTACTTTTGGCACCACCTCTCAGGGACAGAACCCCTCTGAGTAGATGGTTGCTATCTTTCAAAACTCTTACCTCTCATCACTCCCATCATCACTGACATAGTGCATAAAGCCATTGATGAGAGGATATCCTCAAATCTACAAACCTAATTGATGATGCTATTCACAAATCTCTTTCTTCTTTCCTCAACCCCTGATTCCAATGCAACCAAAAAGGGGGAGACTTCCAAGTCTAAGGCAGTGAAAGAAGAAATGAAAAAGAGTTGATGATGAAAAGAACACACAAAGAGAGGGAGGTGGAGAAGAACTGATCTTAGAACAGCTGATCGCATATAAAAGAAAGATAAGGCTGAGTCAAAAGCTGATGAAGATAATCCTTAGAAGATCTTGTCAAAGATGCTCATGAAGCTCACAGCAGATCATGGATAAAATTATAGATCAGCTCTTTTGACAAGGTCATGACACAGCTACACTAGACACTAAGATCAGAAGGCTGGAAATAGAAGAGATTCAAACTAGATGGGCTGGTTATAGTGTGTTGGAAAAGGAAGTATTTGAGATAATGATCAGATTCATTGCCAAATACCTTGGAAGATCATTGATAGAGATAAAGGCCTGGTCCAGAGACAGTATCCTAGAGATAACCAAGAAGACCTGCTCTGCTGGAGGCTATAATAAGGGGTTGATAATTGAAGCACTGGATGAAATAGGTGCAGGGAAAAGAACTAAAATGGCAAAGCTCTCCAAAGCCAACTCACCACTAAAATGCTAAGTCAGTCTTCTCACACTCCCACTCAAACACAACCCTTATCTCTAAAATCTCCCAAATCTATCCCTAAACCTAAGCCACCCCATAACTCAACCCATAAAACCAATCCCTTTACCCTAAAAACCACCTCAACCTTACCCAGTGATGCACCCAGAAGGAGGAGAAGGGTGTTGAGGGTAGAAGAAGATGAAGGGGAGAATGATGATGATAGTCTGCCAATCTCTACTGTTCTCAAACTCAAATCACTTGAGCACAGAAGTCAACAAGTGATTACTCCTGACTTGCAAATGCAGATGGTGAAGGTGAAGATTGAAGAAGTAGAACAGTAGAAACAGCACGATGAGAAGTTTCTCAAGATGGTTGATAAGGATTTCCCTCAGTCCTCATCCATTCAAGAAATGAAGAAACAGGCTCTGAGGCTGTACACTCTTAGACATACCTTTCAACATCAAAAAGAAAGAGTGCGGATCTGGCCAGACCCCAGGGTAAGTTCTAGAATTCATAAGAAAAATATACCAAGTAGATATCATGGCCAAGTGAAGAAGACCTTGAATGCTACAATCACATTGGCCATGGTAGTCTCACCCTGGGAAATCATTGAAGAATTCAAGAGAGCTCACAAATCCAAGACAATCCCTCAATCTATTCTTGAGAACAAATGATCAAGAAGGGGTTGTTTATACAAAAGACTTGAAGATCGTCAGAAGAGTGAACTCCAGTTGTTGCTTGAAGGCTCTCACCCTGATGAATTTGCTTATAGAGAGATAACAACTGTAGAGTTGAAAATGAAAGACAGTGAGATACCTGTCTGAGTATTATGGCCTAGAGTTCTTCTTCGAGGGAGAAGCAGAGAACTCACCAAGGAGGAACAAGTTGTTTTCCTTGAGGCCTATGCTAGTGAGTCTTATAGGCTCATTCATAGGAATTAGGTTTCATGGTTGGGATAAGACTCTGTGTTCAGTTTCCCCAAAATAGAGTTCCCTTCCATACTTAGCCAATCAAAAGATTAGAAACCTTTTTCCCGGCCTGTGCATAACTGATTACCTCTGAAGCTGATCAACAGGGTGTTTCTACCAAGAATAAGTGGGATCATCAATAAGTTTAGACGTTTTGGCTGCATTGGTTCAGGGGGAGTTTGTTGGACCAAAAGAACCAATGAGCCTGATCAAAAAAACCTCTAAGTCCTACATACATTACAACTGCTGAAGAAGATCACAACAGCTGAAGACATCAGCTGATCAAAAAGTACTGAAGACAAAGTCTGAAGACAAGAACTGAAGACAACTACTAAAGACAAAGTCTGAAAGTAAGTACTGAAGACAAAGTCTGAAGCTATCAGCTAAAGACAAAGTCTGAAAGTAAAAGTCTGAAGAACAAAGTCTGAAGAACAAAGACTGAAGAGCAAATTGATCAGTAGTTGCCACAACAGCTGAAGTTATCAACTTCAGTAGTTGTCACAACAGCTGAAGTTATCAACTTCAGCAGTTGTGATGGTTTCCTTTCAGTACTTGTAATTTAGTTTTAGTAGTTTAGTTTCAGTAGTTTTATGTTTCTTGTACTTAGCATTCTCTGAGATGTAATCAGTTGTTGAGAATATTCTCAGTAGTTTGCATAGTTTCAATAGTTTGAGTAATTCTGTTAGATGTCACTATCAAGTGACATCAGCAGACGTCACATATCCTATATAAGGAATGTTGACCTAATTGTAAAGTGTGACATTGAGCCACCACGAAAGCATATGAATGAAATATCTCTTTTGCAGAATACTCTTTTTCTATAACCATTTACTGTTACATTGAATATCAATTGTGTTCTTGTGAATTGTTTAATTCGTTGTTTGAATTTCTGCTGCGATATTCTCTAATTAATCAAACTTAGATCACTGATCCTAACACATAAAGACTCATCCTTGAAGAAATCTACAAGGTATGAAATTCCACTGCCAAGAAGGGGTCCCCTACAAAAGCTGTCTCAAATGAAGAAATGAACCTCATTCCATGAATCATTATTTCCTGATCCTTATAACATGTCTGATATGGAAATGAAGGAGTATCTCTCAAGTCAGAGATTCACAAAAAGAAGGATTGCCAACATGAAGACAAATTCTTTAAGGGCTGTAACTCTTCAATTAATCAAAGAAAAGAAAGAAAAGCTCAAGAACTAGAAGAAGAATTGACAAGGACCAAATCCAGAAGCAGAGTGTCAGCTGAAGACATGCTACTGAATCAAAAAGATCAAGAACTACTTGCCCCAGTGCTCCATAAGTACCCTGAATGGTTTGCAAAACCATCTTAGTTAAAGCTGCAAGAAGGACTGACTACTGCAGAACTGATCAGAGGGGTGTCTACTCCCAAGGGAAAGGTAGATCAGAAGTTAATAGCCTTGAAGTATGACAGCACATGGAACATGTTCATGGTGAAGAGAATCTCAAGGCTAGTACAATTCTTTACAGAGTACTCAGCTCTAGTAAATGCCCTTGAGATTCATGATTTGAAGGAGCTAGCTCAACTTGAACTGATCAATCATGTACCAATGTTCAGGGGATATGAATTTGAGAACATACTTAAGATTTTCAGAAGAATAAAAAACTTTAATTCATTAAAGACAATTTGCTTAAGAAAAGATAAAACTTTTGTCAATCGCCTGGATAAGAAGAAAAAGATGGAAGTAGAGCAAATTGTATTCCCTGAGTTGAACGTAAAGCCAACTGAGTCATTGAAGAGAAAAGTAGTATCGGCTACTCATTCCTCCACTTCCATCTCAAACGTGTACTATGATGAGAGAAGCTATGAGATGGTGATAGAAAGGAAGTGGTGAGGAAAAGAAGGAGCTGACATAAGACTATCAGTGGATATGAAGTATGATTACTTGATGAATCATACATCCACCACGTTTATACCAGGCACTTCAGGGAATTAAACAACAAATTAGGTGAACAAGACATGCACTTCTTTCTAAAATGCATCAAGTTGTTGAAGATGGCCTATGATAGAATAAATATTAAAAGAGATAAAAGAAAGAAGAAGAAAACACCACTGCAACTTGGAAATATTGTTAAGCTTGAAGTGGATGTGGGAGGAAGTTTATTGATTCATGGATATGGTTTTTCCACAATCTCCATATGGGAACCTATTTCACTGAAAAAGTTACCAATGGAAGCCATCTACAACATGAGCAGAATGAAAATACATATGCTGAGTAGAGACAGGATGTCAGAAGCAACTGATTTTGTAAACATGATCAAGGCTATCCTGGATCCCACCAAAGCTGCATTCATACTACCTCCTCAAGACCTAGCTGAATCTTCACAATATCAATCACCTCCTAAACATTGAGGACAACCAGGCTGTATAATCCTTAGGGGGAGTATTGTTGCACCCTCAAAGGATCATACATGCCAACTCAATGGGTGACTCGATGATTGCTCAGCTGGAATCCCATAAGTCCAAGATGAAATGTGGATGAAGATCTGCAAGGAAAATAACAAGTGTTATCTTCCGCATTAGTTAATGCGGAAGACAAAAATTTGATGTGGACAAGTGTTTACACTTCCGCATTAACTAATGCGGAAGACAAATACTTATGCAAAAGAACAAGTTACTCTTCTGCATTGACAAATGATCAAGAACAACAAAGATGCGGACAAGACTTTATTCAATGCGGATGACCAACATACTAATGCCGATGATCAAGTAGAAATGCCCATCAAGATTATCTCATCCGCATTTGTCAATACGGATGAACAATCAGAGATGCGGATCAAGACTTAGACTAGTTTCTCATGTAATAGATCAAGGGTAGTGTAGTCATTTTGTAAAGGCATATTGTCTGCCTATAAATAGAATAGTTAACCTCATATTGAGGAGACGGCTGATAGATAGAGAATTTTTGTTGTAATTAATCTTTATAAGTTATAAACTTTCATATATCAATACAAATAGCATTTATGAGTAATTTTCTTGCTTGAATGTTCTTTGATTGTTTGTTTCCGCCACTCAATCATTGACTTGATTATCATATTCGATTCTTAGTAAGAATATCACTCTTACACAATCCCAGTGAGTCACTATGTCTGCAGATCAAGCTGCAATTTACAAAACTGCAAGGATACCCATTGAAGATCTAACTCTTGATTATGAAGACTATAAGAAAATCAAGATTGACCTCAAAGCTTACTCCATTCTAACTCAAGCACTCAAGATGGATGTGTTGAAAAGATTAGAGAAGTATGGTACTGTGAAAGCTATGTGGGATGCATTGAAAATTATGTGTGAAGGAAGCAGTAAGGTAGCAGAAATAACAAGGATAAGCTTGTTAATCAGTATGAAACATTCCACCACACCAAGGAAGAATCCATATCCTAACAACTACACAGATTTGTACAGTTGGTAAATGATTTGGAAATCTTGGGAGTCACTTACAAGATCAAAGAATTAAAGAGAAAATGCTTCACAGCCTTACTTAAAACTGGAAAAAGAATGTAACAATGTTGAAAAATACTCTTGATCTTGAGAGTACTACTTTGGATATCATGATAGCCAAAATAGAAGCATTAGAACTGATGAAAGAAGCAGAAATCTTGGTGGACCAAGAGTGATTGACACTTACAAATTTCGATCATAATCTCATTCTGTGGAAAATGCCTTTATCACTGAGGATGATGATTTCATATCATCAAGAGATCAATTGAACAACACTGGGTTCATTCCAACTCCACCAATCAATCATCCATCAACATCATCTTAATATTCAATCAGAATCTTTCTTGCATATTCTGCATCCATGAAATTTACTATTTATCAAATGGATGTAAAGTGTGCCTTCATGTATGGAAAGATTGTGAGGAGGTCTATGTGAGTCAACCACCTGGCTTTGAATATCCATATTTCCATCATAGAGTTTACAAGCTTGACAAAGCTTTGTATGATCTTCATCAAGACCCAAGAAACTAGTATGAGAATCTATCATCCTTTCTTCTAGAACATTGATATGAAAGAGGAAAGATTGATCAGACTCTCTTCAGAAGAACAAGAGGAAAAGATATGATGTTAGTCTAGATCTATGTGGATGACATTATTTGGCTCTACAAATAAGCAACTCTGCAAAGAATTTGAAGACCTTATGCACTCAAAATTTCAAATGAGTGCTATGGGGGAACTCACCTTCTTTCTAGGGGTGCAAGTCCAACAAACAGCAAATGGAATCTTCATCAATCAATCTAAATATGTGGAAACCATGTTGAAGAAATTCCACTTTGTTGACTGTCAGTCTATCAAAACTCCTGTGGATACTAAAGTAAAGATTGGGACCTGATCCCGAAGGCAAACTAGTGGATCAGACTCACTATCCATCAATGATCGGTTCACTTATGTATCTAACAGCAAGTAGGCCTGACATTATGTTTGGTGTTTGTGTGTGTGCCAGATATCAAGCTGATCCAAAAGAATCAAATGTGAATGCAATGATGAGGATATTGAGATATCTGAAGGGCAAACCAGCTATTGGGTTATGGTATCCAAAGGAAGGAGAATTTAATATCTATGCCTTCACAGACAGTGATTATGGAGGATGCACCTCTGGCGGTTGTCAATTTCTTCGTCCCAGACTAGTATCTTGGCAATGCAAGAAGCAGAAAAATGTATTTGTGTCCATAGTAGAAGCTGAGTATATTGCAGCATGAGTTTGTTGCTCTCAAGTACTCTGGATTCAAAACCAGATACTTGATTATGGTTTTAACTTCTTGCACCCATCAATTTATATTGATAACACAGCAGCTGTTTTCATAACTAATAATCCAGTTCAGCACTAAAAAACTAAACATATTGAAATTAGATATCACTTTTTGAGAGATTGTGCTAAAAAGGGATTAATCAAATTGATTCAAGTACCAACTGAAAATCAAATAGCTTATTTATTTACAAGGCATTTGAACCAAGAAGGTTTGAATTCCCGGCTCAGTCAGTTGCCATGATTAACCTTGAGTAAAACCATGAAAAACATCAAAAACATTATAAACATGAGAAAACCACAAAAAGAAATCAATTTTGATGAAGAAAAGAATCTTGGGAAATGATATAATTACAATCATCATATCATTCATTATGCTTAATTTCAAAATTGCAAGACTGTCATGACTTACCAGATAAGTTGGTAGGCTCAACTTGGAAGAGAATATACATGCAGTGATGAATTAAAATCTTATTTAATAGTGAAACACTCATCACAGAGTACAGGTATGTATTGGCTTATCTGAGTGCATGTGTGTGTAGTAACCTAAACACACGAGGTAATGATACTTTATGAATCTCTTTCACCTACTTCAGTTTCATCTTTGTTTTGCTGAGCAAAGACCTCGTGAAACATGCACATAGTGAAGATCTCCTGATCCAAAAGATTCCCAATGGGGAACATATCCGAATTGGATGAATCTACAAAAGCAATACATTCCAAGTGAATGAACAAAAGAATCCCATCATGGATCACCTTTCAAAGTGAATTGAAAAGAATCCCCATGAGGATCATGATGAGAAGGATCAAAGTAAAAGAATCCCAATGAGGAATAATGAAAATGAGTTCTCATAACTTAAGTAACATGGTAAGAAAAGTTGTGAAAAAGTTATACCATGCATTGTATAAGGATCGTTGATCATTCCATGCTTGTGTGTGTGAGGTACACTTTGAATAATTAAATCAAGCAAAAACATGATAAAAATCATTTGCATCAAAATATCAACCTGGTATGAGTTTAAGAGGACAAACATACCTTCAATCATCATGTTCATAAACATGTCCATTTAATCATAAAGGATGCACATGTGTAATGTAAGACTGATATGATCCTAACAAAAGATATAATTCTCTTCATTATTTATAATCATAATAAAATTCAGATAATTTTTAAATCTTTAATGTTTCTATCCAAATGTGGATATAAACTTTAGGGGGAGTAATTTAAAATGTTTTGAGCAAGTCCATATTTTTGTTTACTAACTTAACTTACTTTCAAAACAAAACAAAAGAATTTTGGTGTTCTTGCAAAAAGTTATACCATTGTATCTCAGCTTATGCAGATTCTTGGAAGCATGTAAAGTCCAAGATCAGTCAAAATTGGAAAAATTGTATCACTTGTGACATACAAGTCAATCCAAGCAAGAATTGACAATTTTAACAGTCAACTTCATACGAAAAATCAATCAAGGGCAAGACTTCATAAAATGACAAATCAATTCAGTCACATTAACTTATGATTAAGTTCAAAAGTTAATGCAGATAAGTGCATTGGTTAATGCGGGTAAAGGTAACCATGCTTATAACCAATGCGGGTAGCTTTATATTTTCAAGTGAACCTAATGCGGACAATGATTTTACTCTACCGTATTAGTGTGTTACAAGTGTGCATGAAATTTTGAAGTGTTAAAACCTATGCAGAACAAAAATTGTTCTATCGCAATTGTTAATGCGGATAAAATAATTTTCAAGTGTTCAACCGCATTAGTCAATGTGGATAAACTTTTAAGTGTTCAACCGCATTTGTCAAATACAGATGAAATTTAGACTTCCACATTTGTTTTACTCATCCGCATTTGTGGATGCACATCTTCAATGCTCATGTATGATCAAGCAGGAATAAATAAGTGATCAATATATTGTCAATGAATGATGATCAAGTAAATGTGGATTTTATTCTATCACATTTGCTACAGTGAGCAAATGCTGACAAATTTTATTCAACCGCATTTTCTATAGTGAGCAATGCTGAATAAGTTTTGTCAACCGCATTTGTTATAGTGAATAAATGCTGATGAACTTAGTTCTTCCGCATTTACAACAGTGAACAAATGCGGATAGAATAAAACAAAATTAACAAAACTCCCGCATTTGCAACAGTGAACAAATGCGGGTCTTCAAAGTCTGATTTTTATCTTCCACATTTGCTACAGTTAACAAATACGGATGACCAAAAATCAAAAATTACACTTATTACAGTGGTGACCGCATTTACTCTTAAACTTGTAAGATCTTTTAGAATGCATTATTTGACTATTTAAAGGAATTCAAACGGGTCATTTATTTCTTTCCAAATTTGAGAGACTTCATAGTGAGACGAGCACGAATACACAATACACCCACTTCGATCATCTTCATCATAAACAACCAAAGTTTTTTGTGTGATTCTACTCAACCTGTTCTTGTTATCGATTTTGAAACTATAGTTGCATCAAAAACAAGGTGAAATTTCTAGAAATTCATCAAGACCCAACTTTCACACTGTTAAACATAAATCAAACAAAGAACCAAATGATAATGAAGGACACAAAAATTCAATTTATTGATGTAATATAATACAACTTTTCAACTTTAATGAACATGTAAACTAATAGAAATTTTACTCATCATGAAAACCTTTATAGTCATGTTTGGTGCAAGAACAGAGCATGATAAAAAATGAAAATGTGTAACAAATCAATGAAATAACATCTAATTGATGGTTCAAACGTAGAAACTGTGATTGTTGAACAACAAATTCACCATTTGATGTGACAACAATGATACAGTAATGTCAAAAGTTCATCTTTGACCATTTAATGTCAAACTGACACACATGTCTTTTATGCATATTATATGGCAAATCTTTCATGGAGCAAGCTCCATAATGTCAGCGGTTATTTAAAACCTCATGTGCCACAAGCTAAGAGACTTAGAGATATCATCAGATTCATCTCTATGACAAGGATAGCTTATGCTATCACTGTTAGACCCACCAACTATGAGAACCTCATTAGGTCTTTCTGGAATTCAGCTGAGGTAATTGAAGCAGATGGTGTTAGAACTCTATCTGGAAGAATTGACAATGATCACACTCTGAGCATCACTGAAGGTTCTGTTAAAAGATACTTGCATTTTGGTGATGATGCTAATGCATCTCTAGAGCTAGATGATGATGAAATAAGCACATTCTTTGCTAAGATTGGTTATGAAGGAGGATTTGAAGCTAAACAAATTGTTAAAGGATTGGTTGATCTGCCTTGGAGATTTCTAATCCACATGTTTCAGCACTGCTTATCCAAGAGGAAAATAGGATAGAATGATATTCCAATCACCACTTCCTCAGCAATCTGTGCTCTTTGTACAAGCATGTCATTCAATATGTCTGCCTATTTTTTTAATGGCCTGACTTCAAACACACAAGAGAGGAGAAGACACAAGTTCTTGATGTATCCAAGATTCATCCAGTGCATGATAAATGAAGCATTTCCACATATTGCTACTAAGGGACCAGTGCTTGATATTCCTCATTATGAAGGAAAATCATACAAGTACATTAAGAAGAGGGACACAGAAACTTTTAGAGTGGAGCTCACTTACCTCTTCTTCCTTGGATGATTCAACAGATAAATCAAGGACAAGAACAGGCTGCTGATGAGCAAGTTGCACAACCATCACCAAAACCAACACCACAACCATCACCACAACCAACACCACAACCATCACCATAACCAACACCCAACCATCACCATAACCATCACCACAACCATCACCACAACCAACACCACAACCAACACCACAAACAACCCCATAAACATCACCAATATCACCACCTCATCAATCACCAATATCATCACCTCATCACTCACCCAACATCACCACACCAATCATTGCCCACCCATGATAACCCAACTGAATTTAGAGACTCAACTAGCACTTCTAAAGCATCCAAATCATCTTCAAATAAGGAGGATCAACATGCTCAAATGCCTGTAAAGAGAGCAACTTCTAAAACTGCTCCTTATAGAGCATTGCTGAATCCAATATAAACAGGCCTCATGAAAAGGATGAGTTGATATCTGAGCTCCTACAAAAGGTGGAAAGGATTGAAAGAATATTAAATAGGAGAACTAGAATCATTGATGACAGGATTCTAGAGCTTGATGAAAAGGAGCATGAATTAAAAGAACTAAAAAAAAGTATGAAGTTGAAAAGAAAGAGACAAAGAAAGAAATTGACTACTTAAAAGCTGCCCTGAACCATTCTAGAGAAGAAGTGAGTGGCCATGTTGATACTTTTGCCATTCAAACCATAGCTATGGAAGAGAAAGAGAACATTATTAAAGAACAAGCTGAAATCATCTCCAATCTCCAAAGTCAAGTTGAAACTCAAACTAAAAGGATCTCTGAACTTGAATTGTTAATTGAAATTCAAAGAAGTGCTGTGACTAGAGAAAACAAAAATGATGAAGAAAAGGTTAGTGATGATGAGAAACAATCTTCCTCTGAGAATGATGAACAAGGACAAGATGAAAGCCAAACAAAGAATGAGGAACAAGGCTTTGAAATGGTGATTTAATTCTAGGCAATCAGAGGCTACTCAAACTGAGAATGATGAATTGAAGAATTAATTAGTGCTATGGATAGCTTTACTTTTGAAGAATTCACAATAGATGAAGATTTCTGGGATTTTGTTGCAGACCAAAGGACCAACTCTTAACCTATTGTAGTTATTCCTCAATCTCCAATTCCATTGGAGAAAGAGTTGAGTATGCAGATTGTACGTGCTATGGCACTATCTGAGAACAAAAAGAAATGATAAGAGAATTGTGTGAAAAAGAAAAGAAAAAGAATGAAAAACAAAACGGAAAAGAGGATGATGATCAAGAAAACATACAAGAAGAGGCTGAAAAATTGCCTAAGAAAATGAAACAAGCTGAATCCTCTTTTGGTCCTCCACTTCAAACTTATACCACAAAGAGGAAATACTTATCCTAGAAAGCTAAAGGAAAAACACCCATGAAAGAAGAAGAACCAGCAAAGAAAGCCAAAGTAGATGACCCAAGAAGTCTTGCTATAATAGCAGAATTACTGGAAGAACATGAAAAGAGTTTAGGCACAATTGAAGAAACTATATGTATTCATGATTTAGAAGAAGGAGAGATGATGGAGGATATAATGCGGAAGAGCATGAAGATGTTGAAAGCCCTGTGGCAAAAGAGAGATGTGTGGAAGAAATGATGTCAAAGGCTCTGATGACCTGATGATAAAAGCAATGTTTTTGATCAATCATGGGTATGATCCAGATGTAGTCTTTGGTATGACATATGAAGGAATGAAGGAAGAAGAAGAAAAGGTGAATAAGCTACTAGATCCAAACTTAGAAACTGAGTATGAAAAATCAGTCACAAAGAGGTTCCTATGCCTAAAGTGTCTGCTATGAAGAAATCAACCACAATTGAGTATGAAAGATCATTTTCAAGAAAGGTTCCTCTGCCTAAACTATTAACCATGAAGAAATCAACCCCAACTTATCATCCACTATTTTCTGATCCATATAGCATGTGAGATAAGGAAATGAAGGATTATCTTTCAAGTCAAGGATTCACAAGAAGGAGGATGGGAATATGAAACCAAACTCATTAAGGGCTGTTACTCTCCAAATGATCAATGAAAAGAAAGATATGCTAAAGAGGTTAGAAGAAGAAATCCTAAACAAGAAGCCAAGATCTATAGTAACTGCTCAAGACATGATGCTAAATCAGAAAGATCAAGAATTATTGGCTCCTGTAGTTCATAAATACCCAGAATGGTTTGTAGAACTCTCTCAATTAAAACTACAAGAAGGATTAACAACTGCAGAGTTAATAAGAGGGGTGTCTACTCCCAAAGGAAAAGTTGATTTGTAAGTATGACAATATGTGGAACATGTTCATGGTGAAAAGGATCTCTAGGCTGGTCCAATTCTTTACTGAGTACTCAACTCTTGTAAATGCCTTGGAGATCCATGACTTAAAAGAACTAGCTCAACTAGAACTGATCAATCACTCAGCTATGTTAAGGGGATATGAATTTGAAAACATACTCAAAATGTTCAGAAGGACTGATAATTTCAGTTCATTAAAGACAATATTCATGAGAGAAGATAAGTCTTTTATTAATCCCCTTGAGAAGAAGAAGACAAAGCAAGCAGAAGAAGTTGTGTTTCTTGAGTTGAAGTTGAAACCAACAGAATCTTTGAAGAGAAAAATGGTGTCTGGTACTCATTCCTCCACACCCATCTCAAATGTATAATATGATGAAAAAACTTATGAGATGGTGATGAAAGGAAGTAGGGAGGAAAGGAGGGTGCTGAAATATGGCTATTTAGTGGATATGAAGTAAGATTGCTTGATACATTCACTATATAATATATAATAGACAGTTCAGGATAAACAATAAGCTAGGTGAACAAGATATGCACTTCTTCCTAATGTGCATCAAGTTGCTAAAATGGCTTATGATCATATCAATACCAAAAGAGATAAAAGAAAGAAAACGAAGACACCCTTGCAAATTGGGAACATTTTCAAACTTACGATGGATGTGGATGGAAGCTTACTGATTAACAGAGATGGTCTCTCTACTATTTCTATATGGGATCCTATTTCACAAAAGAAGCTACCAATAGAAGCCATCTACAATATGTGCAAAATGAAGATACATGTGCTGACTAGGGACAGAATGTCAGAAGCAACATATTTTGTCAACATGATTAAAGCTATTATGTATCCAACTAAAGATGCATTTTTTCTACCTCTTTAAGACCCAGCAGAATCCTCACAACATCAATCACCTCCCAAACATTGAAGAACATGGGCTGTGTAATCCTTAGGGGGAGTACTGTTGCACCCTAAAAGTGTTGGAACAAATGAACCAATTGTTGGGATTCAACATGTTTATCAAAGTTCATATCATCTTCATTTGTATGAAAAACGCAGCGGAATATAGTTTTAAAACATGTTAATATGTTGATTATTAAACCATTTTAATTAGCAAACCCCAAAGCCATGGATCAATATACGAAATACATACAAAGAACAACAAAATAGGATGTAAAGAACACAACCTTTGGAGCAGTTCAAAGACGAATTTCAAGAAGAGAAGAAGATGAAATCATGGCTGAAACTTCAAAATAGAAGTCCTCAAGAGGTGATACCCCAAGCTAGTACAAACACCTTTGAATGCTAGGCTTCTTGACACAAATTTTTCAGCAACAGAATCCTCTTTTGTATGCTGAAATTTTCTGCCCTAACTATTCTTCAAACGTGAGAGAAGGAGATAGTAGAGAGAGAGCTTTTGGTGTGTGTGTTCTTGGATGTGATGGAATGAAAATGTGTTCGAGTGTCCAAGACTTGCATTTCTTGGAACTAATTAAAATTTGGGGCATCCAAGACCAAAAAGGGCGGCCGAAATGGTCCCTTTTGTTTCCTCTTAATTCAAATTTTTATAAAAAAATTTACAATCACATCCCTTGTTTTATAAAATTAAAACCATTTTAATTTTATATCACTAACACACACTATTATTTGCCATTGCTTAACCAAATTAAATAATGTACAAATAATCTTCTATGAAAATTATCTATATAATGATGTTCATCTACAAAAGCAATAATTTAGAAAATCCAATTTTCTAATTGGTGTCATTATTTATTTGTGTGATCTTATCAACAAATAAATTACCTTTTGGTGTTTGTTTGGCTTGTTATTGGGTATGACCCGACTTGGATCATATTACACTAGCCACATCAATTTAATATGAATCTTGGGCAGATCAATACTTTCAATCTCCCACTTGCACAAGATTTATAGAAGATTGATGCAAGCAGCAAATAACGCCTAGCAACGGTTGCTACCCCTAATGTATATGACTAAGTGCCATTCAATAACATTATCCTTTTCAAGTACCTTACTTGAATATGTTTTAGGTGAATTAATCATCTATCCTTTTGTTGCAGATGTCATGTTAAATCCAAGAGACACAGAATTGTCATTCTCTGATGATTTAACTTTAGCAGGCTTAGACATCTAACTCTCAACGAATAAGAGGAACAAATTCCATCTCGATTACATACGTCTCTCACAATCACCTCATGTTATACCTGAACTCAACTTATACTGTCTTTTCAGAATAGCAAAGAACTAAGTCAAAGTACAATACTTGGGTGATATCAATACCCAATATGTATCTCAGGTCTGAGGATACAATGATGTTGGCCTTTACTCAAAATCTCTTATGACAAATCAGCAAGATTCCATGCAGAAATAATTGAGAGCGGTCAGTCCAATATCTATATCCCATATATCAATGAACTTGGTAGCAACCTCTTGCTGTATATTCATACCATATGAATATCAACCAATCCGAGTTCATTATAGTCTTATATTTATAGTTGTTCCCACAAGTATAATCGACTGCGGACATTTAGAATAACTTATTTATTCATGGATTTAAACATGCTAAAATAGAAGAACAAATTAAATTATAACTATATAATTAAGTCAAATAACATTAGTTCCAATATCTATATGCAAAATACAACATCAAACCTAGTCACTTGAATATCTAAGTCCCATGGCACAAACATGACCCTCATGCTTTGCCTTTTCGAGGAGCTTTGTGAGTGGATCCGCAACATTTTTATCAGTGTGAACTTTGCGAATACATATCTTTCCCTTTTCAACTTCATCCCTTATGTAGTTGAATCTCCGTTCAATGTGCCGAGTCTTTTGATGAGCACGAGGTTCCTTGATTTGAGCAATCGCACCCTCGTTGTCACAAAAGATCTCTAGGGGATCCTAAAGAAGGGACTACCCCTAGATCGGCTATGAATTTCTTCAGCCATGCAGCTTCCTGTGCTGCCATTGAAG